>JAINUG010000290.1:665000-1007500 GCA_029706075.1 Aldrovandia affinis | reverse complement strand
CAATGCATAGAAACAGATTGTTTGAAATTAAGACCCAAAATAGTCGTCAAGACATCGGAGTCTGTTGACAGAAACACAACTTTGAACCACACGTGTTACCGTGGCGACCAAGAACACAATAAGGTGTAGGCAAAAACATCACGAAAGATTAGCGGTAAGGCACATCGTTTCTGTTTACTAAACTAGAAGGACCATGCAGATTAACTTTAACGGTACGCACGCCAAAGTAACGTACTGCGGTATGCTTGTGTGTACTTTAAAATGAGTAGGCTACTCCCGTCTGAATCCTCAATTCCGGAGTTTTATATCATATTTGTACAATAGTGGATGTAACCAACACTCCACAAGTTTGGAAAAGTCGTTTCGTGAGCATTTTTGCTTTAGATTTCAAGACCACCTGCTTAACAGGTTTCACAAATGCGTCTCTTTTGCCCTCCGTCATAACGCGGGTCATTCAAATATACCAATGAGATGGACATGTCATTTGTCCACGTGTTGAATGTTCCCTCCCATCCTAAACGCGCGCACTCCCACACTCTGCTACAACGATGGATAAATCTCAAACACGAGCTACTGTAGGGGAGAATAACAGTTACAGATCAGGGCAAGACAGAATTACAATTAAAAATAAAATGTATATATATGGCCACCGAGTAGTGCGTGTTCCGGGCTCCCGTCGTGCTAATTTCGATCTTCAATTTGTGACATGTTCTTGAGAAGTTTAGTTTAGTTTATTGGTTCAGTTGTACAGCAGGGACAATGCACATTAATTCACATCGCTGTAAATGTGCCAGTTTTAGCCGACTGGCTAATTAGAAGATGAGCTGCTAAAAACTAAATGGGGTTTTGCGGTCTTTCCTTGGCCATGGATACATTTTCCCGAAAGCTGGATAAGAAAGCGACTGCTTTCCCACCTATATGAGTGTAGAGCTCCTGTACAATCTTGTATATTAAACTTAAATGTAGTTTGAGCTGGGGGGAAAAAAGTGAAAAGACATTTAACTTTACCTTAACTTGCTCTAAGAATTTACAGTACATTTATAAAACACAGTTAAGGCTATATTTCCACAGAGCGTGATGTTGTGGAATAAGACAGCCTATCGCGTACAGTGGAAAAGCAGTCTTTGGCACACCCTTTTCTAGGCCCGCAGAGGGAAAGTTGCTCATAGACAGGTAGCGCCTTCTGGGGCTAATTAGAACATAACTACTTATGCAATAGGATCTGCTTGATTAAGGTCTATTCTGTCCCTGTGTTTCCTCCCAGGAGCTCGGACAGGAAGAGGAGGAGCTCAGACAGGAAGAGGAGGAGCTCAGCAGAGTAGAGTCAGTACAGAATGTGCTGCTCCAGGAGCCCCAGGGCCAGAGTGTGTTAAAGTGCACAGCAGGGTCAGACAGGAAGAGGAGGAGACAGGAAGAGGAGGGGCTCGGACAGGAAGAGGAGGGGCTCAGACAGGAAGAGGAGGAGCTCATACAGGAAGAGGAGGAGCTCAGCAGAGTAGAGTCCAGTACAGGAGTGCTGCTCCAGGGGCACCAGGGCCGGAGTGTATTAAAATGCACAGCGGGGTCAGACATACGCACCACATGTCCACAGCAGTGGTGAAGAGAGAAGCTGAAATGGGCTCCACCCGCACGGAGGATGATCTTAAGACCGAGCGCCTAGACAGCGCAGAGACAGAACATGTGAGCCGTCTGCCTCCTGAGCCAATCAAAGCGGAGACTGATCCTGGGGAGCGCATTAAGGCTGAGCGGGACGCTGACTTTAAGTGCGAAGAGGGTGGATCTGAACCGATTAAATGTGAACCCAATGAGATGGCAATAAGCGACGCTACTGAACCGTTAGTGTGTGGCAAAGAGATCAGCCCACGCGACAAAGAGATGGCCCACGCGACGAAGGGACGCCGCGATGCGATGACTTCAGTCAGCGCTCTAAAGCGCACGAGACAGATAATCAAATGGCCTCTGTGGAGAAGAGCGAGTCAGCTGGAGTCATTAATTCAGATGAAAATCTGTTCAAGTGTACAAAGTGTGGGAGGAGTTTTGATCAAATAGCTCAATTAGTTAAACACCGGGCAATTCATCTGAATGACAGGCCACACGTCTGTGGCCATTGTGGGATGGGCTTCCGTTGGCCAAGTCATTTAGCGCGACACCAGAGAGTTCATGCTGTTCATATGCCATACATTTGTGCTCAATGTGGAAGGGGCTATATTTGGGAATTTAACTTGAAACATCACCAGAAAATTCATTTTGGTGATTCATACGTTTGTAGCCACTGCGGAAAGCATTTTAGTCGTGTGGATCATTTGAACAAACACCTGACCACTCATCCTGGGAGTGTCCCCGAGCTAAAACAAAAGAGAGAAAAGATTCCCTCCCGCAAAAAATCACACACGTGTGCCCTGTGCGGGAGAGCCTTCTCGTGGAAATATCGTTTAACACAACACCAGAACATCCATATGAGAGAGCACACGTGTACCCAGTGTGGAAAGTGTTTTGCTACGAAATCGAATCTAGTGTTACACAAAAGCTCTCACTCCGATGAAAGGCCATACTCATGTGAGTGTGGGAAGCGTTTTAAACGGGCACAAGAATTGAACCGACACCACACACTTTGTTGTGCTGACAAGACACTCATATCTGACCATTGAGTAGCATCGCTCAGATCATTAATATAATATATAATAATATATTATATTCAGCTGAAAAGTCATGTGTTCCCATTGTGGGTAGTTCAGTAACCTTTTCTCCATCATCAAAAAAACAAAACTTCCCAAATTTGGGGAGAAAAACTGAAAAATCTGAAACCAAATGATTACATTTTTTTTTTTTTTTTTTTTTTTTTAAATGGCTCTCAATGTTTTAGCCTGTGAGTGTGTTTGTGTCCAATGAGATGGGCATCAGAAGAGAAGATTGAAAGAATAATAATTAAAAGAGATGGTAAACAAGGAAAATTGTGTATGTGTGTCCGTGTTTCAAAGTATTTCGATGGAAGGCATCTTGGAAGGACAAAATATTGTGAGAAAACATCTTTTAACAACACAAAAAAAGAAAGTTGGACATTTCCAAAAATGTGAAAATGTTTGGTTTGTTATTCTTGGTCACTGAGGTGAAAGTCAGTTGTCAATTAACTGTCAATTGTTGTATGTTTATTCAGTTTACGCTTAAATAAAGGAATACAATTGATGAATGTCTCGTGACACAGTCAGTGGTTTTGCTGTCTAACATTTTCTGGAGCAGATGAGTGACGTTTAGGAGCACCATTAGCGCGCAACGCTAATCGAAACTACAATGAAAAAGGAATGACCAGAAACGCATTAGAATCTGAAACGTGAGAGGTATCCATCTGAAATAATACAGTACCCTCCAAAATTACTCACACTGAAACTTCTATATTTTTACACCTGTCTTCTGTAAGTATTAATTCATGTTTCCTGCATTTTCAATACAGTTCTGTGTATGTATACACTTCATACGGTCATAGAGGCGATACAATACAGTTAAAGGCAAAAATCATTCCAGAAATTATTTTATGATGCTTTCAGTTGCTGTTATTTGTGTTTCATAATTTTTGCTCTCTGTGCTGCAGTGATTACTTGTGTCCTGCAGGGGTCGCTATACTGTTTTCTGACTCCAGACTGCATCTCTTGTTGTACGTCCCCTTGTCGTAATTTACCTTTCATTTTGAGGCCATTTTGAACAGTGTATCCCATCAAGGGACACAAGGGAGAAGTTTCCCCTAAGCAATGACATACAGTAGGACCAGCTAGCTCCCTAAAACTTAACCTTAACCATTAGGAATTAAATCACAGAAAAGTGCACAAAAGGAACATTTATCATCAGAGTTGTGAACTCAAGTCACATGACTCATGAGTCACAATTTTGATGATTTAATATCATCAAGTTCAGACTTGACTTGCAAAAAATGAAAGTACTTGAGACTTGACTTAGACTTGAGCTGGATGACTCGAGGGACTTGTTTTGAATGTGACTTGAGGGCTTGACACCTGAAATTTACGACTTGTGACTTGACTTGACCTGAACACGGTGACTTGGGACTTTACTTGAGACTTACTTGGTCACAACTCTGTTTTATTTTTATAAATTATTTTGTTGAGCTGTTTGTGTAGATATTATTTAATTGTGTATCTACAGATGTGCGCCTTCTAGCTTTGGAAGATAACAATGACATTATCTTCTGCTATTTTATAGAATTTTTGTGCTCACACACTCAAACAACTGTTCAGAATATAAGTGCATAAAAAAATACATTACAGCTGCAATGCATGCATTGATTAAAACAGAATATTGATACCTTGAATCATGAAAAGGTCCAAAATATAATCATTTCTAAGCCAAACAGTCAAGGAGGCAAAAAATTCCCCCCACAAATATCAAGTATGGCTGACATGTGTCAAATCTGGCAACCCGGCTGTCCAGCACGAGCACGCCGGATATCTGGTTGAAACGCGGAAGTGCTCAAGCGTTATTCTTGTCACGCAATTGTGTAATTCCGCGTCCCCCGTTGCTTCCTGTAACCTAGGATCCTGTTTCGTTTATTTGACTCTTCAAGCGCTATTTACCTGTTTGTGCCGACTTCGAGTGATTCGAGGACGTTAATCTGTGGCAGCAAGAAGGTGTGCGTGATAAAACGAGCTAGATAATAATAATCATAAAATGAGACTAGACCAAAACAACCTGAGCGATGGGACTAGCAGGTACTACTCTCGTTGCTCATATTGGCTAATGCTGTAGCTAGTCTAAATTGACTGGTTAGCTGTTGGTTACAATTAGTAAACATAGCTAGACCTTCCTGCTAGTCTAAAGTCTCGGTGAGTTCGCTGGGTACAGTTGTTTGCGCTACTAGTCCGCTAGCCACACCATATACAACCGTTAACAATAGGCTACAAGTCATAGTATCTATGATTAGCTAGCTAGCTAAGTGGGGAAGGGTTTCATCGAAGTTATTTTGACGTTTAATATGTGTTTGATAGTCAGACTTTGCGATTTGTCGTTGAACCAGCTAGTTGCGTAGTTGAGGTCTTCCAAAGAACATGGGGTTTCGTTGTAAGGATAAATTGTGATTTTTACAAACAAATGTTTCCCCAAACACAAGAAGTGCGTATGCAGAGCGATACATAACGTTGCTCTGTAATTATGGAGACCGCAAATAACAACACGAGTTACGCAGCGAGGATTGCAGCAAAAACTTTCAACTTCCATTGAAACCGGAACACCCTCCCTGCTAACAAATGTCCCCCAGCTCTCGCACCATGTGGATTTGGAGCACAGCTGCGTCCTAACTTCGGGCTTAGCCTAGGCAGTTATTTCCTCTCCCGTATAACAAGTAACGGACCGATGCATTGACCTCGCCGTGTCGCTAACACAACATGGCCGGAGTTAAGCGCAAACGCGTCACAATCTCCATTGATAAAAAACTGGAGATCCTGTCAAAGTTGGACAAGGGGGCGTGTCTCGGCTCCATCGCCAGGGAGTACAACGTGGGCAAGTCCACCGTGTTCGACATCAAGAAGCACCAGAACAAGATCAAACAGTTCGCGAGGGAGGCCACGGACAGCCGGTCGCTGAAGAGGCGGTTCATCGTGCGCAAGCCGGACGACGAGAAGTTCGACAAGGCCATGCACCTGTGGTACTGCCAAACGCGCGCGAGCGGCAGCGCGATAAGCGGCGCGATGATCACGAAGAAGGCCAAGGCGATGTACGTGGAGATGCACCCCGAGAGGAGCTACGACCATTTTAAGGCCAGCTCCGGCTGGCTGCACAGGTTCAAGGCTCGTCACGGCATCCGCTGTCTGGGCGAGCAGGGGGACACGCTGTCGGGCGACCCCGACGTCGCCAGCGCCACGCTGAAGCGCTTCATCGACGAGAACGGTCTCACCTCCGACCAAGTGTTCAACTGCGGCGAAACGGGGCTCTACTGGCGCCTCCTCCCGACCAAAACGGGGGCTTTTCGTCGCTCCGAAAAGCACCAGCAGGCGAAAAAACATTTCAAACCCGGCAAAGACCGAGTGACGCTGATGGCCACCGCGAACAGCAGCGGCGATCTCCGCCTGCCCCTGGTGTTCATCCACACTAGCGCCAAGCCGCGCTGCTTCGCCGACGTGACGACGTCCGCGCTCCCGTGCCACTACTACAGCGAGCGCGGCGCCTGGATGAGCGCCGCCGTCTTCTCCGACTGGTTCCGCGCGCGCTTCGTGCCCCTCGTCACAGAGTACCTCGCGAGGAAGTCGCTGCCGTCGCGCGCCATCCTGCTGGTCGACAACGCCCCGTCGCACCACGCCGCCGCGGGCAACCCTCGTGTCGGAGACCGAGGACGGACGCATCCAGTGCGTGTTCCTGCCCGCCGTCGCCGGCGGCAGCCTCGTGCAGCCCATGGACCAGGGCGTCCTGGAGAGTCTGAAGCGTCGGTACAAGCGGGACCTCTTGCGCCGCCTCTGGGCAGAGTCGGAGTCGTCGTACGCCGACTTTTGCGAGCGGTTCACGGTGAAGGACGCGCTGTGTATGTGCGCCAAGGCCTGGGCAGAGATCGGCGCGGCGACGCTGCGTCGCGCCTGGCGCAAACTGCTGCCCTGCGAGGAGGCGAGCGCCGAGGAAGAGGAGGAGGAGGAAGAGCAGGAGGAGCAGGAGCAGGGCTTGCAATCTCCGCCGAGGAGCAGGAAGAATGGCTTGGAGCCGACAGGAACGAGGGTGCACGTCGGATACTCACCGACCAAGAAATTATCCAGCAGGTAAAACCGCACTTTTATGGCATAAAGATTTTATTTAATGCTACTAAATGTGAAAGGCTACAAATGAAGTGAACTGTACAGGTTAAACTGGGCTGCCAAAATTCCCAACTGCCGTAACCTTGAGCAAGGTACTTAACCTGAATTGCTTCAGTCAAATATCCAGCTGTATAAATGGATTGTATGTAAAGAAAATGTAAACTGTGTAAGTCGCTCTGGATAAGAGCGTCTGCTAAATGCCTAAAATGTCAATGTAATGTAAAAACAAAGCAAACACCAACATAGTGTCTTAATAGGGCGTTGGGCCAGAACAGCTTCAATATGCCTTGGCATAGATTCTACAAGTGTCTGCAACTCTATTTCTTACACCTTTAAGATAGCAAACAGGCTATCTGCAAATTGTGGTAATCTTTTGAGTAACGTTAACAGGTTGATAATAACAATTGTTCGTTTTGAGTTCAAGTACTAAAATAACTGTTAATGGATTTCAAATTGTTAAATGTTAACTTGCTGAACACTGACAGCTGTACTAGTTACCCCACATTAGCTAAACACTCGTATATACTGTAATTTACGACACTGCGCTGTATATGCGTGGCGTGTATTACTAGCACAATGTAAACATAATGTTAGGCTAAATTGGGAACCTTATCTGATTAACTGTCTGTTATGGAGCCAAATTTCCTATATGCATATACACAGCGTCTCAATCTTTGTAAAAGTTGTCCAGGAAACCTAAACCCGATGCAAGTTTTATTTAAAACTTACTTCAACATGTGGTGCTTTCATTAAGTCTCTCGCGTGATTCGTGAGCTGTGTAAATATTCTCCTCCTCCTCGATTTGAAAAAGACGCCTCCCGTTGTAAAAATAAACACTTCTTTCAACAAGAGGTGAAATGAGATGTCAATCATCATCAAACTGCCAGTGATAGCGAATGAAATTTTAGGGTGGCACCCGGGGTGGCCAATCAGATATCAGGGGTGTCCAGTTCCTCCCCGGACGCCCCTCTGGCTCCGCCACTGTTCACCATAGGAATGAAGTGCTCGCTCAGAATGGCTTTGTGTTTACAGACAGTCCCCGGCTTACGAACGTCCGGCTTACGGACAACTCGTGCTTAATAACCAACGCGCGCACTACTTTGTGATTCTCGTGAAAACATTGCGCGGTTTCAGCGGTTCGTCGGCTCAAGGAACAGAGATCACGGTCCCGTTTTTCTCTCTCTCTTACCCTTACAACGATGCCTCCAACGCGTAAATCCGATGCAAGTGCTGGTGATGCATCAAAGAAAAGGAAAACAATCACCATGGAAAGAAAAGTTGAAATAATAAAGAGATCGGAGAGAGGCGAAGGGCCATCAGCCATTGGGAAAGCATTAGGCTACAGCCGGTCAACGATTGGAACAATTTTAAAAGACAAAGGGAGAATAATGGAGCATGTGAAAGGCCATGCCCCGATGAATGCCACGATTATTACCAAGCAACGCAGTGGTTTAATTATTGAAATGGAACGGCTATTGATAATTTGGATAGAAGACCAAAATCAGCGTAATTTGCCTATTAGTCTTTCTTTAGTGCAAGAAAAGGCTCGAAGCCTTTTCAATGACTTAAAAGCTGCTCGTGCAGCAAGTGAAGGCGATTGCGACGGAGAATTTGTTGCGAGTCGGGGTTGGGTCAGTCGCTTTAAATTGAGAGCACATTTACATAAAGTTCAAGGTGAAGCAGCGAGTGCAGATGTAAGTGCTGCTAAAGTTAATCTCCAAGTCCATCATCTTCTGCATCATCCAGTTATTAATGTTATCATAATGTTACCTCACAAATGAGTGTTTAATCATGATCCTTTTTCTTTTTTTCTATCTAAACTGTTTTAAGAACGGTACATAGTTACTTTTATTATTACTGTATTATTATTATTATTAATATTGCAGTATTGTTGTTATTATTACAGTATTATGTACTGAATGTTATGTTTAAGATGTTTTATTGTATTTGGAAGTTTTTCTTAAGTGTTTTATATGCAAAGAAAGGTAAAATAAATACAATACTAAGGCAAACATTTGACTAAGTGACGATTAATAAGAACTGTATGTACCTGTTCTGACAGTATCCCTCATTTACTCAAGTGCTTCCTTTATTTAAGCCAGTGGTCTCAAACTCAGTGCCACGGAGAACCATGTGTATGCTGGTTTTTACTGCAGCCTCCGCTTTTGATTAGATAATTAGTTCCATTATTTGCTAAAGTATCATGTTGGCTTGCACATAATGTATATAAAGTGAAATTAAATATTTGTGTTATCTAAATAATAATTGTTGAGTATATTCTGTGCTGTAACACAGAGGTGCATGCATATGGCTAAATGAGTAGTTGAGCTAATGAAGGCAGCAGTAATTGGTTGGAATGAAAACCTGCATACACACGGCCCTTTGTGGCACTGAGTTTGAGACCACTGATTTAAGCTTTAATTACCTGTTCCACCTTAAACGTATCTCTTTATTCGTACAGGTGTGTGAAACGGAACCCGAGTCTGACAGTGACAGGGAGGCGGGGCAGGCCCTAGTCCCCCACGCCGTGGCAGAGATGTGTCTGGTGACCAGCCTGAAGTGGCTGGAGCAGCAGTTTGAGGCATCGCCGACAGACCTGCTGATGCTCAGAGAACTCCACTCTCTGGCAGTGAGAAAACGGGTGAGCAGCTTGGCTTCAAACGTTTGTATTTATTCTCTTATAAACCCCATTCACTATGCCTTTATCTTGAAATGGAGACGGCCTGCGTGCAGACCTACGACTGTTATCATTTCAAGTTGTTTTGGTGATTCATCTTAACCTTTTAGACATTTAAAATGTTCTACTGTTAAAGATGTTCCACTCAGATCCTTATCACATGCTAGTTTGATTATTGCTTAGTAACCTAAGGGTTTGTAGCAACAACAGGAGAGTAGCCCGTAACTAAGGCTACAGTAATGCAAGTAATGACTCTTAAAATGTTGACATATAACATAACATGTGCCACTTAGCAGACATTTGAACCAAAGCGACTTACAGTAGTGAATGCATACATTTTTCTGTATATGTGGTCCCTGTGGGAATCAAACCCACAACCTCAGCGCTCTGCCTACTGAGCCACAGATAACTCAGTGACAAAAGCTCTTCACAAAAAGTTTTCACTGGACTTTGGTTACATTTCCATTAAAATTTTAAGCATTTAGCAGACGCTCTTATCCGGAGTGACTTACAGGATGTGCATTAATACATGGTAGGAACAATCATAGTTTGCGCAAGAGATCAGTGCAGTAATACAGCGATAGACATCATTGCAGGCAGCTGCATACCATACCTGTAACACTGGGATGGAAAAGGTTAGTAAAATTATAATAATTGTTTTTATGAGGAGTAAGCAGGGATACATATACAAAAAGTATTGAACAAGTAGGCAGTGGTGATGACAATTGGCTAGAAGTACAGAATTCAGTGGTAGTGGAGTCTGCGATGGGGAGCCAGTGCAGAGGGAGAGTAGAGGGTGAACTGTCCGGTGAACTGTCCACTGACATGGCGGTTGTTCCGTCCCTGCGTTTCCCTGCAGGAGCTGCACTTCGACTCGTCTGTGAGCGGCGGCGCAGGGCTGGCGGGCAGGAGTCTGTCCAGGAGCGTCCAGCAGGAGCTCACGGTACAGCGCTGGATCAGACAGGAGCTCGGCGGGCGGAACCTGACCGGGTCCGACACCATGCGCTCCCCCACGCCAGGGCTCGCCCACGTCGAGGACCTCATCAAGATGGAGCCCCCGGAGGGCGCCGGGCTGGCACAGGGCCCGACCCGTCTGTGGCCCGACCCGATCAGGGCGGCGGGCGAACCCGGACGACACGTGAAGGAGGAAACGGACGCGGTGAAGGACGTGTTTAAGTGCGTCGTGAGCAAATACGATGAGGTTAAATGTGAGCCCAGCGACATTTTAATAAGTGACCCTGTGGGTGCTGACGATCGTAGATGGGATTGATCACGAGTGAAACCTCAGACTGAACCACTGTGGCGCGTCAAACGATATTCCCTCTGCGTACGAGGCATGGTGGGTAATGAGGTGGAGGCACATAATTAAAATTCGATGTGATGACTTGAAACGAAAGCGTGGAATGACCTAAAGTAAGTTACCAAAAACCTTTTACCAAGGAAAGTAAGTTGGCAGGTGCCCACGCATTAACGTAGCACAAGGTAATTAATTTGGTTGAAGGTTTTTTACATCCACATGTTTTTTGAAAATGTTTTAATGGATGTCAGGAACGTCATACCTTGTGTAATTTAAAATGAAACAAAAACTCTGAAAGACCGTCCCTGTGTGGATGTGGGAAGAGGTCAAAATGGGTGCAGTGCACCGCCTGTCAGGGACGTGGTTTGAAACCTGTCTCTAGTCAGCCATGATTGGGGGCGGCGTTTGGCTGTCCGCCCCAGGGGGGGGGAGGGTCCGCTGTGAAGCACGTAAGGGAGTCTCCAGAACATGGGTGGGGGCGAATTCCGTCTCGAAGTAAGCGGAGTTCGCTGCCCTCAGAGAATTAACTTGCCTTGTAGAGACGAGCGGCGGGCCCGTGTGGGGAGGGTAAATAGAAATAAATAGAGGCTGTAATTGGCTACCAAATTGGAAGAAAAACAGGAAAAAATCTGACACCAAAAAAATAATGGGTGCAGGATTTAAAATGATACGAGAGAATTAATTTGATATCAGATATTTAATACATTTTATTTGTTGGGCTCCGGTGGGCAACCTACACCCCAGGTGAGTGCCTTTACCAGGTGCGCCACCTGGGGGCCCCATTCAGTTAATTTTAAAATGAAAACCAGATTTAAGTTTAAATTAAACCAGACTTTCTGTTCAGGTAAAAAAATAAAACTAATGTTTATCCAGTGTGGGACGTGTTATAAACTGGTCCTCTATGAAGGCCCAACCCAGGCTATTAAATGGCCAAGCCATGTATTCAGGTGTCAGTGATGAAACTGTTTCAGGTTTTGTTTTTTATTATCATTAAACACTGATGGGAAAGTCTGTGATCCATTATTAACAGACCGTGCCTGCTTGTTGATTTTACAACTCTATTCTTGTATTAAAAGAAACAAATTAATTACTTGTTCCTGTTATTTTCTCTGTTGTAGCCCCATTGTATGTTGAAATGTGTGTACGCTGAACTAATTGCTCTGTAAAGACTCATGTTTCAGGCCTCCTGTGTGGTCCAGTGGTTACAACGTTCAACGCTGGCCACGGCAACCAGGGTTCGATTCCCTGTCGCGCCAGAGTTGGCTCTGGCCGGGAGTGCCACTAGGGGGCGGCGATTGGCTGTCTGCCCCAGGGAGGGGGGAGGGAAACCGACAGGATGTTCGCTGCGTATAGGAGTGGCTCTGGAGTACTGGAGTTACGGTCGACGGCTTGGCGAGTGCCGTCTCGGAGGAGACGATACTTCGCCTTCATCACACAGGGCTATGGCAGCGAACTCGAATTACAATGGGGGGGGATTGACTTGAAAATTGGCTCCCAAAATGGGATAAAATCAGAAACAAATTCTTTAAAGATTAATGTTTCAAATGTCCATGCTGAATTAATTGTAGTTGACTTCTGTTGAGTTCCAAAGAACCAGGCAGTAGTTGCTCAAAGTTTTATTCTGCGCGGAAGAGTCCAACGCACACAGACGGTTTCTGAGATGCTTGGACTGCAGCATGCGAGCTGCTCTTCCTGTTTATTACACACCGCGCACACACACACACACACACACACACACACACACGCAGGCATGGCTCTCTCCTCTGTTTCATGACATATATGACAAGCTCATACCCCTCCCTCATCTGCGGTGGGCATAGTTGGAAAAAAAAAAATTATAATTGTACAACTTTTTCCCAATTTAGTAGCCAATTACCCCCTATCATTTCATGTCAACCCCCCCTTCGTAATGTGAGTTCGCTGCTGTAGCCCTGTGACCGGCAGCGACGAAGGGTAAGTATCGTCTCCTCCGAGACAGCACTTGCCAAGCCGACGACTGTAACTCCCAGAGTCTTGGGCCCAGTAATAAAATAAAAGTATAAATAGGGTAACTAATTCATGCTTTTATTTTGATTTTTTTCACGCCATATTTGGTCACCGGAAGTCGATTCCTTATTGCTGCTAGTTCCCTACTCGTGAGGAACCAGCGTCACAATGTTAGTGGGAGTAGCACAGTGAAAGTAGCGTGATGTCGCATGTCGCTGCTGGCTTTGTTGCAGTTCTAAATAGATTGAGCTTAAAAGTCAACAATGGCAGTCGCATCTCAGACCCAAGGTGGCGAT
The DNA here is from genome assembly GCA_029706075.1 of Aldrovandia affinis. Lineage (NCBI taxonomy): Eukaryota > Metazoa > Chordata > Actinopteri > Notacanthiformes > Halosauridae > Aldrovandia > Aldrovandia affinis. The sequence continues at coordinate 994,462 of JAINUG010000290.1, read as the reverse complement.
TCTGATTTCGCTGTGAACAGCTATTTTCCAAAGGAGAAGTTTGGCGGAAGAACTGAAGGTGAAGCAGCTGGGACCAGATCGAGCGCGCATCACGATCAAACAACAGTCCACTGGTCGTGGAAAACAGTACACCCGCACCTTTTTTCTCGCAACGGGTACACCCAGTGCTTAATTTGTAAAATAAGAGATGCCGGGGCTCAACTCGTCTCCCCCCACACTCCCCGCCTCCGCGGAGGAAAAGGGTAAACTTTTCCTACCTGTGTCCCTGCATTTCTGCATTTCTGCATTTCTGCAGTCTATTTACATCTGTAATGTTCACTGGACGTAACGTTGTTTAATACCAGTTTAAAATACGCGTTCTGTCGCACTTTAGATATTTATGAGCCCGGAGCTCTGATTCTGAGTAAGACATTTGCCGGGGCTGCGCCAAACCGCTGTGTGGATGCAACCACCAGAGGAATGGGCTGTTTTGTTTCCCATGCTTGCTGTGTCAGTCAGCCGGTTCGGACCCGGCTTGGATCGACACCGGGGTGAGTGACATGAAACGTGTGTCAGACGAAAGTCTCGAAACACGAGGATGCGAAATGTTCACGTGGAAAATGCAGTCGAGCTGGCAATGTTGGTCCAGGGTGGATATTGCTGCTTTTCAACTTGACAAGGGCTACTGGATTGATGTTAGGAAGCACAGCGAGAAAGTCGATAAGGACAGAGCCATTCTGTCCAAAATTATTGACTGTGTTCAATTCTGTGGCGCTTTCGAGCTGGTTTACGTGGCTACGATGAGACCGAAACGTCGCCGAATCCAGGAGTATTTACGCGGATTGGTGGATTCCGTGCCCACGTCGTTGGTCAAGCGAACATTTGGAATCAAATCTTCAAGGGAGCGTCAAAGACCGTGCAAAACGAATTGCTGGATTGTAAACTAGCAGTAATGAAGGATTACATTGTGAGGGAGATGCCAAGCGCCGACTTCGTGTTAATTCAAGTGTACGAGACAACAGGCATCTCCACGCAACGCCAGATGGTTATTGTTCTACGCTACATGGACAAATGTAACCAAATGTAAATTCATTTCTCGACAAAACGCGACAGCCGACTCGATCGCCACATCCCTGTTGGATACAATAAATGCAGTTTTTTCCTGAAAAACAGAGGCGCAAATTTCCCAGTCTTATTTATGATGGTACTAACTAACACCAACTAACCAACATCAACTAACACCAAATCTAAGCAGAGACTGATCCTGGAGAATGCATTGAGGCTGAACAGGACAAATTGTCAAAATGTCTTAAAATCGACACACAAAGTCTGGGCTAGTTTTTGATTTATAGGTGAAATGTTGTTTAGTTCTTAAACTTATCCCATGCACATCAGTTTAAAGAATCATAGAAAAGCATTGCACAAGGAAAACTATCTGTGTTTTATGACTTTACAGGTGTGATACAGATGTGTTGATATGTGGCTTCACACAATCCCCTACACTACCTCCTCACTTTGGTTTCCAAGGTCTTCACTGCAAATGAGAATTCTGTCGACTAACCTGGTTAAATAAAGGTAAATTACTAATAACATATTTACAGATGGCATCTATCATGTTTATTTTAAGTGTTGAGACTCCACAGCTGTCCTTGTGTCCTGTGTGAAAACACTTTTGTGAATATAGACAATTCCAAGACACTGGGATTATGTAAAATACATAAACATCACGAGAACAAGTTTTTTAAAATTTGTTTCTGATTTTTTTCCTGTTTTTCTCCCAATTTAGTTGCCAATTACACCCTCTATTTATGTCAATTTACCGTCCACACACAAGTCCGTTGCGAGGCAAGCTAATTCTCAGAGGGCAGCAAACTCCGCTTCCTTCGAGACGGAATGATTTTTACATTGTGTATACACAAAGCACAGTATGTTCGCTGTAAAAGACCGTATTCGAATATGAACAGGCAAGTGCTGTCTGCTTTCTAATTAACGTGAAAACTGCTAGTGTATACTGAAATAAATTAAGTAAACTGATGGTTGACTAACGATTCATCCAATTAATTTTGTCCTCCCAATATATCTTGCATTATTAAAACAATGCTCCTGTTGATCTATAAACACACCTGTTTCAAATGTACACTGAGAGGCGATCAGCATATTTGTTAGTGATCATTGTGCAATTGTGCCTCTAATGTACAGCAGTTTGGCCTTTATGCAGTAAGTAATATTGGCAATGTAGCTAATTAAAGGTACAGGTAACGGCCAAAATAAAGGAAACACTTGAGTAAATGAAGGGTTCTGGCGGCTCTGTTATGGTGTGGGCTGCATTTTCCTGCCATGGTTTAGGTCCACTCAACCCCTTAGAGGGCAAGGTAAATGCCAATAAATAATGCAAAGCCATTCTGAGTGATCACCTTCATCCTGTGGATGAAGCATTTCTATCCTGGTGGGAGTGGTCTCTTCCAGGAAGACAATGCCCCCATCCACAGGGCACGAGTGGTCACTGAATGGTTTGATGAGCATGAAAATGATATAAATCATATGCCATGGCCGTCTCAGTCACCAGGTCTCAACCTGATTCTGGAGTGGAGCCTGAGACAGCGTTTTCCACCACCATCAACAAAACACCAAATGATGGAATTTCTTGTGGAAGAATGGTGTTGCATCCCTCCAGTAGAATGCAGAACCAATGCCAAGGTGCATTGAAGCTGTTCTGGTGGCTCATGGTGGCCCAACGCCCTATTAAGACGCATTGAGATTTATAACGGTGTTTCCTTTATTTTAGCAGGTACCTGTAAGTCACTGGGTCTCCAAGCAGAGATACGGCCCAGCCTTGAATCGAACCCTGACTGGGTTGGTTTGCCCCAGAGACGTGCATATTTGGCCTTAGTATCACCCAGGAAGGGAGTGTTACAGTTGGCGAGGTATCCCTGCCTCGTCATGCAGCGGCCTTGTTTGCCTGCAGCCTGTATGCGTCGGCTGCATAAAAGTGCCTTTCAGTGCAATAGTGCCACAGCTCCGCAGTTGGACTGTGAAAAGAGGTGTGGGCTGGCGGCAAGTGCTTAAGAACATAAGAATACATAATGGCGAGAACGGGCCATTCAGCCCATCTAGGCTCGTCATGTCCTAATCTAAAGAGTATCCAGTACTGCATCTAGCCTAGACTTGAATAGCCCAAGTGTTTCTGCCTCTACTACCCGACCTGGCAAGCTGTTCCAGGCATTGACAACTCTCTGTGTAAAGAAAAACGTCCTAATATCTGTGCGGAATTTGCCATTAGCTCATTTCCACCTGTGGCCTCTTGTTCTGCTGACCCCACTTATCTTAAAAAATCTTTGGTAGTTTTAGGAATTTAAAAACCTCAATCAAATCCCCCCTAAGTCTCCATTTGCTAAGTTTAAATAGATTGAGTGTCTTAAGTCTATCCTCATAACTTTTACCTTTCATACCAGGTGTCAGTTTAGTTGAAGTGCTTCAAAGGATGTGCGTACACGCAGCCAGCCTCACGAACACATGGAGGACGTTGTAGCGATGGGACAGACTTACAGTTGCTATTGGAGATTCTAAATTGGGGAATCAGGAAACGGAATAGAGAAGCCGAACCCGACACTTTCTTTTATCAAGATCGGAATAATGGAGTGAAGCAGTCTGCAAGTAGTCAAACACGTTCCCTTTCAAACAGGTTTTTATTTCTTCCTGAGGGCAAAATTCATTATGTGGCAAACAAAAACAGGAACATTAGACTTCTGTTATATTCACATGGTCAGCAATGTTCTGAAGTTACTCATCTGTACAGTTTCTGTTAATTAACGGTGTTAATTAACTGTTAATTCATCAAAACATATATAAAACTATTATAAAGGCAATAGATACATTTCCCTTATGTGCAATTTAGTGACAGTTGGTAAACTGTAAAAACGTCTGACCCAAACGTTTTTACCAAGTTGACAGTTCTGGAAAATGCTATTTAGCTGGTCTAAATGTGCATTAAGGCAAATGGAAACAGTTACAATCCGTATAAAACTAAAACGCACAGCTTGGCCGCACTACAAATCTACTGAGTGGTTAACAAAGTCAATGTTGGGCTTGCTCAAATCAGGGTGAGAACCACTTTCTCCACACGAGTAAAAGTGATCGTAGCGCTCCAAAGCAAACTCACTGTGACATTCAAATGGAAACGTCGTGTCATGTCTATACCAGGCGAACACAAGAGCAATGCAAAGAGTCTGCACGTTGTTTCCAAGTTTCACAGCTGCATTTAAAAAAAATAAAAAATAAAAAACTTAACATTCATACAGTGTATGGCTTAAAAACAAGACAAAAAAAGTCACTTTTCGTTAAAAAAATAATATTTGAGCGCCTCGGGGGGCCAATCAGATGGCAGTCGTGTCCGACCTCAGTGGCGCCCTCTGTGGGTGGTCGTTCCTCTGCGGGGGGCTCCCCTTGTCCCGCCTGCTGGCCTCGTAGCGCTCCTTCTCCTGCCGGTAGCGGCGCACGCCGCGGATGGTCTTGCCCGTGAAGAAGCAGCCGACGCCGTACAGGATGGCGGTGATGAGGGCGAAGAGTGCCACCGCCGCGTCGGCCCCGCCCACGTCGCAGTTCATCCAGGTGTAGCCCTGCCGCGCGTACAGGCGCTCGCGACGCTTGCACACGTCGGTGGCGTTGACGCGGATGACGAAGTGCAGGTAGAGCCCCACCGCCACCACGTAGCCCACGGAGCCCAGCAGCAGGAACAGGAACTGGCCCGCCAGGAGCTTGGTGGGGAGCCGGTGGGCCGGCTTGTTGCCGGACACCACGAAGAGCAGCGAGAGCACGCCCATGGTCAGGCTGAAGGCCACGCCCCCGTAGATGCCCGGCGCCCTCATCTGGCTGTACTGCATGTCCAGCTCCCTCACCTGCTGCAGCTCCGTTCCCTCGAACGGCACCATGGAGTTGATGTTGAAGCTGCCGGCAGCCAGCCCGCCCATCGACGACATGCCCGACATCACCATCTGCGCGGCCACCACGCAGATCAGCACCAGCGCGTTGGTCAGCACCGAGCAGATCAGGACGATGCCTGCGCAAGGGAGGGACACGTTTACATTCGACACTTTAGGCATTTAGCAGACGCTCTTATCCAGAGCGACTTACAAGATGTGCATTAATACATGGTAAGATCAATCATAGTTAGTGGAAGAGATCAGTGCAGTAATACAGCGATAGACATCATTGTTGGCAGCTGCACACCATACCTGTAACACTGGGAAGGAAAAGTTAGATTCTAAAATAATAATAATAATTTTGGGTCAGTCATCAACATAGATACATATTACAAAATGCAGTATTAAACATGAAAGCAGTGGTGATGACAATGAGTAAAAATGTACAGAGTCAGTGGTAGTGGAGTCTGAAGAGGTGGGTTTTGATTCTCTTTCGTGCACACACACACACACACACACTTAGCATTCAACATGAAGGGGTGACGGGAACCACAGAAACAATATGTAGGATGTGACTGGGGTTCGATTCCACCACGCGGGTATCGGCTCTGGCCGGGAGTGCCACTAGAGGGCAACAATTGGCTGTGTGCCCCAGGGAGAGGGGAGGGAAGCCGATATGAGTTCGCTGCTGAAAGCCGGCTTGGAGGAGGCGATACTTTGTCACTGCCGGTCTCAGGGCTACGGCAGCGAACCCACAAAACGAGGGGGGGATTGACATGAAAACAGAGGGTATAATTGGCTACTAAAATGGGAGAAAAACCCCAAACAAAATGTAAAAAAAAAAAAAAAAAAAAGAGCTGGACACTGTTTCTGTATCAACAGCCCCTAACAGAGCGGTAATCATGCATGCATCTCAACAGATGAGAGATTACGCTGTATATTCAAAAACGTTAGATCAAAGCATCGCTTACACTATTAACATTAAAGCTTTTTAAGTCCCACCCCCTTTCCCATCTCTGCCCAGATCGCTTTCCCACACACACCCCAACAACACTAACGGATCCTCTTCTCTTGCTTGAAAGAGAATCATGAATATGCAAACGAGGTGAGGTGATCATCAAGAGTGTGTACAGAGCTCAGAAGATTAGTGCAGAGTGCAGAGGGGGGGGGGGGGAGGGGGGGGGGGGCGACCTCATACCGAGGAGGCCTCCCCTCTCTGAGAAACGGCAGAGAAGTCCGCGTGACGCCATAACTCACACGAGAACAAAGTGCAGAGGGGCAGGGCAGCGACAGCCTTTCACTGCCGTTACCGTGGCACCTACCGACCGTAGCTAAGCGATCGCGGAGCCGAACGCAGACCGCAGGGCCCGTCTTTTCTCCCCCATGGCAGCAGCAAACATGAGCCTGTCTTTTCCCAGGGGCAAACACGAGCCTGTCCTTTCCCAGGGAGGTAAACACGTTGATCACATTCCTCTCCCTCCGTCTCTTCCCAGGGCCCCAGAGCACAGTGGAGATCACTGAGGTGGCACATTTCCATTTTAACACCGGACAGCCTTTCAAAGATGCGCCAGGGATCGGACTGTTACGGACGCAAGAAACCCGCCCCTCCCGTCTCCGTGACAGCTTTGTGGATTAACGAGGTGGACGAGCTCCATGAGAACCCCTGCCCGAGGGCCATGCCCGTCTTCAGACACTTCCAGGAGGGGGGAGAGGGTGGCTTAGAGACTGAGGCTGAGAGACCTCAATCTCGTGCGTCTCCCAAAGGTGAGGAAGTCCACGGCTGGAGATTTTACTGGAGCGGTTCAGGTTAAGCGTGCGCTCAAGGGGGGAACGGCAGTGCCTGTGATTTGAATAATATAATATATATATAATATATGCCATTTAGCAGACACTTCTATCCAAACCGACTTACAGTACTGAATGAATGATTTTACTGTATATGGTTCAGGTTAAGCGTTGTTAGCGCCATGCTCAAGAGCCACACAGAACCACGCTCTAACTGAGCCAGTGCCTGTGATTTGAATAATACACTCTATATATATATAATATATGCCATTTAGCAGACACTTCCTATCCAAAACCACGACCTTACAGTACTGAATGAATGCATACATTTTTCCTACTGAGCCAGTGTATATGGTGAACCAATGGGAATCGAACCCACAAACTAACTGAGCCACACAGAACCACGCTTGTCACACAGAACCACACTCTACCTACTGAGCCACACAGCACGCTCTACCTACTGATCCACACAGGACCACAGAATATGTAGCCTCCAGAGTTACAGCCAGGCCCAGCTCCTTAACCACTACACTATGCTTACACTGCCAACATCTCAGAAGCGTACGCCCGTATGCCACAGCCAGTGGCTCACAGCTGAAGACGCAAAGAATGCGCACAGAGGAGCGCCTTTGGCTCCAGGCCCGGGGAGGACAAAATGGGGACTCGAGAAGCTGGACGTTCTCTTTCGTTGTGGCCAGACACTTTGAGGAGTCCGAGGAGAGGAAACGGTGCCGGGGACAAACAGTGTGGCACACGGGTGTGTCTGCCCTCGCAGATACAGATCACAGGACTCAGCGATGGGCAGCCTGACCGTACAGCTGAGACGGCGTGTTCAGGTCTCTGGGGTCTCACACAGATTAGCCCAATCGCAAGAGGTCTCACACAGAGTAGCCCAATCGCAAGAGGTCTCACACAGATTAGCCCAATCGCAAGAGGTCTCACACAGATTAGCCCAATCGCAAGAGGTCTCACACAGATTAGCCCAATCGCAAGAGGTCTCACACAGATTAGCCCAATCGCAAGAGGTCTCACACAGTTTAGCCCAATTACAGGGGACAAGCAAAGAGGTTCCCACCTGCTGACAGTCACAGGGTTATCAGATTAAATGCTCTCTATAGCTCCCGTGATTTAGGATTTAGGTCGTTAGTAGACCTGGATCTCTTTTCTTCCTCCACCCTTTCTCCTCCTGTGTTTCTGCTTGCTCATGTTCAGTGTCTGTCTGCCCTGTTAAAGCTCTTACTGAGGCAGGGTGTTCAGAGAGAGAGAGAGAGCCAGGTGTGATGAGCCTGCGAGGAGATTACAGGCTGCTGCTTTCCCTTTAAAACTGCTGTCAGAGAGCGGACACCACACTTTCTGTGCAACTGTGCGTATGTTGGCATGTGTGTGTGTGGGTGTGCATGTGTAAGTGTGCGTCTGTCTCTGTGTGTGTGTATGTGCTGCTATGTGTGTCTGTGTGTGTGTCTCTGTGTGTGTGTGTGTGTACGTCTCTCTCTGTGTATGTGCGTGTGTGTGTGTGTGCGTGCGTGCGTGCGTGCGTGCGTGTTTGTCTGTGCGCAGCAGGCGGGAGAGCAGAAACCTGTAAATCCAGTCTGCGGGGGGGGAAGCCCAGGTTAAGTATCGCTGGGCGTGGCCTCGCTGAGCGGAGGGAAACGCTCACCAATGTGTCGAGCGGTGATGAGCTAACACAGCACGGAGCGCTGGAGCCCACTTCCTGCTCACAGGCAGGGGAAAGAGTGACAGGAGGGCACTGTCCAGGGTGTGTGTGTGTGTGTGCGTGTGCGTGTGTGTGTGCGTGTGTGTCTGTGTGTGTGTGTGTGTGTGTGTGTGTGTGTGTGTGTCCAGGGCGCTGTGGCTGGCTGCTTGAGCCTTTATCTGGCGATCAACACCTTGCCCAGAAAATTTGCCAGTCGGCAAAAACTGGCACATAATCTTGGAAGCCACCCCAGCACACGACCGGCGTTTCAGCAGAAAATCCTTTCTCAAGGGACTGCAGACCTCTCCTTAGCCCACTCTTATCCTCCATGAGATGTATTACTGCGTTATATCTGCACAATCGGTTCCTACATCCGGGGCTACATCCGCCGCCCGTCCTCCCGGGCCGGTAGATCCACCTCCTCCGAGACGGAACCCGACCACAGACGCCCTTCCTGCTCCTCGACAAACTCGAGCCGGCTCACCCTCCCCCCCTCCCCCTGGGGCAGACAGCCAAATGCCCCCGCCCCTGATCGGGGCTGATGACCAGGTGCGGTCTGGTAGAGATGGGGGTGTCGAACCACGTCCCTGACAGGCAGCGCACACCACACCGGACCAGCCAAAATCCTTTTCTTAGACCGCTATGCTATCCACCACCTCCTTCTCTGGCCACTCTTTCACGGAGTGTCTCACCACGAGCCGATAGAAAATGACCCTAAAAAGGTACGCACCTCTCCTGGAGCAGATGTGAGTGCATTTGGACTCCTCACTGGGGGCGTCCCGGCCATGCCTGTGCGGGGGGGTGGAGCTCCTCTGGGTGTGTGGCGGCTGGGAGGAGGACCTGGCGGGGGAAAGAGACGGGAGATGTTTCTGTGCAGGCATTGAGCAGACGCCCTTATCCAGAGCGACTTGCACAGCGCGCACTAATGCTTTCACATACGATCCATTTACACAACTTAATATTTATAGAGGCTTCAGGCTAAGTTCTTTGCGCAATGGTACAATGGCAGTGCCCCACTTGGGAATCGAACCTGCGACCCCCCCAAGTTACAAGTCCACTTCCCCAACCATTCTACACTGCCACCCAAAGCTCAAAGCTGTATGTCAGACACAGACATCTCAAGGCACAGGAGGCTAATGTTAATAATATATTCCATTTAGTAGATGCTTTTATCCAAAGCGACTCACAGTAGTGAATGCACAGATAGAAGTGAAACCTTCTGATAGGGTTGTTTGTGCTCTCACCCATCTGAGTGTTTCACATGTGAGTTTCACACTTAGAGCATTTACATTCAGAGAACCACCGAGGTGAGTTCCACTGCACTATGAGGACACGACCCAGATGGGACTCGAACCCACAACCTCCAGCTTGTGGTCTTAGTGGCTGGCAGTGTAGTGTAATGGTTAGGGGGAGCTGGGCTTGTAACTCAGTGTTGCAGGTTCAATTCTCAGGTTGGGCACTGCTGTTGTACCGTTGAGCTAAAGGTACTTAACCTGAATTGCTTCAGTAAAAAATATCCAGCTGTATAAATGGATTGTATAGAATATGTAAAAGAAATGTAAAAAAAGCTGTGTAAGTCGCTCTGGATAGGAGCGTCTGCTAAATGCCTAAAATGTCAAATGTAATGTCTTATTTCTCAGAGCAAATAGGTCTCCGCTTTTTCAGACTTACTTTAAGTGTTATTACTTATTGACTTGGCACAGGTTTTTACATTTTTATTTTATGTGTTATTATTTATTAATTTGGTGGAGCTGCAAGAACAAGCACATACTGGAGGCACAGAGTAACAAGTAAGAGTGATAAAGCAACAAGCTAAAAGAGCAGCACCAACATCAGCATACGCCTAATCTGATTGAGTGTATGCTGTACACAAAGAGTTAAAAATGATTGCAAGGAAAACCTTTCATAATCCTTCAGCATAGACCACTTCAATTGAACCATAATAACCACTTAACGTCTTTTGAGGGTAGCCAATTGACTGTCCTCAAAAGAGGACATTCTTTCAGCAGCTCTTACAGAAATTAGACAGTGCAGACAATAACACATTTTAATTTACATTTTAGGCATTTAGCAGACGCTCTTATGCAGGGCGACTTACACAGTTTACATTTCTTTACATACAATCCATTTATACAGCTGGATATTTTACTGAAGCAATTCAGGTTAAGTACCTTTGCTCCAGGATACAACAGCAGTGCCCCACCTGGGAATTGAACCAGCAACCTCTGAGTTACAAAACCAGTTCCCCCTAACCATTACACTACAACACGGCAGTCAGGTAAAACAGTCATGTAGCAGATATGTGTGACCCAACGGTACAGTACAAAGGACATTAGCAAACAACCATGTTCGCTTTCATCACGGACTTGGTGAGCAAAAAGAAAGCCCTTTCATGCTTCATTCAGTATGTTTATAGAGTAAATTTTTAAAACAGTGGATCAGAAGGTGATCTAAATCAAAGGACATGCTAGGCGCTTAGTTTAAACAACATATCAACATAGCAGATCGATGTATTGTGTTTTGACGGATTTTGTGGTACAACCTGTGTTGTTCTTGAGTTGTTTTTGGTTAAAAATCAGAACGTTGTTCTGTGTGGCTCAGTAGGTAGAGCATGGTTTTGTGTGTCTCAGTAGGTAGAGCATGGCACTGATAGAGCGGCATTGGTTGTGGGTTTGATTCCCACTGGGACCACATATACTGAAAAATGTATGCATTCATTACTGTAAGTCACTTTGGATAAAAGCGTCTGCTAAGTGGCATATATATATAAATAAAGTGCAGAAATATAACATATTGCCAAATGTAAAAAGCAGGTCCACGATGCTGCCCTGTAGCAACGGAAACAGGTTGGAGCTAACGGCTGGGTGGAATGGGGTGCAGTATCAGAAGCAGCTGGTGTTGGGGGCTTCTTGGGGAATAATGTGATATATAACAAATGCCATTTCAGTCACACGCTGATTAAAAGAGAGTTTCCTATCAATGCTTAACCCCAGGTTCTTAAATGAATCATCTTTTCCTCCCATAATAGCTGCTGGGCCATGAGACCCAACACTGGGGTGGAGAGCTGGCATCAGGACGTCCTGCAGCGGTACCCGGTGAGTTCAGGACACCTTCGGACACAGAAGCAGAGCTTGTGCTCTAGAGCAAGTGGGCCCCACTGTGTGTGCTGTAGGCTGCCAGTGTAGTGTAATGGTTAGGGGGAGCTGGGCTTGTAACTCAGAGGTTGCTGGTTCAATTCCCAGGTGGAGCACTGCCGTTGTACCCTTGAGCTAAAGGTACTTAACCTGAATTGCTTCAGTAAATACCCAGCTGTATAAATGGATTGTATGTAAAGAAATGTAAACTGTAAGTCACTCTGGATAAGAGCGTCTACCAGTTATAACTGCTCTTAATTAACACACTTTTGATTTCTATTACAGCACAATGCACGCTCTTGGGTCAGAGATACTGTAGCTTTGCATGCCATGAAGACTGCGACCATGTTCACATCGCAGGGCTTTTAATCCGCTCTCATTGGTCGATCTGACACCATGACTGACGTCTGTACGGCGGATTCTCTCTTCTCTGGACGACCACACTGCCCACACTAGCCTCAGGCGTTCCCCCGTTCGTTAAGCCTTCGATTCACTGGGTTCAAGTCACACAGAACAAGGAGCCATAGGAGCCCAGATTGATCCTGCTTTGATCGATGGGAAAAAAGATAATTCACATTCTTCATCACTGTGACAGGGACACTGTCCCGGACTGTAAGGATGCCAACGCAAAGGCCAGAGCCATCCCTCAAACGCCCCGAGTGTGTGCCGAGTCACGTCGCGAGATGAATGTCTGCTGTAAACGCGCGACAGCGAGAGGGGGGAATATAATGTTTGATGATCAGAAGTGAAAGAAACCCGTTCATTGGGGCTTGTAATAAAACATCTAAGCAGCGGAATACATCAATTTAACGTCCTCTACTCATCTGTCTTATCGGTGTGGGTTTTTCGTCTTCTTCTTCCTGCTAGGGGACTGGGCTCGCGGCAGAAACCGTGACAGCACAAAGACGTCCGGTTGGAGAGTAAGACCGACCTGTCACTGGAAGGAGGCCGGTCATTGTGGGGGTCCCTCCGGTCATTGTGCGGGTCCCTCCGGTCTCTGTGTTCCCGGTGTTCCCGGTGGTCGCCGTTCCTGTCTCGCTGTCCCCGGTGAGGTCTCGACGGCTGGCTCATATCTACGCGATCACGGGGAGACACACAATTCAAAAACACCTTTTGTTTATCGCCGCGTAAGAACCGACTTGACAACTTCCCAAACTTCCCAAACAACACGAGAGCGCATTCCTGAATTGTTTTAAACGTATATTTGTTCATTGACTCCTTATCTGGGGAAGGCGATAACTGGCCAGCGGCTCAACCTCAAGAACACACTGGGAACAGAGGCGAGACTGTTTAACTTTGCTCGCGACGAACAATATTAGCACGCGAACATTTGTAAACATTCCTCAATCATTACGTTATTAAGGCCAGGCCCACGCAGATAACTCCCAACCACCGCGATTCCTTCCCAGAAGCAGCACGATTCTCAAAATGTTGTTAAGTGGCTGTTCCCACGTAAACACACGGCATAAAGATTCACCCAATGTACAAAGTAAGGTTATCTACTGCGTAAAAAAAGTCCGAACAGGATTTTTTTTCCAAAACAGTTAACACTGAAGTCAATTAAAACTACTTACTGAATTGTGTGCCACTTCTCGTCCTCTCTGCTTTTACGCAAAACCGAAAATCAGACTCTGAAATACCAGCGTACAGCACCGAGATCTCGCGATCACCTGTTGTTCTGGCACCCCACCCAGACGAGTGAAGGGAGGCGCTTCTCTCAGGTGTGGAGGCGGAGGGAGGAGGCGAGTCCCGGGTGTCATGCTGACAGAGTTCACACTCGGCAGCCCTTTCGCTTCGCCAAAAAAGCACTTCCCGCGACACTGGCCCTTTGTCCAAAACGATGAGCGCTCATCCGATGTGATTGCAAATATTGTCCCTCTGAATTGGCGGCTTTGTCTGATTCCAGTCCCATCCCCGCCGGGCGACGACACTAATGGATTGTAGTGGATGTCCTTAAAGCTCAAATGCTGTTTACGCCGAGCGCAAATGCGCCGCGCAGTTGAGTTTAAGCGATGATCGCAGGACAGTCGCTTTCGTAAGTGGTAATAGTTTAGACCGCAATCAAATTTTTCACAGAAGACACTGAGCTACTGTTGCCATTGAATGACCCGATTGAGAATATAGCGAGCGAGTAGTCTGCGCTATTCACAGAATCAACGGATACTTTGTTATATGTATCATGAATGATTCTACTCTGTTACTACCGTGTTTTGGACATATCTTTGCAATAGTGCCGATTAAATTTACAACCATCTCTGACATGAACTATGCACAATTGCATATGACGTGTGATTAATGCAAACGTGCCTCTCACGCAATAAAAGGGGCGAATTTAACAAATTAAATGTGTCCTTATAATATCAGTTAACCCTGCTTCTGAGATTTAATAAATAATGGCAAAACAACTGCAGAAATATGCGGAAAGGGGGAATCGTTTTATGTTCCATCGACAGCATGCCCCTCTCGAGTAAGTGGTTACATCACTGGATGTGTTCATTTCCTTGGGTTTGAAATACAAAGAGTTTCTATCATGTGGAAACTAAACTTGTGACCCTAAATAACTTCAAGGAGTCAACGGACAACTGAATAATTAGTCCATTATGCATTTCTGGAATTTTCTCCCAGTATAAAATTACAAGTGTAGTGGCCTTGCTGGGAGGCAGTTCACTCAGACGCCAGAAAATTAAGGCATTTTACATTACATTTACATTTTAAGCATTTACATTTTAAGCATTTAGCAGACGCTCTTATCCAGAGCGACTTACAAGATGTACATTAATACATGATCATGAAAGCCCATAGCCAAATCAGACAAGAAATCTAAGAGGAAATCTCACGCCACAAAGGCAATCACGTCACATAAAGGAGTGAAATAACTACACTCTAAGCGAGGGCTGTAATTTAAATTCACGAGTAATTGTGTAATATTATGGTCAAAGCAATAAACAAAGTGGTAAAGTTATTTTATTGTTGCCCTTTGGTGCCCTCTGGTGGATACTCTGTGATACAACACAACACGATAAAATGACGGATTCTCAAAATTTCATAATCTGTACAAACAATATAGCAGGTTATTAGAAGGAACCGGTAAATGGTGACCCGAAACAGCTGGAAAGTGAATTCAATGCGATGCGTGGTGTGAAAGAGACCTTATCATCTACTGGGTATTTGCCGAGGCGTATGTTTTTCCTGGTTTAACAGGTATTTTTTCCTGTTTGTGAAGTTCATAACACTATATAGCCTATATGCCATTTAGCCAACGCTTTCATCCAAGCGACTTAGAGTAGTGAATACATAAATCTTTTAGTATATGTAGTCCCAAGTGGGAATCAAACCCACAACCTAAGCGTTGCCAACGCCACGCTCTCTACTTACTGAGCCACACAGAACCACTATCCACTATACTTAGAACCACATGTAACTCAAAGGAGATCACGCATTTGCAGGGTGAAATGCATGTAAAAGCAAGCACTGAAATGCAAAATAAACATTAAGAAAACGATTAGCTAGAAGCTACGATAAAATATTTAATTGTGACTTGAATTCAAATGGACGTGTGCTATAATAATGGGCTTAATACGGGATAACCTTTGACCCGACTCTGTCGAGTTCACTACAAATTCCGGTAATCTTCACCGGACGGTAATCGTGCTAATGACATGGATACCGGCTTTGAAGATCTAGAGCTGCGGGAGGCACAACGGGAGTACTTGGACTTTCTTGACGACGATGTTAGTACATTTAAATGTTTTTAAGCATTTAGCAGACGCTCTTATCCAGAGCGACTTACAAGATGTGCAATAATACATGGTAAGATCAATCATAGTTATCATGTTCGTAGGCTTCTAGTGGTTACCCATAGCCATGAGATTCCCTACATTTAAAACGCATCTTAGGTCATTTATGTAGACCTATGGTGGTGGTTTAGTGTCGATTGTTCCAGTCATTCATTCTCGTTATTGACTGATTCTATAAGAATCGTGAATCCTGATAACAGGACCTGTTAAACAGACCTATAACCCGGCGTTTTACATACATTGTGTATACAATGTTTTTGCTTTTGAACGCTTTTTTTTTATAGTATAAAGTGTAGGGCCAATTACATTTTCAGTTTATAGCTATGCTGGTGGTAAACCTCCTCAAACAAGTAGCCTATAATCTTAAAGCACATGGAGCAGTTAATTTAAATTTAATTTAAGTTCCCTCACAACTAGCCCCACAACACGGTGGATGAGTTGAATTTAAGTTTTGTAATTGAATAAAATTATTGTATAAAAACCCCCAAGATAACTAAACCCTGAATAAATGCTTCATTTGGCAGCAAGATCAAGGCGTTTACCACGAAAAAGTCCGAAGTATGGTCACCGACGGTGGATGTCGTCTGATCGTAAACATCAACGATTTACGAAGGCGGAACGAGAAACGCGCCAAAGAGTGGGTACCAATCTTCTGTGGGCGCGAATTCTGCGCCCTTCGCATATTAGGAGCGCTTATTGGTTATAGGATGTTGCTTTTGTCGAGTAAAATGCATAACCAGTATGATACATAACATAACAAACGGCATTCAAGGCAGACGTTGAATGTATGAGCAGAGGGAAGCGAAGCCAGCTCATGTGTGTGTGTTCATTGGCTGAGCCATCGCGCTAAACCGTTACGTGTTCTTCTATCGCTCGCTTCGTACGTTTCGAACGTTTAAAAACATGTTTAATTGAACGCATCGTTTCCACTTCCAGGCTGCTCAACAACGCCTTCAGTGAGCTCGTCGCGTTCCAGGGAGCCTTGAAAGATCTGGTCGCGTCCATCGACGGAACGTACGCCAAGCAGTTCGAGGAGTTCCACGTGGGGTTCGAGGGCAGCTTCGGGTCCAAGCACGTGTCGCCTCGCACGCTGGCGGCGCGCTTCCTCGGCAGTCTGGTTTGTGTGGAGGGAATCGTGACCAAATGTAAGTTCATTCCAACCAAAAAAAAAAAAAAAAATTATAAACCGCTATTTTGACACTTTGATCATTCGCTTTGGATAAAAGCGTCTGCTAAATGGCGTAGGCTATATTATTATTATATTATTCTGTAAGCAAGAAGAAAGTTGGGAGTAATCTTGGCAGACAGACTAGCAGGCCTATTGGGACATTGAGAGCCCACTGGCTCCTCCTGTATATTTGTTGATGAAGCAAAACGTTTTCCACACAGTTGTTGACTGTCTCCCTGGTCCCATTTCGAATTACAGTGCACTCTTCTCATAACGATCACAATTGGCCAACAACTTGCAGACAATTTATCTGGATTTGGCCCAGGGATTTTTACACTGTAAAGGCGATCTTCCGCAAGAGACTCAAAATACACCTTTTCAGACTCCACTACCACTGAATTCTGTACATATAGCCAATTGTCATCACCACTGCCTACATGTTTAATACCTTTTATATAGGTATACTTGCTTACTACCCCCCCCAAAAAAGTATATACAGTATATATACTAACCTTTTCCTTCCCAGTGTTAGGTATGGTATACAGCTGCCAAAAACAATGTCTATCACTGTATTACTGCACTGATCTCTTGCACGAACAATGATTCATCTTACCATGTATTAATGCACATCTTGTAAGTTGCTCTGGATAAGAGCGTCTGCTAAATGCTTAAAATGTAAGTGACTTTCTTCATCAGCGATCCATGAAAGTAGGTGGCAGGTTTGAGAGAACAAACCCAGAGAAACGTTAGTGTACACTTCCTCTATAATAGGCTCCCTTGTGAGGCCCAAGATCACCAGGAGTGTGCACTACTGCCCTGCAACCAAGAAGACCCTGGAGAGGAAGTACACCGATCTCACCTCGTTGGATGCGTTCCCCTCCAGCGCCATCTACCCCACCAAGGTAACCCCCCGCCCCCCACCTCCTGAATTCTACCCCTCCCATCTACCCCACCAAGGTAACCCCCTGCCCCCACCTCCTGAATTCTACCCCTCCCATCTACCCCACCAAGGTAACCCCCCCCCCCCACCTCCTGAATTCTACCCCTCTCATCTACCCCACCAAGGTAACCCCGCCCCCCACCTCCTGAATTCTACCCTCATCCCATCTACCCCCACCACCAACCCTCCCATCTACCTCACCAAGTAACCCCCTGCCCCCCACCTCCTGAATTCTACCCCTCCCATCTACCCCACCAAGGTAACCCCCTGCCCCCACCTCCTGAATTCTACCCCTCCCATCTACACCACCAAGGTAACATCCAGTGGTGGACACTAACAAAGTACATTCACTTACTTTTACTTATTACTGTACTTAAGTACATTTTTCAAGTACCTGTGACTAAAGTATTTCCATTTTTACTTTCACTCCCCTACATTTCAAAGGCAAATGGGGTTAAATGTAGGACCTTTGTACTTTTACTGGAGTAATATTTTATCAGGGTATCTGTACATTTACTCAAGTAAAGGGTTTGTGTTCACCGCCTGCTGAATTCCACCGCTCCCAGCTTACCACCACTTGTCTTCTGCAGTCTCTGATTCTGTCTGGGTTTAGTGTTGGTCCTTATGCAGACTTGATGAACTGCAACACTTGGTGAACTACAGCTCAGAAATGCATCTATTAGTTATCACACATTATAGAAATGGATATACAGTGTGTTAATCAACATCCTTGGCACACACAAAAAAAAGAAATCTAGGAACATGCATACCATTTTTTCACCATGTTGGCATGGTGATGAAAAGCAAGGCATTTGCAGCTGTTGCCATGACAGCGGGAGGGTGATACTTGGCAGGTCCTGAGCAGTGCCCTGTCCATCACGATCCCTCCCCACAGCATCCCTGCTCTCCTTTGACTGGGGCGACGTGAGGGAAATCGCCACAGACAGATACGGAGCGGACATGTGCTGTGAGCTCGTTCCATTCACGCTGTTCCTTCAGTCGCATGTTGGTTGCAAAAAAGCAAAGCTGAAGCACAATCCGGGGTAAAAACAGAAATGGTAGTTGTGGTGGAGTACAAAATGCTCATAAAAAGTGTCTGTGTGTGTCTGTGTGTGTCTGTGTGTGTCTGTGTGTGTCTGTGTGTGTCTGTGTGTGTCTGTGTGTGTCTGTGTGTGTCTCTGTCTCTGTCTCTGTCTCTCTCTGTCTCTCTTTGTCTGTCTCTGTCTCTGTCTCTCTCTGTCTCTCTTTGTCTCTCTCTGTCTCTCTGTCTCTCTCTTTGTCTCTCTCTGTCTCTCTCTGTGTCTCTCTGTCTCTCTGTCTCGTTGAGCAGGATGAGGAGAATAATCCCTTGGAGACGGAGTATGGGCTCTGCACCTATAAGGACCACCAGACCCTCACCATCCAGGAGATGCCAGAGAAGGCGCCGGCCGGCCAGCTGCCGCGCTCCGTCGACATCATCCTCAACGACGACCTGGTGGACAAGGTGAAGCCGGGGGACCGGGTGCAGGTGGTGGGCGTGTACCGCTGCCTTCCCGCCAAACAAGGAGGCTTCACCTCTGGCACCTTCAGGTGAGACGGGCCGGGGCGGGGACCTGGGGAGGGAGACTGGGGAGCGGAGGTGAGCCGGGCCGGGACCTGGGGAGGGAGACGGGACGGGACGGGACCCGGGGCGACACAGTGGCGTGAGTTAAAGGCATGAGTTAAAGCGTGCGTGAGCGTCCGCTGCAAAGGGTGACGCCGATAAGAGTGTGATTAGTTCCCAGAGTTGGAGACTTGGGTCTTTAGCTCAGCGGGTTAATCGTCTCTCTTGTCGCGTCGAGATCCTCGGATCGAAACTCTGCTGCAGGCAGAAGCAACGCTGTTACACTAGCCTGGAGAACTGTCTGTTTTTAGTGATGTTTTACAGCGGTCTTGGTCTAAGTCCGTTATTGTGACAGACCGCATGTAAGGGGTAATGTACTGCAGATGTCCGACAATGACCACATGACCGGGTGATGTGACTCCCAAGAACTTGATTGCATTTTAATTTTCAGGAGTTCAATGTTAAGGTCAGTGGTGGTGATATTTTTACATGTGAAAAGTGTTATGTCCTGAGACCCGGGTAGCACGTCCCATAAATAAATTAAAAGATAATAATAGTAACACCCTTTTGACCAATCAGAATCTAGGAGTTGGGCGGCGGATAGCGTAGCGGTCTAACGCACCGTATTTTGGCTGGTCCGATATGATATGCGCTGCCTATCAGGGATCGGTTCGAAACCCGTCTCTACCAGACCGGCCCTGGTCATCAGCCCCGATCAGGGCAGGCCAACTGTCCGCCCCAGAGGGAGGGGCAGGGTGAGCTGGCATGAGTTTGTCGAGGAGCAGGAAGGGCGTCCGTGGTGGGTTCCATCTCGGAGGAGGCAGAGATAAATAGGAAAATTTTCATTGGCACTAAAGGACAGGAAAACTCGTGGGGGAGGGGTGAATAGAGATAAATAGAGGATAGATTTTTGGCAAAATGTAAAATAAGAATAAATAGATTTTTTGACTCGATGCAGGTCATGGCATAATGGCAGAAGCTCTGTGGTGGCCGGAGCGCGCTCGATGCCGTGTGACGCAACACCTGGCCGTGGTTTCCCATCGCTCATGTTCTGTTTGAACACGTTTTATGTTTTTATTTTGCATTTTACTCTCCCACTCATTTCTCAAACAGGACAGTCATGCTGGCCAATAACATCAAGCCCATGAGCAAAGAAATCGCCCCCTCCTTCTCTGCAGACGATGTGGGCAAGATCAAGAAGTTTTGTAAGACTCATGCCAAAGTGAGTGTGTGAGTGTGTGAGTGTGTGAGTGTGTGAGTGTGTGAGTGTGTGAGTGTGTGAGTGTGTGAGTGTGTGAGTGTGTGTGAGAGTGTGAGTTTGAGTGTGTGAAGTGTGTGAGTTGCTGTGTGAGTGTGTGAGTATGTGTGAGTGTGTGAGTGTGTGAGTGTGTGAGTTCTGTGAGTGTGTGAGTGGCTACAGTATGTAGAAGTATTTCAACCCAGTCTGGCATTAAATCTGTAGTTCCTCTGAATAGCTGAATTATGCAGTGATGTATTTGGCCACTAGGGGGGGCCCTGAACACTGAAGATATTAGAGTGGTCTTGAAGAGGTATGGTTCAGCTGAAGAGACTGGTCTTGTCCCCTTGACAATAATGCAGTGGGTGAATATGTACTTTTATTCTTTTAATAGTGTCACGTAATGTTGCGTGACGAGAAACTGGGCCCTCTATGTGAGCTGCTACAGTTAACTGTTTGTGTTCCCTCTATGTGTGTCTCAGCTGCTGTGTGGCTCACAGTTAACTGTTTGTGTTCCAGTGCTGTGTGGCTCAGTGGTTCTGTGTGTCAGTCAGTAGGTAGAGCGTGGTTCTGTGTGGCTCAGTAGGTAGAGTGTGGTTCTGTGTGTTCTGTGTGGCTCTCAGTAGGTAGAGCATGGTTCTGTGTGGCTCAGTTGGTAGAGTGTGGTTCTGTGTGGCTCAGTAGGTAGAGTGTGGTTCTGTGTGTTGTGTGGTTCTGTGTGGCTCAGTAGGTAGTGTGGTTCTGTGTGGCTCAGTAGGTTGTGGTTCTGTTCAATTCTGTGTGGCTCACTGGGACCTGTGTGGCTCACATGGTTCTGTGTGGCTGAAAAATTCTGTATGCATTGGATAAATTCCCACTGGGGCCACATGTCTGAAAAATGTATGCATAAATGGAATAAATGGAATATATGAATGAATAGTGTGGCTGTGTTGTCATGTTGCATGTATGAGATTCTGAAGCGTTGCCCTCCCTCTTGTTTTGGGGTTTGGGGTTTGGGTTGGTCAGGATGTCTTTGAGCACCTCAGCAGGTCCCTAGCCCCCAGTATCCATGGTCACGAGTTCATTAAGAAGGCCATCCTCTGTCTGCTGCTGGGGGGAAACGAGACCAACCTGGAGAATGGGACTCGTATCCGGGGCGATATCAACATCCTGCTGATCGGTGAGGCTTCACTCCACTCGGAAATGATGGAACTGGCTTCAGCCCCTAGTGTGTCTGTGTTTAAAAAATAAAATAAAAAATAAAATCATCTAGGTCCAACGTGGTCAAATATTGGTCCTATGAGCCACGGTGACTGCAGGTATTTGCTCTAACCAATCAACTGAGCCACCTGTCTCGTTTGTGTGTCAGGTGACTCCTGTGTGTGTGTCTGGTGACCCTCCTGTGTGTGTTGCTAGGTGACCCCTCTCCTGTGTGTGTGTGTGTGTGTTTCGACCCTCCTGTGTGTGTGTGTGTGTCAGGTGACCCCTGTGTGTGTGTTGCTAGGCGACCCCTCTCCTGTGTGTGTTGCTAGGCGACCCCTCTCCTGTGTGCGTGTTGCTAGGTGACCCCTCTCCTGTGTGTGTGTTGCTAGGTGACCCCTCGGTGGCGAAGTCTCAGCTCCTGCGGTACGTTCTCTTCACCGCTCCACGGGCCATTCCCACCACGGGGCGCGGCTCGTCCGGCGTGGGTCTGACCGCCGCGGTGACCACCGATCAGGAGACCGGTACGACACGCCCCCACACACACACACACACACACACACACACACACACACACTCTCACGCTCACACACACACACACACACACTCTCTCTCTCTCACACACACACACACACACTCTCTCACACACACACACACTCTCTCTCACACACAAACACACACACGCACACTCTCTCAGATACACACACACTCACTCACACACAAACACACACATGCACACTCTCTCAGATACACACACACACACACACACACACTCTCTCTCTCACACACAAACACACACATGCACACTCTCTCCCCCTGTCCATATCCATAACGAGCCTAGATAGGCTGAACGGCCCGTTCTCGTCATTATGTATTCTTATATTCTCATTTGGCCATGTGACCATGGCGCCACTCTTGTTGCGTTGGGCGGTGTGCAGGGGAGCGGCGGCTGGAGGCCGGGGCCATGGTGCTGGCCGACAGGGGCGTGGTTTGCATCGACGAGTTTGACAAGATGTCGGACATGGACCGGACCGCCATCCACGAGGTGATGGAGCAGGGCCGCGTCACCATCGCCAAGGCGGGGATCCAGGCCCGCCTCAACGCCCGCTGCAGCGTGCTGGCCGCAGCCAACCCCGTCTACGGGAGGGTGAGGGGAGAGAGCATGTGCACTAAGGACCCGGTTTGGGCACACCTTTTAAAGGAAATCTTATTTCAGATTTTTATCCCATTTTTATCCCAATTTGTTTAACTGCAGAAGGGGTTTATGCTTTGTGCCAAGAGAGGGAACCGAGTTGAGCACTTCCATTCTCCTTCAAGAGCATATTTAAATAGAATGGCAATTCACAATGCTTCCGTAGCAATGACATGTTTAAAAAATAAATGCGTTTCAAACTGTGTACATATCCAGCGCTGGCCCTGCCCCCCCTACCCCCCAGTACGACCAGTATAAGACGCCGATGGAGAACATCGGCCTGCAGGACTCCCTGCTCTCCAGGTTCGACCTGCTGTTCATCGTTCTGGACAACATGGACCCGGACAGCGACCGCGAGATCTCTGAGCACGTGCTGCGCATGCATCGATACAGAACCCCCGGAGAGCAGGAGGGCACGGGTACGAGGGGGGGTCCATTCATTCTTTCATTCATTATCTAAGCCGCTTATTCCTGGTCAGGGTCGCTGAAGCCTATCCCAGCATGCATTGGGCGAGAGGCAGGGATACACCCTGGACAGCTCGCCAATCCATCGCAGGGCACACACACCATTCACTCACACACTCATACCTACAGGCAATTTAGACTCCAAAACACCAGAATTACAGTCAAGGCACAAAAAAAAAAAAAGGTTAAAAGAAATGCATAGTGTGGGTGATGGTCTTTAGGGGTGTGGGTTATGGTTTTTTTAGGGGTGTGGGTCATTGTCTTTAGGGGGTGTGGGTTATGGTTTTTAGGGGTGTGGGTCATTGTCTTTATGGGGTGTGGGTCATTGTCTTTATGGGGTGTGGGTTATGGTTTTTATGCGATGGCCGTGTCTCTGCGCTCGCAGCGATGCCGATGGGAAGCACCGTGGACGTGTTCGCCACCGAGGACCCCAACGCCACCGAGGCAGAGGAGCAGCAGCTGCAGATCTACGAGAAGAAGGACAACATCCTGTACGGACACCGCAAGAAGAAGTAAACCCATTACATTACGTTACATTACATTACAGGCATTTAGCAGACGCTCTTATCCAGAGCGACTTACAGTTTACATTTCTTTACATACAATCCATTTATACAGCTGGATATTTTACTGAAGCAATTCAGGTTAAGTACCTTTAGCTCAAGGGTACAACAGCAGTGCTCCACCTGGGATCGAATTACAAGCCCAGTTCCCTAACCATTATGCTAGAATTAATATAATAAATTTTCACTTTGCAGTGCTTCTAAAGTGTTGACCCTTAATCCATTGTGCTAAGCCCGTTTCCGCTCGGCCGCGGCTCGACTGGCCTGCGTGGTTCGGTGTTCGACGCGCGGTCGCCAAAACCCGCGATAACCGCGAGCCGCCGGTCTGGCCTTTGTGTCGCCCGTGTGTGACAGGGACAAGGTGGTCACCATGGAGTTCATTAAGAAGTACGTCCACGTGGCCAAGCTGGTGAAGCCCGTTCTGACGCAGGAGGCCTCAGACCACATCGCCGAGGAGTACGCCAAGCTGAGGAGCCACGACCAAGTCAACTCCGACAGCGCGCGGGTAAAACCCCGTAACGCGCACGGGCGGTCTGCCAGAACACTGTGTGTGAAGGGCGCTTCTGCATTACATTTACATTTACATTTAAGGCATTTAGCAGACGCTCTTATCCAGAGCGACTTACAAGATGTGCATTAATAGATGGTAGGAACAATCATAGTTTGCTTAAGAGATCAGTGCAGTAATACAGCGATGGACAGCTGGCAGCTGCGCACCATACCTGTAACACTGGGCATGTCAGTGTAACGGGCAACAGCGTTTTACTTTGCAGTGCTTGTACATTGTTGACCATTAATTCTAACACTTAATGGAAGGTTAATGGAATACAGCCGTGTCAATCTGCCTGCCTCGGTTTCTGGGGGTCCTGCTTACCTTGATTCAGGGGTTACTTGTTATAATTAGCATTTTGTCTTTAACTAGTTGGGTATCATTGAGATTAAAAATATTTTCTGGCCAAGACTGCAGCGTACGATTGGCTACAAACTTTAACACAACATTTTCAATGTAAATGAAGGCTGGAAGTGCCCGTGAAGGATTCGCCGCGTGTTGTGTGTGGTGACTGACGTGATTGGCCGCGTGTGTGTGGTGACTGACGTGATTGGCCACGTGTGTGGTGACTGACGTGATTGGCCGCGTGTTGTGTTGTGACTGACGTGATTGGCCGCGTGTTGTGTGATGACTGACGTGATTGGCTGCGTGTTGTGTTGTGGCTGACGTGATTGGCCGTGTGTTGTCATGATTGACGTGATTGGCCGCGTGTTGTGTGGTGACTGACGTGATAGGCTGCGCGTGCTGTGCAGTGACTTACGTGATTGGCCGCGTGTTGTGTGGTGACTGACGTGATTGGACGCGTGTTGTGTGGTGACTGACGTGTGTTTCGTCTCTCCTCAGACGATGCCGGTCACAGCCAGGGCGCTGGAGACCATGATCCGGTTGTCCACGGCGCACGCCAAGGCCCGCATGAGCAAGACCATCGACATGTCCGACGCTGAGGCCGCTCTGGAGCTCATGCAGTTCGCCTACTTTAAGAAGGTAGCTCCCCTAAACCTCTTCCGCCCCACGTCCTCCCGGCACACCACTTACAACAGGGGTGAGCAAATCCAGCCCTGGCTCAATTAGCTAATTAGTTGGATGTGCCAATGCTTGTTCACTTGTAGATTAGACCACAGTGACATGTTTCATATGGGAACACAAGATCACGTAAATGATGGGGCCACTTCATAATTAACAGCAGAAGTTGGCATGAAATCCAGATAAGGATACGGCCCTCCTTGCCCATCCATAACTTAGTCACAGGCGGGAATGAGCTTGACCTGCACTTTGGGGTGAAACTGTAGGAGGGGGCTACTGTTGGCAGTTTTGGGTTTTAAAAATGAGGGGGTGGGGGGACTCAGATAGCGTAGCGGTCTAACGCACTCGCATTGACTGGTGCTTTGTGAGTGTGAGCTGCCTATTGCGGTCGCGGTTCGAAACCCTACTGTGCCAGACCGGCTCTGGTCGGGAGTGTGTGTGCAGCGTTTTGCTATCCGCCCCAGGGGGAGGGGAGAGGGTGAGCCGGCAAGAACTCGCCAAGAAGCGCTAAGGGTGTCTCCAAAAGTGGGGGGGTGAGTTCTGTCTCAGGGGAGGCAGCACATCGCCGGCCTCGGGAATTCGCTTGACCCGGAGGACAGGCGGTGAGTTCGTGGGGAAGGTCAAATCGAAATAAATAGAGGGTATAATCGGCTACAAAAATTGGGGGAAAAACTGGAAAAAATCTGAAACAAATAAATTGAGGGGGGTAGGAAAGGTAATTAATGCTGGCGTCGGACATAAAACGCTGGGGATTGCAAGCTGAATACTGTGCGCTAAGAATGGTGTCACCCCACAGATTCTGGAGAAGGAGAAGAAGAGGAAGAAGGCTTCCGAGGACGACATGGAGGTTGAGGTTTCACAGAGTCAGGATGTGGCCAGCCAGAGAAGCACAAGGTCAGGCTGCAGGGCGAGATGAATGTTCTTCACTGGACTGAATTCAGTGCTAAAATAATCCTGAAATCACTGAGCTGGGGGGTGGGAGGGATATTGGGAGCTGTAACCCCCCCCCTCCTGTGGCCAAAGGAAAACTTGTTGAATGTTGCTATGGGGGGTGGATAGCATAGCGGTCTAACGCACCGCATCTTGGCTGGTCCGATATGAGTGTGAGCTGCCTATCAGGGATGTGGTTTGAAACCAGTCTCTACCAGACCGGCCCTGGTTGTCAGCCCCGATTGGGGGTGGCGTTTGGCTGTCCGCCCCAGAGGGGGGGGGAGGGTGAGCCGGCACGAGTTTGTCGAGGAGCAGGAAGGGCGTCCGTGGTCAGGTTCCGTCTCGGAGGAGGTGGTTCTACCGGCCCGGGAAATTTGCTCGTTACCCGGAGGACAGGCGGCAGACTTGTAAATTTAGATGAATAGAGGGTGCAATTGGCAGCCAAATTGGGAGAAAAACGGGGAAAAGTTAAACTATAAATTTAAAGGGAGAAAAAAAATAAGAAAATGTTGGTGTAGAATCCAATGAAATGGCTGTGTGATGAGACTGAACTGAGGCCCAGGAGTGACCGTCCCCCTAAGGTCCGCCCCTCTCTGTCCGCAGGAAGAGCTCTCGAGTCTCCAAGGACGACATGGACGCGACGGAGGCCGGTGATGACCCGTACGACTTCAGCAAGGACGAGCAGGAGAGTGAGTGGAGGCTCGCTGTTCATTTCTCTCATATCTCATGCAGGCAGGCAGTGTGGTATAATGGTTAGGGAACTGGGCTTGTAACGTTAAGGTTGCAGGTTCAATCCCCAGGTGGGACACTGCCGTTGTACCCTTGAACAAGGTGCTTAATTGCTTCAGTTAATATCTAGCTGTATAAATGGATTGTAAAGAAATGTCAACTGTAAGTCGCTCTGGATAAGAGCGTCTGCTAAATGCCTGTAATGTAATGTAATCTCTCTCTGTTGGGCTCAGTTTGAATTGCGTGCCATTAATGCGATTGGAAGCACACGGTGTCGAGTGACGGTGATGTCTGTTCTCTCCCAGATGATCCCAGTCAGAAAGACAAACCCGGCGCGCTGAGAAGCTCACAGAAGAAGACCGAAAGTAGCCAGGACCGGTACAGCTCTCTCCTGATTTTGTTCTGTTCTTAAACTTCAGATTCATTTGATATTTTTATTAGGGGTGTTGACCACTAATCGTACATCATTGGGCGGCATGTAGTGTAATGGTTAGGGAACTGGACTCAGAAGTTGCTGGTTCAATTCCCAGGTGGGGCACTGCTGTTGTACCCTTGAGCTAAAGGTACTTAACCTGAATTGCTTCAGTAAAATATCCAGCTGTATAAATGGATTGTATGTAAAGAAATGTAAACTGTGTAAGTTGCTCTGGATAAGAGCATCTGATAAATGCCTAAAATGTCAATGTAAAATTGGTCTAACTCCGATATGCCAAGTGCCATTTTCCCTGGGTATTACAGGGGGTAGGCTCCCAATGTTTCTAACTTGGTATTTATTTTTAAAATGTGTCAGACCAGAGGAATGCTTCTCAGTGAGACCCAGTTCTCAAGTGGCGATGGCAAAGGGCGATTTAAAAACCTTGATATTTTTATATATATATATATATACACACACAGTATATGCACCTTTTTATATTTATGTATGTGAAACTGGATGAGAACGAACAGATGTAGACCAGGGGCCCATATGTATGAAGATTCTAAGAGTAGAAGAGCTGATCTAGGATCAGGTTTCCCCTGTCCATATCCTAACCATATCCACTATGAGCTAAAAGGCTAAACTGATCCTAGATCAGCACTCCTACTCCTAGAATCTTTGTACATAACGGGCCCTGGAATAAAAAAATGGAAATGTATTTTTTAAATCCAACACCAAAATCAAAAATTGAATGCAATGGATGTGACCTTTGACCTTTGACCCTCCCGCTCGCTCGCTCGCCAGGCTGAAGGAGTTCAAGGCCGTGCTGCTGAGGGCGTTTAAGGGGGCCCGGTCTCAGTCCATCCCCATCCCGCAGCTGCTGCTGCACGTCAACAAGGGCGTGGCCGACCCCTTCGAGGAGCGCGACGTCAAGGAGCTGCTGGCCCGCATGCAGGACGACAACCAGGTCATGGTGTCCGAGGACGTGGTCTTCCTCATCTGAGATGCGTCTCGGTGCCAAACCCCCCCCCCCCCCCACCCCACACGACCGTCACCAAGCCACCCAATCATTGCCTCATTTTTTTTGTCATTTCACTTTAATAAACCGATATAAACGCATGGTTTTCTCCTGCTTGGTGTTTTAGGTTCTGTGTGGTTCAGTAGGTAGGGCATGACGTTGATGACGCTTAAAAATAATAATAATAATGATATTTTTTATTGCCATGTTACACAGGGTAATTGGAATTTGTCTTTTACATATCTCGTCTAAGAGAGATCCAAGTGCAGGGTCAGCCATAGTACAGGTTGTGGGTTCAATTCCCATTGGGACCAAATATACTGAGAAATGTATGCATTCACTACTGTAAGTTGCTTTGGACAAAGGTGTCTGCTAAATGGTGTATGTTATATTATAAGTGTGGTGAAGTGTAATACTTTGGTGCTCTGTGGTCAATGGAACACTCTCGCTTTACACTTTAAAAATGATTGTTTTATTTTCTCTTTACAACTTTTACAAACCTTTTTAAATCCATGTCATTGGATGCATTCGATATAAAAGATGAGTTCTGTTACTTAATCTGCTTAATACTGGTTTCCAATGGCATCAATCAATCAGCATTTATTCATAAGCCATGGAAATGGGGGGAAAAAAACAATTTTGGAAGGTTTTCATGGGCTTCCGGGATCAGTTGAACGTTTTTCTGAAAAGGGAGAAAATAATGTTAAAGGTTCTACGTTCTGCTAGTACAAGCATTCTTCTCAGAACTGACATTTGAAATGTCAAGGAGTTGGAATGATTGTGAATTTTTTATATACAAAAATTTGATGACTGTGCTAGCACAATGCAGCCAGCAGAGGGATTGTCTACATTTTTGCACGTACCGGTTGTGTTACAGGAAAGCAAACATCAGTGTTTCACAGCCCATAAATTAACTGTATTAGAAACCTGTTACACCTCTGCGTCATTGTACCAGACCACTGGGAGTCTGCATGCATGTACACCTCCCCAATGTTCTTCGGCACTGGTAAAACATGCGAGCACACACACGCATACATATACACACACACACACACTCACTCACTCACTCAGCCTCTCACACACACACACACACACTCAGCCTCACACTCACACACACACTCACTCACTCACTCAGCCTCACACACACACACACACTCAGCCTCACACACACACACACTCACTCAGCCTCACACACACACACACACACTCACCTCACACACACATACACACACACACACACACTCAGCCTCACACACACACACACACACTCACTCACTCAGCCTCGCACACACGCACGCACACACTCACTCACTCAGCCTCACACACACACACTCACGTTGTCCAGCATGATCCCTCCCTCGGTCTCCTGCACTCTCCTCTTGCATCACGCCGCGCTCCGCCTGTGGAGACAGACCACACCTTACAGGGTCTCACGGGGTAAAGAGGTATAGTCTTGAGACCGGCTGTGACCAAGCGATGTGCCGCCGCATCCTCCGAGCCGGCACTCGCCAGGCTGTAACTCCAGTACTCCAGAGCCACTCCTATACACAGCAAACTCATCTCGGCTACCCCCCGTCCCCCTCCATGGGGCGGACAGCCAATTGCTGCCCCTTAGTGGCAATTTTAGACCTGAATTGCTTCAGTAAAATATCCAGCTGTATAAATGGATTATATGTAAAGAAATTTAAACTCTGGATAAGAGCGACTGCAAAATGCCTAAATTTACATTTTTTTACATTTTAGGCATTTAGCAGACGCTCTTATCCAGAGCGACTTACAAGATGTGCATTAATACATGGTAGGAACAAGCCTAAAATGTAAATGTAAAATGTAAAATATTGTTTCTTCCTGTATTTTTTTTTTTTCCATTGAAGAACACACAGGTGTATGTATGTAGTGTTTGGGCTGATCTTTATCTCTTTTAGCCCCAGCAGGTGTGAGTGTGGCCCACAGGTGACTCTGTGGCAGGGGGCTTTACCTGCACACTGCCGCCCCTCCGTCCAGCACACAGACTTCCTGGTCCCTGCACTGGACCATACTGCAGGGGTCAGCGAGGGGTAGAGGCTGGGTCTTCAGGAATCTGGACATGTCTGCAGAAGGACGAGAGTTAGGAGCCTTCCACCGTGGCCCCAGGGTTTCACACTGACCCCAGTGAGAACCGGACAACGGAGGAAGAACATCTCACTTTATACGGGACACTTTTGACATTTATGTATTTATTTTCAGATGCCTATTTTATTTTATTTTATTAACCCTCTATGGCATGACTTTTTATTTTTGGGGGAAAAACATATTCCACCCCATTTTTGGGAGATTGGGGGTCCCTGATAATATATCCATCACAAGATTTGTCACCCCCACCCCCCCAACCAGTAACTAACTAACTGAATTAACTTACCAGTGATGGACTGATCAAACTTAAAGTCGCGTGTGTTTCAAAAGTTTGTCGTCTTGCTTGGTACGCGATTAACGTTTGAGGACGCGAATGCGTACTGGCGTACCACTTATGTGCACCCCTGTATGTATATAGATATATATATATATGACATAAACTTGTGTGTGCACTGCTCACACAGGTGTGTTCGTCTGCGTCTCAGCTGTGCCGTACCTTCCAGGGTGAAGAGGAAGATGGCGTCGTCTCCCTTGATGAAGTCTCTGCTCCTCAGCCTGCCGTGGGTCAGGTAGGAGCTCGTCCCCTTCCGGGCCCCCGGTAAAACGTTGTCCCGTCCTCATCGGTCACCAGGCTCCCCACCTTCCGGGGGTCGTCCCAGAAGTACTCCCGGTCTCCGTTGTCTGAAACGATCGGACAGAGAGGGGGGTGCTCTCTGCTGGTTCTGCTGTGTTCTCAACTGTTCCCATGGAGACCCGTGGGTCCCCTATTCTCACTACGTGCATTTAATTCCCTGGAAATGCAATTCTTATATATTTTTATAGCATTCATATGTAATCTTTTCTTGAATGTATTCACTGTTCGTGCGAGTTTAATTGTAGACTTTGTTTGCCTTTGTGCTCTCTTTAATTTTCTCACTCTGCATTGCGGATAAGGATAATCTGCTTGATCCAACGTCCTTTAAAACATCCAAAAAACACCAGACACTGCGGTGGGGCGGAGGGTTGCTGGTTCGAATCCCAGGAAGACTGAACGAAAAAAACTAGAAACCGGAGGGATGCCAGTTCACTTCCTGAAGGCCAAACGAAAAAACGATGAACTGGAAACCAGAAGGATGCCAGTTCACTTCCTGGGGGCACTGCCAAAGTGCTCTTGAGCAAGGCACTGAACCCCTAAACTGCTCCAGGGGCGCCGTACTATGGCTGACCCTGCGCTCGGCCCTCTCTGATGGTGTGTGTGCATCTAGGAGAGGTATGCGAAGAAATACACTCCAATTACCCTGTGTGTAAATACTGTGTGTGACATAAATAAAGATCCTTATCCTTGATTCACGCTTGTGCGCATGACCTGTCGCGGGATTGGTGACTCACCGTCCACCTCATATCTCTCGGGGTCGGTGGTGATGCTCCGCTGGTTGCTCATTCGCTGGCGGATGTCGGGGTTCTGGTCCATCAGCATCATGGTGGCCTGTTTCCACGGACACGGCCAGGTGAGCGTGTGGTCCTGCTCGCCGGACGTCAGGTAGAAGTAGATGGCCAGTTTGCCGGGGCTGCTGCTGCTGCCGTTGACGTACAGGCCCACCTGGAAGCTGTAGCCCTCCTTGGACAGGTAACGGGGGCTGTAGACCTTCTTGCCCGGGGGGGTGGTGGCCAGGAGCTGGGCGAAGTTCCTGATCCTCCACTGGTGGTGCGGGCACGCCGTCTCGGAGAGGTTGATGTCGTCGATGGAGAGGCCGCCCGAGGACAGCCCGGCGCCCTTCTTCCCCTCGAACACGACCCGGAACTTCTTCGTCACGTCCAGGGTCATGTGGTGGAGCTCCCAGGAGTGCTGGCCGCCTCCTGTGGAGGAATCGAGGGTGAAAGGTGAGGCCTACTGTGAGGATCCTTTGTCAAAAGGAGTGCTGGACACAAAGCGCGTTACAACACAATTCCTGTGGGCTCCATTCCAACACACCAATGAGGAAGAGTGCCAATATGAGATGGCCTGACGTTACAGCCCTTAAAACTGACCGACAAATCTGCAAGCGTTAATCCGTTTTAGGAATTTAAAAACCTAAATCAAATCCCCCCTAAGTCTCCGTTGAACTTAAATAGATTGAGTGCGTTAAGTCTATCCTCATAACTTTTACCTTTCATACCAGGTATCAGTTTAGTTGCCCTTCTTTGCACTTTTTCAAGAGCTTCTATATATTGTTCAAGAGCTTCTATATCTTTCTTGTAGTGTGGGGCCCAGAACAACAAACAAACGCTCCTCAGAGGCCCGGAGATTTACCGGCGATCTCCTCGATGTGCCTGAGGGTTCCCTTGGGATCGCCCTGGTCGTACTCCCGGACCCAGACGTTGAGGCGGTCGAGGGCGCCCCGCTGTTGTAGAGGTAGAACTGCAGGCACTGGGAGTCTCGTTTGGGGTAGAGCAGCCTGCTCTCCAGGAAGGCGTGGTCTCCCGTGCTCCCTGCCGCGGTGCTGAAGTGCATGAAGAACCCAGCGCCTGCGGTGAACAGAACCACACCAGGACCGGTGACCAGCGGTTATCGCAAGCCAAGGCACAGGGAAACTGGCAACCACAAACCACCGTGTTATTACCGTAAGTTGTTATATCACAATGTCAATAACGTTGGGCAAACAAACAGTTATAATGACTTGATTGAGTCTTAATCTTATCTGCCCGAGAGCAGATAGGAGGTAGACAGATCAAAGCAATGGGGAAATGGCCCGAGGGCACTGGTCTCTGGACCTGAGGGTCACGGGTTTGAATCTCAGGTGAGATACGGCTGTGCCACTCTTGTGGCTCTTGCTTCACCTCAGCTGTCCCCCACCGCAGTAAACATTACAAGCTGCCCGTCCGGGATAAGGGCCCTGTCCTCGTGGCTAAACGCCGTGGTCGCGAGCGCGTTCGTTACCTCTGCACTCCCCCATGTTGGTGTGGTCCGTGGGGGGGCCACCGGGGACCGCCGTCAGCCGCTTCCAGTCACCGTTGTCACCGCCTCCCTGGACCATACCGCAGATGTTGGAGAGCTCGAAGCTGCAGGTGTCCAGGAACGTTGAGGACGTGGCTGAAACAAACCCCCCTCCCAGTCAGTGGACAGCTCACAAATCGATCTTTGGATGGCAGTAATTCCGAGCAGCCACAGTTGTTTGCCGTGTAATGGTCTACGCTGGCGTTCTGTGGCCAACAGGCCAAAGGGTGCCGGGGGTTATGATGCTGTAAATATTGATTTATAGATGGAGCTGTTACGCTGCCTTACTTCGAGAAGATAACAGGGATTGATTGCCTTACGGAGAGATTACAGTAACAGCTAACAAAGGTATGGTTTCTTTTTTTCAAACGTGTGAATTTCATTATGCGATGGAACTAAAGGCCCATCACTTTGATGGATGGATCGATCAGGGCGGCAGTGGCTCAGTGGTTAGCGACACGGGCTGGCAGGCGGAGGGTTGCTGGTTCGAAGGCCAAACAAAAAACTATGAACTGGAAACCGGAGGGATGCTAGTTCACTTCCTGGGGCACTGCCGAAGTGCCCTTGAGCAAGGCACTGAACCGCTAAACTGCTCCAGGGTCGCTGTACTATGGCTGACCCTGCGCTCAGACCTCTCACACTTAAAGGAGAGATCTGTGAAAAGACACATTCCAATTACCTTGTGTAACATGGTAATAAAGAATATTATTATTATTATTATTTATTTATTAGGGTTATTTAAAGAAATGTTCTTAATTGTGTTCCACACTAATCCCTCCAGTCCTTGGTAATATAATAATAATAATATATAAACAATAATAATAATATGTGGGGGGGACCCACTGCAGTTATAGAGGCGGTTGAGCTTCAGCAGGTCGCTGTCGCTGAACTCCATGCGCTGGCCAATCACGTCCATGAACTCGGGGATCTTGGTGACGATGGTGGGGGCGGAGGCTTTGTTGAAGGCGGTCTTGCTGTAGTGCATCATGGAGCCGTAGTCGTAGGGCACGTTCAGGGCGCTGGACAGCGTGTCGTCGTAGGTGTTGAAGTTGTGCTCTTTACCTGGAGACGAAGGGCGAATCGAAATACGAACGTTAGCGAGCTTTGTTTGGCCGCGATACCAGGTTGCTAGCTAGCTAGCTAGATATCGATAGTTTTGTTTAACTGAAGCTAACATGCATGCATTTGCAGCTCGTCTATGTTGAGATTCCTTGAAAATCTCCCCCCATGAATTGGCCGTCTTCATGGCGTCTTTATACAAATTTCTTGAGGAGTTATACATTTGAGGATACCTCCTCACCTGCTCCGCAAATAATTATTCAAAACCGTCCATCGCAAAACATGAAAACAACGAAACAAAGTCAGATGGAAGTAGTATTCTGTATCTCCATGGCAACGGGTTTTACCTCGTCATTCCAGCCAATCAGATCACGTGACATTGTACGGCGGCGTCTACGACCGTTCATTTTTCTGGAGGTTCCGCGACACCCTCCTCCTCTGGGACACATTTCTGTCCTCTTGACATCGCGGGACACTTTGTCGCGTAAAGCGTAAATGAACCTTTAAGTTCTGAGTGCTCCTGCTCGTGCTAATGCTAACGTTGTGATCAGGCTAGCCTACCCTCGGTGATCTCGTCCCACACGATGTGGACGTAGTCGTCTCGGTCCGACCTGGACTGCTCGTGCCAGAACCCCAGCGCGTGGAGGAACTCGTGCTCGATGGTGGCGATGCGGTCGCAGTTGCTGCCGATGGACAGTCCCTGCTTCCCCACGTGGCGGTTCCCCACGGACGAGTAACACCTTCAGACAGACAGACAGACACAGTGTTGAATAATAATAACCACAGACTGACAGACGGACAGACAGACACAGCATGGGGTGAACCATAACTGCAGACAGACACAGTGTTTGATTAATAATAACCACAGACAGGCAGCCCGAAATGGTGTTGAGCAATAA
The DNA here is from genome assembly GCA_029706075.1 of Aldrovandia affinis. Lineage (NCBI taxonomy): Eukaryota > Metazoa > Chordata > Actinopteri > Notacanthiformes > Halosauridae > Aldrovandia > Aldrovandia affinis. The sequence continues at coordinate 959,141 of JAINUG010000290.1, read as the reverse complement.
CTATAGGCCAGTGGTTCACAACCTTGGTCCTGGGTACACCATGTTTTTGCTGGTTTTTGTTACTGCTAGTCTCTTGATCAATTAAGGTTGTTGAAAACATCTGTGTAAGTTCTAGCATCATTTTTTCTTTAAACTTATTTTAACACAATGCAGGTTTGGCTCATTGCTAACTGCTCTGTCATTGAATTCTGAATTTTCCACAAACGGTTTCAGTTACCAGCTGTTCACTTTCAAAAATTAGGCCCCCCACTGATTTCACCTGTCAGTCTACAATTGAATCTCTTTCTAAAGGAATCATGTGTCATACAGCGCATTACAGAAAATGAGAGCATTAGTTGATCTGCTGATTACAATTCTGGGGCTGTGAACATGGGACGTTTATTGTTCATGGCATGCATAGCTATCTCTGACATATGGCCTTAATGGAGTAAGTCATGCTGTAATAGAAATTAAAAGTGTGCAATTAAGAAAAAACAGCTTAACAGCTAAATGGTTGGAACGAAAACCAGCACACACAGTGGGTCCCCAGGACCAAGGTTGGGAACCACTGCTTTAGACAGACAGACAGACACGTCATGTGGTGAACAATAAGTACAGACAGACAGACACCACACAGGGTGAACAGCGCCTACAGACAGACACGGTACGGGATTAACAGTGTGTGATCTTGAATGAAAAGCATCTGATCTTACCCACTGCCTTTAAACACAGAAATGTAATTTGTCTCTCCTGCCCAAGGTTTGAAGTCAATGCAGGTCTTGAGCCGGTACTGCTCAAACGCCTTCAGGATCACGCCTTTCGCATTGATCTCTGCAAAAATACAAAGGAGCCGTGAATCTTCCGCAAAATCAAGAACGATGGCGCGTGTAAATCTTTTTGTTTTTTTGTGATGAATTCCCTCAGACTTGTAGCTCAGCGTTACCTAAGCTGTCCTCCAGGTAGTACGGTACAGTAGTCGGCCACCGGTACTCATCGCCCAGAATGGAGTTCCTGCCATATTCCTGCGCCGACCAGAGATGTGTAATGTTAGTTTCAAGTTTCAAATTTCAAGTTCATTTGCCATATGCAGTACTACTTGCACACATACATACACTGGAATTTGTCTTTGACAAACGCGCAGGATTGCAAAAGAGAGACAACAGCAAAGAGACACACAAACAATCGGAAACATGTAGTAAGAACATATTTTAAAAAAGAATAGAAGAATACAAATAAATGTTAAAAGTATAAAAAAAGAATAAAAGGATAAAAGAGTAGCAACGTTCATAAATAACAGTTGACTAAAATCACATTATCGGCGCGCTAGCTCAAAAGTGAAAGTGCATCCTATAAAAAAATAAAGAATAATAAAATCAAATAAATGAAACATCTTAGATAGGCCTACTTAACCGTCTGCTGTGCTTATTCCTGTGCTTTAAGTTGGGCGTTTAGGCTGCGCACCTCAAAAACGTTTTGTTCGTGTTTTAATGCACAAATGTTTGGCTTTCTGGCCCATCGACGTGACGCTGGCAGATCGCAACGATCATGGTGCCACAGGGCAGATCACAGATGTAGCACAGTATCGTATCAGGGAGGGGGGAAACACTCCTCTAGTGGATCCAAAGATTGAGTGATTATATGGTGTTGATACCCTGGAGCCAGATACTAACCTGAGTCATTTCAGGGAAGTAACCAGACGTAGATTAATGAATAATGTGTCAATTCCAGCCCAGGATAAAAGGCTCTGCTCAGCAAATTAAAATGTGATTGCGTCGTGCTCTGTTTGCAGACAGACGGGCACCCTATCGGTTTGTGGTACTGACAGTGGTACACCTCTCACACACATTCTACAGCAGTCTACCGCTGGAGTCACGCAGGGGTCATTTTGGGGAAAGAGGACAGAAACATGGAACTCACCGCGTCATACACAATGTCACCTTCTACCAGGTCCAGTCCCGCCTCTGTGAGGAAAACGGACAGTCAGCCGGGCGACATGTCTATCGCTGTATTACTGCACTGATCTCGTGCGTGAACTGTGATTGTTCTTACCATGTATTTATGCACATCTTGTACGAGCACAGCGTTGGCAACGCTTAGGTTGTGGGTTCAATCCCCACTGGGGCCACATATACTGAAAATGTATGCATTCACTACTGTAAGTTGCTTTGGATAAAAGCATCTGCTAAATGGCGTATATTATATAATATAAGTCACTCTGGATAAGAGCATCTGCTAAATGCTTAAAATGTAAAATGTAAAATGTAAAACGAAAGCACGTTCGCAAGGTGACGGATGAGCCACAGAGCTCACTGGAGTGTTTGAACAAACCTTCGTTTATATCGAAAATGTCCAAGTCTCTTCCTCCATCCACATCGATTTCTGTGGGGCAAAAACAATATTTAAAATCAATAACTCATCAATTTGAGTTTAGTTTAGTTTATTTGACATTTCACTTTAAAAGAATACAATACATGGTCACATCCTGATGTACATGTACATTTTAAAATACATATCAAGGATGACACAAGGATAGGTCCTAGGACTTATTTCCATTGTGGTCCTTGTTGTTATTAGGTGTCATGGTGGTGTGTGTGTATTGTGTTTGTGGTGTTAGGCGTTGGCAGCATAAACTAAATTCCAATAAATAGCAACAATACCACATACATTTACATTACTCCCATTAAATCAGCAATAGAGTTCATAACAATCAATTACATTCATACTACCCTACCTACCCGACTGTCTATTTACAGAGGAACATTATCTAGAAGCCAGAGTTTAAGTTTCGAGTCGAAGGTGACTGGGTTTGAGGTCTGTTTAATATCATTAGGAACCTTGTTCCAATCCTGAGCACCCGAGTACCTGAAATAACTTTAACCCATCTGGCTACGAAACATTATCAGCGTCAGGTTCGCTACACTAGATCTGGGGTTGTGGCTGTGGGCCTCTCCAACCTGTGAGAAGAAGTCTGAGAAATAACTTGGGGTTCTCTGTCATTCACAATTTTGTGAACCAAACTGAGCTTGAACAGTGTCGCTCTGGCCTCTACAGGGAGCCAGTTACACTCCAAGAACTGGTTCCTCCCTACGTGATCAGTACCGCTTACTAAATCATACATTTGGACTGTCTTTCATCAAATGCGGTGGGGCTTTGACCCAGATCAGCCATGTAAAACCTTCTTGTGTAAAAGAGCAGGGATGCCTTATTGGATAGATGATAAATCACAAACACAACGGAATAGTGGAGATGCAGCCGCTTTACAACGTAATTACGTCACTCACCGATGTCTCGGGATGTCGGCTTTAAAGAAAAAGCATAGAATAGTCGTTCACCACAATGGAAACAAACAAAACAAATGACAGATTTGCACATAACGATTCCAATGCTCACTTGTGGATGTTTTTATGCACATTGCAAATATTGTAAACACATGTCAAATTAGCATTTTCTTAAAAATCTGTTTTTAATTATTTTTATACTGGCTGTGATGGAAGGGATTGCTGTGTGCATCTTACCAGACATATGATCTGATGACAGAACAAGCTCAGAATCAGGAAGGCGTTTGAAGAGGCCATGGTTCCCAAGTGGCACCTGTGCACCGTAAGCAGAGGTTGTACGTCTGTCCTAACAGCTAGTCAGGACTGTGGTGCATGCAGGCACAATTTATATGAATGCTAAAAAAATTATACGCTTGCACAATGGTGCAGATAAGCTATATAGAACAGTAGTGAGTGAAACATTGACATAGCTGTAGGCATTATTAATCATTTATTAGCCTAGATTAGCTTTCACACACACACCCATAAATATGAAACTGCACACACACAAAACTGTATACACATGCACATGTCAATAGTTTCATGCTCTTAATAAAATAAAACAAAACACACAGTCTTAATGTACATTTTTATTTATTAAATGTAGATCACATGTGGGAAATTGGCAACACCATTCACAGCCACAGGTACATAGATGAGATTGTGTTACCAGATTCGACCACTAGAGGCAGTACAAATGTTTCATATCAATCATTACATATTTATAGTGCAGAGGTTAAATTTCCTAGAAATATAACCATATTGTTTCAAATATTTTTAAAGTAATATATTATTGCCCTTTTTTTTTATTTTTATTTTTTACAGATTACATTTTTGTGCTACCACCCTGCTTGCTGTACTGTGTGTCTCAGTGACCAGTGAACATCTGCAAGACTTCAAATTTCCCTTTGATTTCCATAATTTAAATAAATTCCTTCCTGTCCCGTAAATTAATTCCGCCATACTAAGGTAGATGAGAAGATTGCACATTAAAAAGGTGGAGCTTCTGTTCATTGGGCAGACACCATTAGACCACAGACCAATCATCGGCAGTGTATCAGCTCACATGACAAACACATTCGGCAGCTCTAATAACCATTCCACTGTGGGTCTGCAATATTAGCTCTTGGCAACAGCTCACAGTCTTGTTTTGCAGACCTAGCAGTTATTAGATTTACAACATGTTTGATAGCACGCTAATATGTTATCTCTGTCTTTATAAGGGAACTTTCACTAATATATTGCTGCAAGCTTATAGTTGGCACATACTCTGATTTTGCCTGTGCTGTAAATCAAAGGTATGTTTGTACCTGAAGCACATCTGTAGTGCTTGCGCTTCCCTCACTTCAGAACAAAGGCACAAGTATTTTTTCATTATTATATATTTTTTTAGATTTTCTGTTTCTGCTTTTTCCCCATTTTTCTCCCAATTTAGTAGCCAATTACAGCCTCTTTTTGCAGAACTATCTATGATCTATTACTATCCCCCCCTCGTATTGAGAGCTCGCTGCCATAGTCCTGAGACCGGCAGTGACCAGCATGATGCACCGCCTCCTTTGAGCTGGAACCCGCCAAGTCGTTGACCATAACTCCGGTACTCCAGAGCCACTCCTATATGCAGCGAGCTCATATCGGCTTCCCTCCCCCCTCCCTGGGGCGGGCCTACAATCGCCGCCCCCAAGTGGCACTCCCGGCCAGAGCCGAACTGGCATGGCCGGTGGAATCGAACCCCGGTCACAGTGAGCAACACACATCCTGGTTGGACACTCTTACTGTTACACACAAGTAGATCTTCACAGATCTTCACCATGGAGATGTGACATTCCTCATATAAATGTCACAGAGATGATGAGATTAATTTCTAATTTCACTAGATCACTGAATGCTGACACGTTGAGCATAAACACATTAATTACGTGGCTGGAGTGTATTCCAGGAGCTGAGGATCGCTGCTTGTTCATTGGTGGCCTCGTTTTCATTCACGTTCTGTAACACAGGAAACGTTTGATACCATAGATGTGAAACGATGTATGCCATTTCGACGAACGTACTGTACCTTTAAATCTTATGTCACTTATGGTATTTTGTATGTAAAAATTACATTTGAATTTATTTCTCTATTGTTCCTGGCAGTAATACTTAATTAAAGCATGATTCTATCGTCATGCACATCCACTGTGTATATATGGTGCACATGTATAGATTTACACATGTTATGTATTATTTGATATTGTGTGTAGTGTACTGTATATCTAGTGCAAAAACCTTGTATCTAAAAACAAAATGTGATTCTTAGGGGTGATTCATTTTTTCATTTACCTACGCAACATTATGGTCACATGGGCTTTTGTAGCAACTTTATTAGTTGTTGAGTTATGAGACACTGGCACACAGAGCTGGTGCAACTAAGAGTAACCTAAGAGTAACCTAAGAGTAACCTAAGAGTAGCCTAAGAGTAGCCTAAGAGTATTTACATCTGGGAAAGTGTAGGAGGTTCTGTGCCATTGAGTGGAGGAGAGGTTAGATAGCATCTCCCACATTCACCGTGGCAACAACTCTGTTGTCATGCAGTTGTTGTCATGGTGATAATGGGCGATGCTGTCCGGCCTCTTCTCCACTCGCTGGTAAGAACCCATCCGTGGCTGGAACTTCCACTATTTGTGAAAAGAAATGGCCACAAAATAAAAAGAAATGGCCTTGAGGTTTTTGCATGAAATAGATGTCGTTTTTCGGGAGGGATGGCATGGTCATTTGAAGAAGGGTAAACTCTCACCATAAAGTCCTCGTTGTAGTACCGGTGTCTGAGGTTGAGGTGTCCGATGAAGTTCCTGCTGTGGTAGGTGGGGTCTCCATGAGGTAGTGCCACGCATATGGGGCAAACCTTGGGGGTGGGGGGAATGTAAACACAACATTAAAACAGTGCGGAGGAAGGGCCTCCCGGGTGGTCTAGCGTTCAACGCTGGACACTGCGACCGGGGTTCAATTCCACCGGCCGCCCCAGAGTCGGTTCTGGCCGGGAGTGCCACCAGGGGTTGATAATTGACTGTCCGCCCCAGGGAGGGTGGAGGGAAGCTAACATCAGTTCGCTGCGTACAGGAGTGGCTCTGGAGTACCAGAGTTGACGGTCGACAGGCTTGGCGAGTGCTGTCTCAGAGGAGACGATACTTTTTCACTGCTGGTCTCAGGGCTACGGCAGTGAACTCACAATACGAGGGGGGGGGATTGACATGAAAAATGTAGGGTGTAATTGGCTACTACTGTAAATTGAGAGAAAATGGGATAAAATTTGAAAGAAAAAAGAAAAACAGCGCAGAGGAAACGTTGTCTCTGTGCCGAATGGGAGTGGGAGGCACGTTTGCTGCTTACCACGCGCCTGGTGTCGGTTCTGTGGTGGGCGTTGCAGTGCTCCAGCAGGTCCAGCTCATCCAGCGCCCCCTCCTGGCAGTACGGGCAGCTGACCACCACCCCCAAGGACCTACATTTACATTACATTACATTTTAGGCATTTAGCATCAACTGAACAGCACTTTGATCAGCACTACAGGGAGTCACATGATGTCTTTGCAACATCATATTTTGTACAAGCTTGTATTAATAATGAATGTATACATGTGTCTATGACACAGATATGCATGTATATCAGCACGCTGTTTTTAATGGACAGGGGAGATCTCAGCACTGAATGCACACTGAGTTTGACCTTATAGTTAAATACATTTATACAGCTGGATATTTTACTGAAGTAATTCAGGTTAAGTACCTTTAGCTCAAGGGTACAACAGCAGTGTTCCTCCTGGGAATTGAACCTGCAACCTCTGAGTTACAAGCCCAGCTCCCCTAACCATTACACTACAAGTCCAGCTCCCTAACCATTACACTACACAAGCCCAGCTCCCTAACCATTACACTACACTGCCAGCCCTGGGGAGAGAATGAGCCCAGCGTACCCCCAAATCCTCCTCTAATGCCTCCTTACAGGCCACCACAGGAGATCATCGGTGTAACTGCAGCATATTACAGATCAGTGGCCTTAGTGGAGGTTTAAATGGTTTTAAGTGGTTCTGTGTGGCTCAGTAGGTAGTGTGGTTCTGTCTGGCTCAGTTCTTCTGTGTGGCTCAGTGTGGCTGTGTGGCTCAGTAGGTAGAGTGGTTCTGTGTGGCTCAGTTGAGCATGGTTCTGTGTGGCTCAGTGGTTAGGTTCTGTGGGGTTGGTGTTGACAATGATTGTGGGTTCGATGATGATGTCCCACTGGGACCACGTGTACTGAAAAAAATGTATGCATTCGCATTGAATAAAGGGGTGTGCTAAATGGCGTATCTTATCTTACCATCCAGGAGTTGGCTGCTCCATCCCGTTATCATACAAGCCGTCATCCGTAAACCTGGGAAGAGACACACATTTATTCATGAAGGAAACTTATCCAGAGTGACTTACAACAGAGCATAACAATGAAGTTAGATGGACACCAGCACAGATACAAAAATTGTAACGCAGTTGAAGCAAAATGTCACGGAAGTGCGTATATACAGTATGTGTCAGGTTTAGTCCTCTTTTTTAAATTACAATTTTAAATTAATTTATACATTTTCCAGTTTTTTTTACCAGTTTGGCTGCCAATTATACCCTCTATTTATTTCAATTCACCCTCCCCCATTAGTCCGCCGCCCGTCCTCTGGGTCGAGACACTCTTTCCAGGCTGATAGATCCGCCTCTTCCGAGACGGAACCTGACCACGGACGGCTTTTTTCCTGCTCCTCAACGAACTCGTGCCGGCGCACCCTCCCCCCCCCCCGGACAGCCAAACACCCCGCTGGGCTGACGACCAGGACCGGTCTGGTAGAGACATGGGTTTCGAACCATGTCCCTGACAGGCAGCGCACACCACACCGGACCAGCCAAAGTGTGGTGCGTTAGACCGCTACGCTATCCGCCGCCCAGGTTTAGTCCTCTTTCATGAGCATTTTTAAATTCTCTCTGAATTTGTTTAGTGATCACCTCAGACCGCCCGAATGTCTGACAGCACCCTCAGCTCAGATAAAGACGGACTTACTCTTCCTCGTCGTCGTCATCGGAGGAAGAGGAGAACAGGCTGAGGAATGAGAGGTGGTCCTGAAGAGGAGGGGCGGTGCCCCCCCAAGCTGGGCAGGGTGGTGGGCGGTGGTGGTGCCCACAGGGGTCTGGCTGGGGCGGGGGTGGGCGGGTTGCTCAGGGCAGGGATCTGGTTGGAGGTCCAGGCCAGGCTGGTGATACGGATGCGCCTCAGGAGAGTGGCGGGGCGAGGGTGACCGTCCCTGGCCTGGGGGTCGCTGTGACCCCAGGGACTGTGGTGGGCTGGAAGGGCAGGGTGGGGGGCGGTGGTGGTGCCCACAGGGATCTGCGTGGGGCGGGGGGTGGGGGCGCGGGCGGCTGGCCTGGGTGTCGCTGTGACCCCAGGGACTGTGGTGGGCTGGAAGGGCAGGGTGGAGGGCGGTGGTGGTGCCCACAGGGATCTGCGTGGGGTGGGCTGGAGGGGCAGGGCGGAAGGTGTCAGCTGGCCCGACACCTCCATCGACGCCCTCAGAAGACGCACACGTCTGGGGAAACAGACACAAGGGTGGAGGGTTGACCAAAGCACGTTCAGGGGTGATGCTGTGGGTCTGGGGAACTCATCCTCTCTTCATCGCATCAGGTAATGAAATCAAACCACTGCAGGACGAAGGTCTATCAGTCCACGCTGTTCTGCTCTCAGACTCTCTGGTCTCCGGTTTGCTCTCCTCCGGTCACTACTCCAGGATAACCTGCTCCCTCTCTGACTAAGACAGACTAAAAGTAGCACATGTCCAGGGTTGGTAATGTGATGTTGAGGTTATAGAACCCGGCTATGGGTTCAAATCTCAAGTACAGCATCGCTGTGTCATACCCTTGAGGAGGTTAACTAACCTGACTCTCTGCAGTAAGCATCTATGTCTGCTAATATCTGACATGTAAAAATTAATTCTATATTCTACGCTTCCCAGGATAAAAGCATTCTCTAAGCAGAGGAGGATAATTCACCAACTCTGGAAACAGCAGAGTAACACCCTTCCTGTTGAAAGTGTTGACATTTGAAAATGTGACACAAAGCCCTATAATGCTCAGCATTTATGGTAAAACACACAGTAGAAGTATCCAAGTTTTATAAGATTCATTTTTTTTTGTGTAAATTGTGTGTAAACAAGAGAACCATTACATTACATTAACAATTTGCATTCCAGAGCGATGGTGAAATGAATGACACCATCCGTCATTCCCTTAAATTTTCATTTCAAATGCCACAGTTCATTTGGTGGTATTGAGCACACTCACTCTTGTATATCAGCAGATGGCGCTGTCGAGAGCAAACCCAGCACAGGCAGAGCCCGACCAAGTCTTCGCACGCGATTCCTTATCTCGTTCTGGCGAGTCTGAGGAGATCAGAGCTTTGTCATTCAAGTGTGTCTTTAGTCCAGAGTACCCCATTCACAAACCATGTCCCTTAATGTCTTAGAGCAGTGCGTGTTCAGTCCGTCAGTCACAGTCTAGTCCGGTAACTGTCCAGATTAACATATTCAGCTAACATTTAGTAACCAACACCAACAATAAATAATAATTTAGTGTTAAATTAAGTGTTAAAATTCTCAGACAATGCTCAGCATATGATTTAGGAACTGCAAACAGAAAGAAATATTCACACAGACAGATAAGCAGTTAACACTAACAGCAGTGGCTGATTACTATGTATGTAAGTTTTATTTATTTATTGTTTTGTTTTTTCCTTCCTGAATGGTTGATATTATTGTCATGACATGTCATGTCATGATGTCAAGAATTGGTGATCTCACGTCTGGACTACTACAATTCCTTGCTGGCAGGCCTACCGGCCTGTGCCATCAAACCACTGCAACTAGTCCAGAACGCTGCTGCTCGTCTGGTGTTCAACCAACCAAGGTTCACCCACGTCACCCCTCTACTCTCCTCTCTGCACTGGCTCCCCATCGCAGCATGCATCAGATTCAAATCACTGGTGCTTGTGCTTTTCAAGCGGCTAGAGGTACTGCTCCCCCATACCTCCAGTCACTTATCACACCCTACACCCCAGCCAGACCCCTCCGCTCCACCTCCTCTGGCAAACTGACTGCCCCATCCCTCCAGGTGCCTGGCTGCCACTCCTCGCAGTCTCGTCTCTTCTCTGTCCTCGCTGGTGGAATGACCTTCCGCAATTGGTCAGGACCGCGTAATCACTTGCGATCTTCCGCAAGAGACTCAAAACCCACCTTTTCAGACCACTGAATTCTGAACATCTAGCTAATTGTCACCACCACTGCCTATTTGTCCAACACTATATACCCCTGCTTACTCCATTTATTAAAAATAAATTTAAAAATGACTAACCTTTTCCTTCCCAGTGTTACAGGTATGGTACGCAGCTGCCTGCAATGATGTCTATCGCTGTATTACTGCACTGATCTCTTGCGCTAACTATGATTGTTCCTACCATGTCGCTCTGGATAAGAGCGTCTGCTAAACGCTTGTAATGTAATGTCATGTCATGTCATGTCATGAACACTGGCACACACTGCCACCTGGTGGTACAATCAGTGAATTTACGTATTTAATGATGAAGATGATCTCGTATTGTGAGTTTGCTGCCGTAGCCCTGTGACCGGCAGTGACAAAGGCGAAGTATCGTCTCCTCCGAGACGGCACTCGCCAGGCTGTCGACTGTTTTTCCAGTACATCGAAGCCACTCCTATACGCAGCGAACTCATGACGGCTTCCCTCCCCCCACCCTGGGGCGGACAGCCAACTGCCGCCCCCTAGTGGCACTCCCGACCAGAAACGACTCTGAAGCTTTTTCCTCTTCACTATTGTTTTGATGTAAACCTCATGACTATATTCAGAGTGGTGTTCAGGTGAAAGTCGCTGTGCATGTTTCCTACACTGGCGACGTCTGCGGTGGCTCCCATGCGACGAAGCACATCATCGGCCGGAATGACATCATCACTGGCTTGCAGAGTCCTGCAGACGGGGCAGTGCAGTCTGAGTCTCAGTGACTGCGTTAGACAGGACCGACAGAACCTGCACATCACACACACACACACACAAAATATCCACATCAAAATCTCCAATGACAATGGCATGCCTGTGTACACACACAAACACAAAACAAAATATCAACATCAAAATCTCAATTTTCAGACACACACACACACATCATCATCATCATCAACAATAAGTCAAGACTGACATCTCCAATGACACTGGCATATCTGTACAAACACACACACACACACACACAAAGCATCAACAACATCTCTAATGACACTGACCTACCTGTACACACACACACACACACACAAACAAGAACACACACATACAAATGAAAATCTCTGGCAGTGGTCATTGGACCAGTTCTTGTAGGCCTACAGCACTGTCTCGATGGCAAACATGGGGTCTGTTTGTTTCTCATCAAAGCAGGAAGGTCTGGGTTGAATTGACATGAACTACCTTTCATTTGACTGACATTCTCTGACCTGAGCTCAAAATGTAAAGGTACACAATAATACCTATGATTTAAAAAGTACTGACCTTCCTTAAACTGTCAAATAAATGATAGTTTCCCTTACATACATACATTACATACTGTACATATATATAAATGTAGCAGATGGTACGTACTCGTACGTGAACGAGCTAAATCGCTCTCTTATCGCGTCAAGATCCCTCGGTTCGAAACTTGCTGCAGGCAGAACCAACTCCATTACATATATATATATACATATATACAGTACCAGTCAAAAGTTTGAGTACACCTGCTGGAAACTAGGTTTATCTCATAATTTACAATGTTTTACATGATATAAGTTTCTTTAAATACTTGAAAATGACAAAAAAACACATGTAACGATAAACAAAAGGAACATCAAAGCAATGTTCAATAAAATGTAATTGAAAATTGAATCTTGGATTCCTCAAAATAGCCACCCTTTGCTGTGATAACAGCCTCATAAACACAGGCCATTCGGTTAATAAGTTTCAGCAGGAAATCACCCAGCTCTCCTGCAGCAATTCCCAGAGGCACTTGTGGGTTGCTTTGCTTTGACTGTTCTGTCCAGTTCATCCCATACAAGTTCTATGGGATTGAGGTCTGGACACTGGGCAGGCCAGGTCCTTAGTTTGAGTTGTCCTTCACGTTCCCCTTTCACCAGATAGTTCTTGCACAACTTCAAGGTGCGTTTCGGGTCATTATCTTGCTCAAGAATGAAGGAGTGCCTGCTTAGCCGTAGTCCAGATGGAAGGTGTACTCAAACTTTTGACTGGTACTGTATATATATATATATATATATATATAAGCATTTAGAGTTCCTCTATATGTATTTTTAAGATTTTAAACCAAAACTCTTGAACATTGCATGTAGAACACTAGACCTGACCAGTGGCCTTTGACTGAAAAAACTAAAAGCATTTCTTGAAAAGCAAGCTTTATTAAAGGCAAAGGATGGCACACAGCCCAGAATAATTCCTTCACAGACATGTCACAGCGTTACCAGAAGGCATGTGCACTCCCTCTAACCATTCAGATTAAAATATTGAACAACAAAAAGTTTGGTTTTCCCCTTTAATGAGGGGAAAATCAAATATTACACTGTAATACAGCTGTTCCACTGTAAGTGAAAGCAAAACTGTACATAGCATTTTCTGCTTAAAGTGCACTGATTACTTTATGGAATCTATTTACCATTTATGTAAACCATTTTACTGTTCATTAATTGATATTTTCACCATGTCATGGGTAATGTACCTTGTTATGGTTATGCTGGCTTATTAAATAATTCTCTTGTCAATGAAGACTCAAACTTTCAAACAAACAGAACAAAAGTACATAGAATATAAACAACATTTATATGTTGTTGTTTGTGACATATTTTAGAATTATAATATTACAATACAGTTGGATATATAATATACAGCACTCCAAAAATATATACAAGGAAACACATTAATGTAGGTCACTATTTGATCTGAGCCGTATGACATTAATTGAACACATTTTGTCCATATGTTTTTGAGCATATTTTACTGTAACTAAACTTCAGTGGTTGGTTTGAACTCATTTACTGACATGACACTTGAAAACATTGAACCTTACCCTGTTCTGATTTGTGGTAATGACTACAACTGTTTTCTAAATGAAAGAATTAAGAGTACAAATATGCAAACATACTCACACATGATCGCAAGACGAGGGCCGAACGGGTTCCCGAAAATTCCCTTTGCATATGTCACATTCAAACTCTGCTGAGATATCACTACCTCCTGAAATGGGCTCCATGGCTGGCTCTCCTGTCCTGTCCTCTCCTGTCCTCTCCTCTTCTGTCCTCTCCTCCTCCGCAGGGTATTTATGGAAGGGGAGCCTCTGTAAAAATATTTACTCTTACAGCTGCCAGTGGCAGATTTAGTCACGCACCACACAGGGACTTTCTACTTGGGTTTGGCCTTCTCGTAATAACCCTGACTTCCTGGATCACAGTGCGCGCTGAGAACACCACCCCGCTGTAGAGGCGCGCCATTCAAAACAGCTTGAGCAGACTGATCTTTCATTGGACATACTGTTACGTCACACAAATATTTAGTCACAATCACTGTACACATTTTTTTATTGTACAGACATTTCGTACTGCTGTGTTTCAATAATGCCAGTGATATTTTGGTAACAAAATGGTCAAATATTACCATACCATTACCATGAAATGTTAAAAAAATTGGTACGTTTATTTACTGAGAAAATATGAGCCATTTATTAATTAAATTGTGGCACAGGCAACTGCAGTACTGAGTTCACATACTCCGTCTGTACAAGTAAAATTTTCAAGAGATCAGACCAATTACATGACTTTTTATTCTAACTCCATTATATAGAACAAGTTAAATGTTTTTATGGCACTGTCAAAACGTGTCACGTGAATAACGTGCACTATTGTTCAAGAGATCAGAGTTACCGATGGTTTAAAATGAAGTGACTAGGCCCCCGGGTGGCGTAACGGTAAAGACACTCGCCCCAAAGTGCAGGCTGCCCACTGCGACCAGGGTTCAATCACTTGCTGCATCAGCCCGGGGATTTGGGGGCGGGGATTGGCTGTCCGCACCAGGGGGAGAGAAGCCAGCATGAGCTCGCTGTAGGCACAGAAAACTTCCCTGTGTGTATCAGAATCTAAGCATCGACAGCAGGATCTGTCTGGCAGCAGTTTGGTATAATGGTTAGGGGACTGGGCTTGTAACATTAAGGTTGCAGGTTCAATCCCCAGGTGGGACACTGCCGTTGTACCCTTGAGCAAGATACTTAACCTGAATTGCTTCAGTTAATATCCAGCTGTATAAATGGATTGTAAAGAAATGTTAACTGTAAGTCGCTCTGGATAAGAGCGTCTGCTAAATGCCTGTAATGTAATGATCTAATCTGTTTCCACAACTTGATCGAAGGTTATAATTTTCTGCACTTTTTACCAGAAACGGGGCTCGTGAGATTGCTTATTGACATTTCACAGCAGTGGCTTCTTTTGGTTAAAATTCCAGTTGCTGACTGCCGACCTTCTCGGCCTTTAAACTTTTCTTTGAGGCCATTTTCATCAAGCAGGAGTTTCACCGAGCGAAATGTATCGTTTGGGACAGTTTGAGAAATGCAAACACACACCTATGCATGGGTGTGGTGTGGGCTCTGGGCTTTGCGTCTACCTGTAAGAGTCAGGTGTGTGAGCCGTGGTTCTCCGCACTGTTTGCTGGTGTTCGTAACGTACGTTCCAGAGAGACACTTTCGACCGCCCCTCAGTCCCTGAGTCCCTCAGTTCACCACGTCCCGGGCAGTGGCAATTTTAGACCCTATTTAGGGGGGCTTTAGCCCCCTGTCTTTCATCTCAGCCCCCAGAAAATGTTTTGTCATTCTTTTCTAAAAAACATCTTTACTTAATATCTATTTTTAAAAATACCACAGATAGAGAGTGATGTTTCAATTTTGAGAGCGACCACCCTTGTGGTGTTTTTGTTTTGGGGAATGTAACAGTAAATTAATTAAAGATTTAGGCTTGTGCTTTGCATGTGTACATCTCACATTCTCATTGGGGGCTGAGGCCCCCTAAAGGTCAAATCCTAGAATCGCCCCTGATCCCGGGCATCTTAGAGTTTTTGCTGTAGTTATTACATTCTTCCATGGTTAAAACTCTCTGGTGCCACATAAAAAACAACAACACAACCACAAATCCCTGTGATTATGATACACAATATTCAGAATTCAGAATCCATTCTTGTCCGAAATATTATTGAACTTGCGGCAGTGTGGTATAATGGTTAGGGAACTTGGCTTGTAACGTTAAGGTTGCAGGTTCAAGCCCCAGGTGGGACACTGCCGTTGTACCCTTGAGCAAGGTACTTAACCTGAATTGCTTCAGTTAATATCCAGCTGTATAAACGGATTGTAAAGAAATGTAAACTGTAAGTCGCTCTGGATAAGAGCATCTGCTAAATGCCTGTAATGTCATGTAACTTGAATTCCTTGCCGTTGTCCTTTAAGGCCAAAAGCCTTCTCTTCAGCTACTGTTTTAGATCAAATTTCGTGGATTTGTTGAGAATTGTGCCCTGCGATGGACTGGTGACCTGTCCAGGATGTATTCCTGCCTCTCGCCCCAGTGCATGCTGGGATAGGCTCCAGCCCCCCCTGCAACCCTGACCAGGAATAAGCAGGTTATATAATGAATGGATGAATGACTGAATGTTGAGAATTGCTGTTGCTAATGACATTCACAATGCCAAAGAGGTTTTGTTATGACTTTTCTGAACAGGATAATGTCATTTTGTCCATGTGTAGTGACTACATTTCCAGCCGCCCTGAATTCCATGGATGCTTTCATTTTGTCTCACTGGGTCGGTGGTGATAACAAACAACAAAGTCAACAGACTTGTCTGACTACTGAATCTATGTTAATTATTTCAAATGAAAGCCCAGCAACCGGAGAAATCGTTCGGTGTTACTGTGTTTTTATCCAACAGTTAAATTGCCAGACATTAAGTTTATTCCATGACCCTTATGAAAAAACTTTCACATTTCTTGGTCCAGTGGCAAGGGAGGTTGTTGTGGTCATTAACTTCATGTTACGGTTGTCTTTCATGGACCACCACCATAATACTGTATCTTTAAACTCCATTTTTGTTATTAGAAAGCTTTGAAATCATGGCCCAGTGGTTACAATGTCTGACGCTGGCCACGGAGACTGGGGTTCAATTCCCCGTCTCGCCAGACTCGGCTCTGGCCGGGAGCGCCACCAGGGGCGGCGATTGGCTGTCCGCCCCAGGGAGGGGGGAGGGAAGCTGACATGAGGTTCGCTGCGCATAGGAGTGGCTCTGTAGTACCGGGTTACGGTCGACGGCTTGGCGAGTGTCGTCTTCATCACTACCGGTCGCAGGACTACGGCAGCAAACTCACATTACTAGGGGGGGGATTGACTTAAAAAATAGCGGGTCTAATTGGCTACCAAATTGGGAGAAAATGGGATTTAAAAAATCTGAAACAAAAATTAAAAAAACAAAGCTTTGAAATCAGGACACTGTGCACACATGCCATCTCAAGTTGTATTTACATTACCCTACCCTTGAAATATTTGGTGGTCTGAAAATGTTTGGAGGGTCGAAAGGGGCTCCACATCACTGAAAGGAAATAGAAAATCACCCTAAAACGAGGTTGTCAAGTTAGACAAGTTGGATGTATTCACTTGAAATAATCTAACGTCATGACATAGGCTATCACAAGGCCACGGGTTCCTGGCATCGTGCCTATATTAAACCCCACACGCTCGCTCTGGCAAGCGCTGCCTCCCAACACACACAGATGCCTGCTGTCTCGTGGGGTCATGGTCACATGACCGCGCGCGGTGCATCGTGGGACGGAAGTCGATCAGCAGGCAACTGTAGAATTCAACATGGCTGCCCTCGGCTGTCATTAGGGGAGTTGTTTTCAACTCAGGGGCACTTAGCCTTGCGAGCCGAGTCGAGGAAAAAGCCCTTTGCGCAGTCCGTGTGCGGTGCGGTCGAGATGGCGCAGTGTGTGCAGTCTGTGCAGGAGTTCATCCAGGACTCGTTCGTGCCCATGGTGGCGGTGCTGTGCAGCGAGGATGCCGAGAAAGTGACTCGTAAAAACAACCTGAATTTCTCCGAGCTGGTGAGGCCCTTCTGTCGGCTCACCTCCGAAGGTTTGTGCTCTTTTATCTACATTTTCCCGGCGTTTAAAAAAAATGACACCCGTTCGATGTTGACGCGGTCACACGGAGACCACTGCTAACAATGCGAAAATAAATGTTTTGTCTTTTTAGAAAAATATATAGGCTAGTACAAGCTAGCCAACGTTAGCCAGCTAGCTTACCTTTTCTTCCATTCGCCCCTGTCACAGACAGGGCAAGGCAAGGGACAGGAAGGGCTGGATGAGCCGAATTTGAGCAAACTAGGCCCTGTCCCGTGTTTTCCGACCCTGTCACTTGAGAAGATTTCATTAATACCTGACGAGTTTTGTTGTGCTGTTGTTGTGCTGGGGAACTCGAGCCTTATTTGCTGTTTTATATAACGTTTCGCCTCCGGGAAAAGAGGCCCAGGCTAACTTAAACACCAGCACCAAGGACCGGTGTTATCTCGCTAGCTACATCACCTTTACATGGTCGCTAACAAACAAACAAACAAATAAACAAGCTGGCTGTCGAATATCTGTCTAACGTTTACGGGAACCCGGGTTGTGTTGATAATGGTGGCTGGCTAGCTGAATAGCGAGCTAACTAAATAAGTTATGTAGTTAATAATTGATGTGGCAATCAAGCAAGCTAGCGAGCTAGCGATCCACTGCGTTCCTCGAGATACGCATGTTTCTATTGGGGGGAAAAAAACCTTTAAACACGAATATATTCTGTTGTGTGGATCGCTGTTCCTGTACATATGCGCTGAACAGTAGCGCAATTGTTGTGTTTGTGTTATTTGTACGTGCTTATTCGCTGCCAAGTTGGCTAACGTAGTTAACGTGACCCTTTTGAACCATGCCCTATATCGTTTCATGCAGTTGAAGAACTGGTCCCAGAAAACTGGTCCCTCTTATTGAGCCATAGTGGCAATGTGCTTTGAGAACTATATTCAGTTTATCGTATTATATTATATTATAATATTATATTATATTATCGTGCCGCACGAATGTTCGCAATGTGTCAAGTTAATGCTAGCTAAATAACTAACTGGCTAGCTGTTCCTGTCAGCTCCGGGTGGATGTCAGCATTCTGTACTTGTGTTTCCCCCCATATTTCAACATTTCAACATCGTCAAAAGACTAGTTATAGTGACACTTCCCTATTTTTGTAACCTTCGCTAATATCTTATAAGTTGCAACTGGCCCTCCCGTTTGTTCAAAGACCGCTTACTACCAACCGGCGACTTCCAGTCAGCCAAACATCCCTCATGCACGTTTTGAAGTACAGGTGTAACTGGAAAACTTAGCGCCTTCTAACACAGGTAAATGCAGGGAAACGCATTCAAGCACCTTCGTTTTCAGGGTACTGTCCGGTGGAGAAACACACTCCACTGCAGATGTAGGACACCCAGTATAACAGGCTGGGGTCAGAAGTTGCCCCCTAACTACTGACATGGGACCAGTGAACTCCACCCAAATCCAAACCTTAACCATTATGAAGAATAACTTGGAACTGACTCCAGACCAGCGCTCACAGGACAACTTCCACCTACACCGACCAGTGTAGTGAAGCATTGTGGAGTCCAGGAGAGAGAGGTAAACTTTAGGATTCGATTAGTAAAACAATCAGTTATGAAAGACTGAATCATCCAAATGATAACACGATATCATTGCAAAATAATCTTGCTTAGTATGGATACATTTTTGATGGTCTTTGATGGTCAAACTTAATAAAACAGATCTTCAACTTTCACATTGAGTCAGGTGCATAGCAGTTGGAATGGAGTCTCGTGTAGCCTCTTAACCTGGGTTTGTCTGCAGGCAAGGCGTGAGAAGATTGTGTAAATGATTGCTGTGGTTCCTGGGAACTCATTCGCATTTTCTTGAGTGGAACGCCCACTGCCCCAGTGGCTGTTGGAGTTCTCCTTGTGCATTGCTGTTGAATACTTCTACAGTACTTCCAGGCAATGCCCTCCCGAATGAGGGGTTCTTGAAGCAAACGGTTATTGCGCTTGGAACATTTATTTAGAGACTTGAAACTAACCTGGTATGAGTTGAGCTGCAGTAAAGCTTTTGCCCTCAAACTGAATTGTGGGAAATGTTGTCCACAGGCTCACTCAGGTGGAAAGACCCCCTCCCCCGGCCTCTGACCTGCGGTGAACTCTGTCCAATATTGTCTGCGGGGATGGGGAATGAGAGCTGAGCTTCCCTAAGTAGCAGGGAAGATCAGGGCCTGCTAATTCACTGATAATATTTGTATCAGCTCTGCAGGAATTTTTTTTTCTTCTTTTTATAACATGGAGGCAAAGCATTAATTTTGACTTCAAGGAGGAAGTGTACCCCTCTGGCTGTTTACTGGTAGTTTCCAAAACTTTCCAGACTAATACGTTTAGTTTTTTTTGTTAGTTTGTTTAATGTTAGAAACAACCCCGGGTGCACTTGAAAGCCTTATTGACGAGGTAGTGAAAATGTCAGGGCCTGATTATTGCACGCTCACAAAAAAAAGCGTTGCCGTTTTGTTGTGTCGTCTGGGTGTATTTTAGAGTTTTCCCAAGGGCATTCTGAAGAAGCGTCTCCGGAATGAGACCCAGCTCAATGAATGAAGCTTTCACCTCCCTGCGCTTCAGTACGGAGATGGCAGTAAACAGTATCGGGAGATAGTGGAGAGCAAGACACAGTTCTCACAAGCCCTTATTCTTCAGAGTTCCCAGAATGTTAACGCAATAATTACCATGCCAGAGAAGGTCTCTCTCTCTCTCTCTCTCTCTCTCTCTCCTCTCCTCTCTCTCTCTCTCTCTCTCTCTCTCTCTCTCCTCCTCTCTCTCTCTCTCTCTCTCTCTCTCTCTCTCTCTCTCTCTCTCTCTCTCTCTCTCTCTCTCTCTCTCTCTCTCTCTCTCTGCACAAAATCCTTCGAAATAAAAGGAGCCTCTTGCGATGCCGTTCTTTCCACCAATAACAAGGGAGTAGCAAGTTGTGACCTATCTCTGCTTGAGATAAACCTATTGAGATATGGCATGTAATCGTGCAAGCCTGTCTCTGTGTTATGTCATTATGCTGAGATATGTGGGGGGGGAAAGGACAAGGAGCCCCTGTCTCCTGTGTGGGGAATAGTGTGTTACCATTTTGTCTGCTTTGTTTTGATTTTAAAGCCAATCCATTAGAAAACATGCATGCCTGTAAGGTCAAAGCTGAACTGATGCATATGTGACTGCTTGACTGCCGAAGTGCCCTTGAGCAAGGCACTGAACCGCTAAACTGCTTCAGGGGCACCGTACTATGGCTGACCCTGCGCTTGGACCTCTGATGGAATACACGTGCGTAGTGGTCTTGTAATGCAAATGTTGCTGGTTTGATCCCAGGTGGGCTGTTGTACCCTTGAGCAAGGTACTTAACCTGAATTGCTTCAGTTAATATCCAGCTGTATAAATGGATTGTATGTAAAGAAATGTGAAACTGTGTAAGTCGCTCTGGATAAGAGCGTCTGATAAATGCCTGTAATGTAGTGTAATGTAATGAATACATAATGACGAGAACGGGTCGTTCAGCCCATCTAGGCTCGTCATGTTCTAATCTAAAGAGTATCTGGTATTGCATCTAGCCTGGACTTGAATAGCCCAAGTGTTTCTGCCTCTACTACCCGACCTGGCAAGCTGTTCCAGGCATTGACAACTCTCTGTGCTATGCGTGTGTGTATCTATTGCCACAGTAAGCAGCTGGGGCATTATTTATTTTTGTTTCAGATTTTCTCCCATTTTCTCCCAATTTAGAAGCCAATTACACCCTCTCTATTTTTAATGTCAATCCCCCCCCTCATATTGTGAGTTCGCTGCCGTAGCCCTGAGACCGGCAATGACAAAGGCGAAGTATCGTCTCCTTAAGACGGCATTCGCCAAGCTGTCGACTGTAGACCGTAACTCCGGTACTCCAGAGCCACTCCTGTATGCAGCGAACTCATATCGGCTTCCCTCCCCCTTCCCTGGCGGACAGCCAATTGCCACCCCTAGTGGCACTCCCGGCCAGAGCCGACTCTGACGCGGCCGGTGGAATCGAACCCCGGTCGCAGTGGCCAGTGTCGAACGCTGTAACCGCTAGACCACCCAGGAGGCCTGCAGCTGGGGCAGATTTGACCTGCTCCTTTTATTTACATTTTTACATTTTAAACATTTAGCAAACGCTCTTATCCAGAGCTGGGGTGGCTGGGGTGGCTGGGGTGTGGGGGTGATGAGTGACTGGAGGTATGGGGGAGCAGTACCTCTAGCCGCTTGAAAAGCAAGCACCGTATTTGCACGTTTCAGTTTAAGTGCATAACCTCGCGACAGCCCTGGCGTCATGCTGAGTACACCGCACTGTTCACGTATGGCGCCGTATGTCTAAAACTGAATGTATTTTCCTCTGGTTGCGCTCCAGGCCACATGAGAGATCCCAACAACCAGATCCAGGTGGTGAAGAACCTGAAGATAAGCGTGTCCAACATGGTGACCCAGCCCCCCAAGGCCGCCGTCATCCGCAGAGTGCTGGACGAGGTGGTGTCGGTCAGCCAGCCCGCAGACGGATTAGTGGCCAACGTCATCACAGCTGGGGATTACGACCTCAACATTAGCGGTGAGCTAAGACGGACGGACGGAGGGGGTGGGTGGAGAACTACATACAAATGTCAAGTTTGGCAGTGGTGCCAGGCCAAGCCTGGGGAGTAATCGTATGCTCCCTGCCCCCCGTCCACTCCGCCCCGTCCATTCTGGTCGGACAGCCTTTGACAACTTTGTCGTCTAGAATTGGAGGCACCTATTGTTGTAGAGAACGGTGTGTAAAGGACTAGCAAACAATGGCTAAATTTGTCTACTACATGACTACAAGGGATTTGTTTATTTGGCAGGTAGCTATGGTAGCAATTTCATATGTATTATGATTTTAATGATTTTTTAAACTATTAATTTGGTATTTATTTACATTTATTTTGCTGTATTTTAATTATTTGATATATGTATGTATGTATGTATGTATATATATATTTTTGAAATGGTATTTTATTTTCTGTTTGCACCTGTAATAATGAGGGCAGTGGGCCCCCTCCACTCCGGGCGCGCATAACTTCTTGAGGGGTTATACATTTGAGGACACCTCCTCACCTGCTCTGCAAACAATTATCCAAAACCATCCATCGCAATAACAATAACAAAACAACGAAACTAAGTCAGATGGAAGTAGTATTCTGTATCTCCATGGCAAGTAGTCTGACGATGCCCCTCTGCCACACAATTCTGTCCTTTTGACGTCACTTTTGTCCCATGACGTGTCGTGCGACACTTGTCGCGTAAAGCATAAATTGGCCTTTAGTGAGCTGAGACCGCTGCAGATTTTAAACAGGAACTAAATGACCTGGAAGCTCAGAGAAGACTCCCAAGTCTGACACACGACGATGACGCTCTGCCCTTTAAAAGGGGAAGTGTAATGTGTTTAAAAATTCACTCACGGCCCTTCAAATGGAAATCGGCGTCCGTTGCTAATTTGTCTGAAGAGGGCAGCAGACACCCAGGCATTTACGCGATGGGGCCTACTGTGTGTTGACAAAATCACTTCTGTTTTATTTTTAATTTTTAATTGTATTTCTCTTTTTATTGTTTTTAAATCATCTTCTGGATGCAATCCTGGTAAGACCACCGTTTCCACATTCAGTCAAATATTGCCAGCGTCTGAAAGAATGTGTCGAAAAAAACCAGACACGTCTAAACACTGCAACTAGCAGCTATGCCAATGGTCTCCTTTCAGCCCTACAGCACTACAGGAGATCAGATCTGCTGTGGGTCAAGTTTTGCAGACGCTAACAGATCACACTAATGAGTTTAACTGCCTCTCCTCAGCCTCCATTTAATCTCCATTTAATCTTCCATGACCCCACCCCCCATCCCCCACCCCCCATCCCCCATCCCCCATCCCCACCCCCATCCCCCATCCCCCATCCCCCATGACATGTTTAAATGAGTCTCCTGAAGAAATGTGCTCCCTGTGTATAGTATCGATGTTACCTGTCCGAGCCTCAGTTTGGTGTTGAATGCAGTGGGTGAGGACGACGCTCGGTTACTCATGTCACCATGTATTTTATTCCCATCAGATGGCTCACTTAAAGCTAGTGTCCCATGGTACAATAGTTGGAAAGACACACTGGTGGAACTGAACACTTCCAAGTTCTATACAGGTATTCTCACCAGCTGGTGTGGGCCGCTGTTGCTTCTCCTTTCCTTTTGTTCCCGTTCCTAGCTCTCTCTAAAACCCCCCTGCTAACTCTCCTCTCTGGCTGTCTCAGTTGCTCCCCCTCTCCCCCTCCCCTCCTCCTTCTCTTGCAGTTTTCTTTCAGGGTGTTGGAGCCTTTGTAGTCTTAGCTCTACTCAGCGCGTGTGTGTGTGTGTGTGTGTGTGTGCGTGCGTGCGCGCGTGCATTTGTGTATGTAGAAAATTAGCTATTGCACTCTAAGCTCAGAGTAAATTTTACGTGGTTACAAAAGGGTAATGGCAGCTCATTTTGTCTCGTGAGAAATTGGCTTGATGTGGATCTCCTGAAGGTCTGAATGTTATTCACACCTCCACGCTGAAACGTTACGTCTCCAAACCGGCGCGTTAAGGCTGGATCCCTGACAATATTGGCTTTCGAGAAAGACTAAATTTGTGCTGTTGTTGTCCGATTGGATCCGTGTTACTGCCTTCAAACAGAGTGTTGTCTGCGGAGGGTGAGGTATCATCTGTGGGGCTGTTAAATATGAACTCAAACCAGGTGATGCTGCGCTGAACGATGCCGATAATATGATTACAGTGGACTCCCTTCACGGGCCCTACTTTGGCCCTAACGCGATAAACGTACGCACAAATGCGTTGGCGTAAGGCGCCGGGTCAAAGTGGCATATAAGAATTGAAAGAATTGAGACTCACACACTTTGGAGAGGCTGCAAAAAAAACTAAAGTGTAATGATTTGTTTATGGTTATGGTTAACGTTAACCAACCTGCATGGTTACGTAATAAATCATGACATTTTCTGCGTGTTTTTTTGATAAGTGTGTGCGAGTCTCATTTTTTCATTTCACTGCTTTGGCCCTGGCCATCATACTCCCCCCCCCCCCCCTCCTCCTGCAGGCTGCCTGTTAAACACTCCACTGATCATGCCTGATACCTTTTGTAACCACGGTCTCTCTCTCTCTAATCATGAATGAGCGCTATTTGACAGTGGTCGCACTAGCCTTGGAGAAATGTCAAACGATTTTTAATGACTGAACATGTGGGTGGGCATGGACGCAGCAGTAGCAGTGGGCTGTGTATCGAGCTGCTTGTTAAATGTGAGAAGCTGGAGATCCCTCCTCGTGAACGGGGCCTGTAGGAGAACTAGGACGCGGCGCTGAAAGGGTGCCTGCACGTCCAGTAACGTCCTCAAGGCAAGCACTCAAAAGGGGCCTCCCCGGTCTTCTAGCAGGTTACAACGTTTGACGCTGGCCACTGCGACCGGGATTTGATTCCACCGGCCGCGCCAGAGTCTGCTCTGGCCGGGAGTGCCACTAGGGGGTGGCAATTGGCTGTCCGCCCCAGGGAGGGGGGAGGGAAACCGATATTAAGTTTCCTGCGTATAGGAGTGGCTCTGGAGTACCAGAGTTACGGTTGACGGCTTGGCGAGTGCCGTCTCGGAGGAGACGATACTTTGCCTTTGTCACTGCCGGTCACAGGGCTACGGCAGCGAGCTCACTATACGAGGGGGGGATTGACATGAAAAAGAGAGGGTGTAATTGGCTACTAAATTGGGATAAAATGGGATAAAATCAGAAACACATTCTTAAAAAAACGAACAAAAAAACAACACTCAAAAGGGCAATTTTTGCCACCAGCAAAGTAAAGCCTCAGAGTTCTGCATCCAACTCAAAATTTCTCGTGTGCGCAACACCAAATTCTTTGTTGGTTCAACAGCTAATGCGACCACTGCGTGAGCTTCCAAGTGCAATGAGTCATTCCAGACTCCGGTGATCTCCTTGTCTCTCCCTAGCGCCTTTTCCTGTTTGCTACTGTTCTAAATGGAGCCTCTGTACTTTGCCGTTGCTCAACGCTGTTACACAAGTACCTCGATTATGTAATGCTCATGTCATTTTGCGCAAAAAAAAAAATCCTTGAAACCTCCCTGTTGATTTTATGCATTTATGTAAATGTTTTATGCTAATCTAAGTTGTATGCCAAGTGAGTAATTTTATTAGTTTCGTATTAGTTTCTATTTAATTTCATTCAACTTAATTGTTGAAGGGTTCTCAAAATCCTCTCCTACAAGCATACATCAGTATTATAAAGTGATATGAGTTCAGGTCACACTTTTCTTTGGGCAGTGACACAGAGAGAGATGCAATATGGACTTTTTACCAATGTGTTATTGAACTGGCCCTAATATACTTGAAGTTGTATTACTAGCTCAACCTAGCTATTGTTTTAGTCAGGCACACGAGAGGCAGAAAGGCACGCTGTTTGAATTGTTTGAGTTCAGCTCCAGCTGCTCTGAATGAGCTTAATGAAATGTTCCGGGGAAGTGGTCTGCCTGGTTAAGTCCTGCCAGACCAATGTGTTCAAGATTAGGATAATGTTTTTAAGTGATCTGGTTCGGACGATGGTCATTTTAGTTAGTGTCGAGGAGCATATGTTCCTCCGAATCGTTTTTCCTTTTTAGCCAGATGGTTAGGTTTCTAGTTGAGGAGAGGTAGGAAAGGAAAGGGAAGTTTCATTGTAAGAACGGACATCCTCTTGGCTTCCTTGTAGGGGTTCAGTCCAGGGACACGTTAAGATAATGATCTTGTGCTGGACTGATGTCCTGGGCCAGGGTCCATCCTGGTTTATCTGTCTGCTTCATACCATAGAAATAAGGACAGGCTCTGACCACAGGAGTCGTCTGGCTCACGCACTCTATGGTAGTCCGAATGCTGTTCACTGGTTTTGGTGCATGGGTCCTGTTAGGTCAGGGTTTATTTGGTGAGGTTTTGTGTCACTGCACGTGAAGAACAGGTGTCCTTTTTTTTAAATGACTATTTGTGTGAACTCTGCGGCTGGTTTCTTAACGATCTGGATCTGGTAAATAAAACCGTTGTTGATGACAGGAATAGTGCCTGTTGGTGTGTTGCAATATACAGCCGCTGTTTCTTTAATGTATTGTTCTGTATGACAGAATTGTCTGCCAACTGCGGCTAGAGAGACATTTTGGATCCAGTAAGCGGTTTGTTAGTTACAGAGAAGAGCGTTATTTGAGATTTGGGGATATGGTCCAACTTATGCATGCTTGTTGTTGTTTCTGAGGTTGTTGTGTTGGTGTAATATATCTTCTGGAGTGGGATTTTGTTTCTTTTTACTGTTCTGCAATCGGTTTTTATGGTGTCAAACTATTCACCACCAACCGCTCTGTGTCACTGTAACTTTGCTATCTGATTGAACTTTGTGGTATTCTGTTATAGAACCTGTCTTTAGGGAGCCCGGGATGAAAGTCTGTCATTTTAAAGAATGTGTTTGTGTCGTTCTATCTCCAGCGACGACTCCTTGGTTCGAGGCCTATCGCGAGAACTTCCTGCAGTCCATGCCGGCGACTGAGCACGAGTTTCTCAATCACTATCTTGCGTGTATCCTTTCACATCGATAAAAACAAAAGTCATTTTGCATCGTCAGCTTTTAGATTCTGAAAATGTGTCAAGTTGGTTGCCGAGTTCATGGAAGTGCTACCAAACCAGGCTTGGGTTTGTATGTGTTGGTGTGTGTTGGGTCAGTGTGGTGAGTGAGGGTCGGTGTTGGGTGAGTGTGGTGAGTGAGGGTCGGTGTTGGGTCAGTGTGGTGAGTGAGGGTCGGTGTTGGGTCAGTGTGGTGAGTGAGGGTCGGTTGGTGCGTGTTTGATCAGTGTGGTGAGTGAGGTTTGTGTTGGTTCAGTGTGGTGAGTGAGGTGTGTGGTGGGTCAGTGTGCTGAGTCATGGTGTTGGTTCAGTGTGGTGAGTGAGGTTTGGTTTGTATGTGTCAGGTCAGTGTGGTGAGCTATGTTGGGTTGGTATGTGTTGGTGTGTGTTGGGTCAGTGAGGTGAGTGTTGGGGTCAGTGAGGTGAGTGAAGTTGGTGTTGGGGTCAGTGTGCTGAGTGAGGTCAGCGTGGTGAGTTAGGTCAGTGTGGTGAGTCCTGTGGTGTTTTTCCCTGACGCGCGGGCTCCTAAGGCATGCTGGTGGTGTCGTCCAGTGAGCCGGTGCCCGTGGATCAGTTCCTGAAGCTGTCCCAGGAGCAGCACCGGATCCAGCACAGCGGCGAGCACGCCTTCCCCAAGTGGTTCATCCCCAACACGCTCAAGTACTACGTCCTGCTGCACGACATCAGCGAGGGCGACGAACAGAGGTACGCCATCGTGGGGGGCGTTCGCACCAGCCCGTCTGCTCCCCCTGCTAGTGCCAGGAGGGCTCAGTAGTGACCGCTTCATAAGACTCATAGTCTCCGCCCCCCTCCCTCACTAAGGGTTCAGCTCGGTCATATGAGAGCGAAGCTTTGTGAGTCTCGCAGTGGGCAAAGCTACCACTCGTTGAGTCAATTACTGACTCAAAAGAACCAGTCAAAACACTTTGCTTTCTGCAGGAAAAAACTAACAAACAAACACTGATTGGTTTAAATATGTGAGAGCCGTTGTTTGCGCATGTTGGCTTCACACACATGGAACATAGAATTTCGGGTGGACACCAGTGGCCCAGAAATGGGGCAATTTGAGGATTAAATTGTCAGACATGTTTAATGCAAAAAACCTGAAGTACTTATAGGCCCTGGTCACCATGGTACCCAGCCAGACCCTGGTCACCATGGTACCCAGCCAGACCCTGGTCACCATGGTACTGTGAAAAGACACTCTCTGTGATCGTGAATGAGGAGCTGTAATTCGTTTTTGAATTCCTGAATTTGATGACGTTACTGTTTAGTGGTGCCCAGTTTGCATCGAGTGCTCTGTTAGGTGTGTATCTACATCACTGAGTGCTGTGTTCTGTATCTATATTTACATTATTTTTATTTTTTTTGCATTTAGCAGATGCTCTTATCCAGAGCGACTTACACAGTTTCACATTTCTTTACATACAATCCATTTATACAGCTGAATATTTTACTGAAGCGATTCAGGTTAAGTACCTTTAGCTCAAGGGTACAACCAGCAGTGCTTCCCACCTACAAGAACCAGCAACCTCTGAGTTACAAGCCCAGCTCACAGTATCTCTTGTTGACGCTGCTGAGAAGGTGTCCAGACTGTGCGCAGATCGCTGATGCTTCTGTTTGAGTGAGGCGGTGCTCTTCCGACGCTACGGGCTCGAATCTCCTCCAAATTGCAGCCATTGGGTGTAATCATTGATTGTTTCCCCCCACCATGTGCACAATGTGGTTTAACGTCTGTGGTATTGATCGGGAGCGAGCCTGGCCCGAGTGTGTCAGCGAGCGTGTTGTTTGTGCCGGCGACCCCGCAGAGCCGACACCGTATACGAGGACATGAAGCAGCGGTACGGAACTCAGGGCTGCTTCCTGCTCAAGATCAACTCTCGGACCTCCGGGACCGGCCTGGACGAGCAGATACCCGACCCCTGGAGCCAGTACCTGCAGAAGAGCAGCTTCCAGAACCAGGTGCGTCCCTGTGTCACTGTCCTGTGTGAGAAACGGACCCATTTTGTGCAGTGCATGACTCATTTTATTTAACTCTGATAAAGAACCTGCTACTACCACTGTGTGCGTGTGTGTGCGTGTGCGCGCAGCTGGCTGTGTGTGTGTGTGTGTGTGTGTGTGTGTGTGTGTGTGTGTGTGTGTGTGTGTGTGTGTGTGTGTGTGTGTGTGTGTGTGTGTGTGTGTGTGTGTGTGTGTGTGTGTGTGTGTGTGTGTGTGTGTGTGTGTGCGTGCGTGTGCGTGCAGCTGGCTGTGTGTGTCTGTGCTTAAATTTTTTTCATTTTTACATTTTAAGCATTTTGCAGACACTCTTATCCAGAGCTTCTTACAAAAAGTGAATTTATACATGATGGGATTAAACTAGTTTTTTTTTTTTTTGTAAAAAATTATACGAAGCTGTGCGTGTCACAACCTGCAATCAAGCCCCCCTCAACGGATGAACATTTGGAATTTAAGGCCATTTCACTTCTCAATAGCACACAGTATAAACTAAATCTCCAACGTGCTTATGTGCTAGCAGGCTGCTGTCACGCATGCCTTGTGAATGGAGAAAAACGCTGAAAAGGTGAATCATTACAGGCATTTAGCAGATGCTCTTATCCAGAGCGACTTACACAGTTTACATTTCTTTACAATCCATTTATACAGCTGGATATTAACTGAAGCGATTCAGGTTAAGTACCTTTAGCTCAAGGGTACAACGGCAGTGTCCCACCTGGGGATTGAACCTGCAACCTTAACGTTACAAGCCCAGTTCCCTAACCATTATACCACACTGCCTGCCCGTATCATGTCTTCAGGACCTGCAGGAAGAGGGCCCTGCCACGGTGGTGAATAACACGCAGGCGCAGAACAGCACTGGCGCTGGGGAAGCTGACGAGCTCGAACCCGCAGCCAGAGGTAAGCCAGCGAGCGCTCTTCTACTCTCCGTATGCGTGGTGCCTCTCCATCATACCTGCGTTAAACTGCAGCGTAGCCGTCCGTACGGTTATGTGTTCATTCAGACGGCTGTCTACATTTACATTTGAAGCATTTAGCAGATGCTCTTATCCAGAGCGACTTACAAGATGTGCATTAATACAAGGTAAGATCAATCATAGTTTGCGCACGAGATCAGTGCAGTAATACAGCGATAGACACCATTGTTGTTTAGCTTATGGAAAAAGTATATATTTGATATTTGATATAGATTTGAGATATATTTATAATAATAATAATAATAATAATTAATTAATTATAATAGTAATGTAATATATATATATAATGGATTGCGTTTATATAACATTTAACTCATGATCTCAGAGCTTTGCAGTGAAGCGGGAACGCTCGCCTGAAACGGCACCAATGTGTGCTATCCTCCTGGGTTGTTTTGGGCCAGAATGCTCCACCGCCCACCAGCTGTGGAGGGAGTTTAAGCGGCTTTCTCTTCTACAGACGGGATTCCCAACAACTTTGAGGCGCACCCCCTGCAGCTCGATCACCCCAGTGACCCCGGGGGGCCCCAGGACTTCCCCGAGGCCCTGAAGTCCTCCGCTGCGCCGGGGCCCGACGGTAAAAAGGCGCCCGGGGCCACCTCTCACGGGGCCTTCCTGACCCTGAACGACCACGACCGCATCCGGCAGTTCATCCAGGAGTTCACGTTCCGGGGCCTGCTGCCCCACATCGAGAAGAACATCAGGCAGCTCAACGACCAGGTGAGCAGGGAGGATCTCAGAGCCGTCGGGGGGGCTAAGGATCGGAGCTCTTTTGAGACTATGGGTTCGACTTTAGTGCTCAGGGTTCCCACACATCATGGAAAAATCATTGAAAAGTATTCTGTCATGGAAATAGATGAAGAAGCTTGATGTCATGGAAATGTCATGGACATTTCTGATTCCATGTAGTGTTATATATATTGTTTTGTTTTTTATGACAATGTTACTGCAAAATGTCTGTTCCCCTGCCACCGTTGTTGCCACCTGCCACGGCTGTTCTCTCTCTCTCTCTCTCTCACACACACACACACACATACACACACACACACACACACACACACACACACACACACACACACACACACACACACACACACACACAGTAACACATGCACATCTCAAAAAAAAAAAAAAAAAAAAAAAAAAATCATTGAAAACCTTAAATTTGTCATTGAAATGTCACGGAAAATGGAAATTAGATTTGAGTGGGAGTCCTGAGGATTGGAGTTCTTTGAGACTCCTGGTTTGATGCATGTGCTACAAACCACAAAGCCAGTTTTGTGGTCCCTGTGTGTCAGTGCACAGCATACGAGTAGCAAAGATGTTACTGATCTACTTCAGCTCCCCTGAACGCTGATCAATGTGAATACGGCAGCTGCACACCGTCCCTGCGACACAGGGAAGGAAAACACTTATTTTACATACAATCCATTTATGCTGCAGCGATTCAGGTTAAGCACCTTGCTCAAGGGTACAATAGCAGTGCCGCCACCTGGGAACCCGAACCTGCAACCTTTGTTCCCTAACCATTATTCTGTACTGCTGCCGCAAGACGCTTTGTTATGTCTGTGAGTCAGCGATTTGAAATGAGCATATTGTTGTAATGGTGTCATGAAGTAGTTCATTCTGATCGAGGCCAGGATCGCTGATAAAATTATCTGCTTTTTTCATATATTAACAGGCTGTTTGCATTTGTGTTGACCATTGTCATGTATTGTTGCCACAAATTGTTTTCAAGGAAAAAAGCATTTTGATGAGAATTTTGATGTTTAACAGGTGTGTAATGTTTCTACTTCCTTACTGTTTTCACATCCAATAATTTTGGACGTTATAAGAACATAAGAATACATAATGACGAATGAACTGTTCAGCCCATCTAGGCTCGTCATGTCCTAATCTAAAGAGTATCTAGTACTGCATCTAGCCTGGACTTGAATAGCCCAAGTGTTTCTGCCTCTACTACCCGACCTGGCAAGCTGTTTCAGGCATTGACAACTCTCTGTGTAAAGAAAAACTTCCTAATATCTGTACGGAATTTGCCTTTAACTAATTTCCACCTGTGGCCTCTTGTTCTGCTAACTGAACTTATCTTTTCAAATGTTAGTCTTATTATGTTAGTATGTGTCACCAAAGTCTAAAATACCTTTTTTTTTTGTTTTTTTTTTATAAAAAAAAATGTTGGTTTCTGATTTTCTCCCATTTTCTCCCAATTTAGTAGCCAATTACACCCTCTCTTTTAATTTAAATTCCCCGCCTGTATTGTGAGTTCGCTGCCGTAGCCCTGTGACCAGCAGTGACAAAGGCAAAGTATCGTCTCCTCTGAGCCGGCACTAGCCAGGCTGTCGACTGTAGCTCCGGTATTCCAGAGCCACTCCTGTACGCAGCGAACTTCATGCCAGCTTCCCTCCCCCCTCCCTGGGGCGGACAGCCAATCGCCGCCCCCTAGTGGCACTCCTGGCCAGAGCGTACTCTGGCGTGGCTGCTGGAATCGAACCCCGGTCGCAGTGGCCTGGTTTGTTTGTTTTTGATCTCAAAATGTAGGTGCTTTTGTGGTGAGTCCTCTGTTGCCAGCTCCTCTCTCTCCTTTCTCCTCCAGCTCGTTTCCAGGAAGGGCCTCAGCAGGTCTTTGTTCTCCGCCACGAAGAAGTGGTTCGGCGGAGGCAAGGTGCCGGAGAAGAGCATCAACGAGCTGAAGAACACATCCGGCCTGCTGTGAGTGAACCTCCCTCCCTCTCTCCTCCTCCTCTTCTCTCGGGCGACAGGGCCGTCCGCCCGCCCATGAGCCGTCGTGTGTGACAGGGAACGCACAGAGCACAGAGCTCACGTTCCCGGTTTCTCACACACACACACACACACACAGGCGCTCTGGGGAGTGCTGCAGGAGAGGAGGTGTCCTGTCAGCTCTGGGGAGAGGGTGTGTCTGAGTGTGTCTGAGAGCGTTTAGCGCGTCTGCCGAGCGCGGCTGTTTCGCGGGACGTTCTGTTCTGTGTTGCCGCAGCTGCCACGGGGAGCCTCTTGGTTTCGGTCTGACGTGGAATTGTCTCCGTTGTGTAGGAAGCAGAGCAGAGATTCACAATCGTCTGTCATTCCATATCACAGTATCGCAGTATCACACTGCTTCATGAGGATTGATCTGAGGAGAATCGCATTCAGTTGTGCCCTATTTTGTATGTGTCAATCAAATAATACAGGTAACTGCCAAAATAAAGGCAACACTTTGTCTCCCTTGGGGGAGGGGACACTCAAATGGCCCTGGCCGGTTTGGAGGGTCCCAGCCAGGCTAGGAGGGTCCCAGGTGGGTGGGGGGGTTCGTTGGAAAGTGGAGGCCCGGCCCTATCCGAATGACACTCGTGGCACTGCAAGGATCCTTCATTCACTCAAGTGTTGCCTTTATTTTGGCACGTACCTGTATTTGGCGATACTATTTCCTATACTGTAAGTAGGTCGGTCTGCTTCCTGGTGTCCTGTTCTGTTCCGTTATTGGCTCAGGTGTGAGTGCACCTCAGGCTGGGTTTGATGTGACAGTGAGAGGGTCAAAGGTCACCTGCTGCGTTACAGGTACCCCCCAGAGGCCCCCGAGCTGCAGATAAGGAAAATGGCCGACCTGTGCTTCCTGGTGCAGCACTACGATCTGGCCTACAGCTGCTACCACACCGCCAAGAAGGACTTCCTCAGCGACCAGGCCATGCTGTACGCAGCCGGAGCCCTGGTGAGTTCACACGAGAGCACAGAACTCACATTCCCATGATGCACCTGGAGATTTTAAAAGAACCTCATCTATTTTCCAATGGAGGCCTGGCCAAGAAGGCAGCATATAGAGCAGGGGTGGGCAAGGAGGGTGTATCCATTTCTGGACTCAAAACTTTCACCAAAAGCTCAGAGAAATGCGGAAGTAACGTCAGGTGTGCTTAGTGAATGAGGTAACATTAGGCTGTACAAAATATAACAAAAATGTTTTGTCATTGTAAACGGTTTCTTTTGTGAAATATTGCTAGATATATTTGATAAAATCAACAAGCTTTTAACTGCTGTATCAAAGCAATACTATTACACTCGCTAGAGTTCGTGTTATTGGACAACGCTGCTGCGCTGGGATACATAATCGTTAATTTGATTGATCGTTGATTCATCATTAACATCCCTAGTAGAGAGAGAAATACTGACAGTTCGTTCAGCGAGCCTGGCTCTTCTGCAGCTCAGGTGAACGATGCTTTTTATCGCCGGGACTCTTCGCACCGTCGAGCGCGTTTGAATTGATATGCAGGTATTAATTATGTGTCCAACGATAATTGGGTTGCCCGTGTGAATGCGACTCTTAAATCACCGCCTCGTGATCTCCTCTCCCAGGAGAGTAGACGTTCTTTGGCGTCTGAGTCTTGAATGACGTTGCTTTAAAAGTTGCCTTGGCGTTGACTTCCCTCTTTATCCTACATCCAGAAATATCTGCCGCCCCACAGTCACGCCGTGCCTCTGGTTTTCTGGGTCAGGGGAATATTGTCAGGGGGAGCCGGTGGCTGGGATTATGAGCAGGCTGGTTATCGCAGATCTCACGCCCCCATTCCTTCTGCCTGAGGAGCGATCGCTTTGACTTATTTTCCTCCTGCAACTGTTCTACTACCGATGGATATATTCATGTACAAGGTTTCGCACCTGTATGCGTGTACATTTTACATTTGACATTTTAAGCATTTAGCAGATGGTCTTGTCCAGAGCGACTTACAAGATGTGCATTAATAAGTAAGATCAGTCATGGTTAGTGCAAGAGATCAGTGCAGTAATACAGTGATAGACATCATTGCAGGCAGCTGCGTACCACACCTGTAATGGAAGGAAAGGGTTAGTAATAATTTTTTTTTTTAGGAGGTTTTAAACAAGTATACATATACAAAAAGCAGTATTAAACATGTAGACAGTGGTGATGACATTTGGCTATAGATGTACAGAATTACTGTATTGTGTTCTGAATGCTGTTTCACCTCAGTTTCTCTCTCTTCCTGGCTTTTCCCCTGGGGGGTATTGTTTTCCTGCTTTTCCCCATGACCTCTATCTATTCCCTCTGGAGAATGTGCTCTATCAAGCCCCCCCCCCGTGATTATGTGGCTGTAAAAATGATCTGAAACAAACACGTGTTGATTGATTGATTGATTGATTGATTGATTGATTGATTGATTGATTGATGCATGTGATCGATCGGTTCCAGGAAATGGCCGCAGTGGCTGCCTTCCTCCAGCCCGGCGCTCCGAGGCCGTACCCAGCCCACTACATGGACACGGCCATCCAGACGTACCGCGATGTGTGCAAGTAGGTGCCCGCGTTCTGTGCCCATGATCTGTGCCACGCGATCACACTGCACGGGCCCCCCACATGCCTGTAGATAATCAGAATTAAAACGTAAAAAATAAGGGCCGGCGGATTTGTAACCTGTCTCTACCAGACCGGCCCTGGTCGTCAGTCCCAACCGGGGGCGGCGTTTGGCTGTCCACCCCAGGGGGATGGGGGAGGCGGGAGGGTGAGTCTCCAGAATGTGGGTGGGCGAATTCCATCTCAAAGGAAGCGGAGAATTAGCTTGCCTCGTAGAGAGGCGCGACAGACTCGTGTGGGGAGGGTAAATCGAAATAAATAGAGGGTGTAATTGGCTACCAAATTGGGAGAAAAACAGGAAAGAATCTGAATGAAGTGGTGCCGTGCGGTTGTGCCAAGTGAGTTTTTGTTTTGTGCCGGTTTCAAAGGAAAATGACGAGAGGGAGGAGGAAGGAACCTGTTCATTCTCTTTTGGGTCCCTGGTTTGTAGTATCCAATTCCCTCTCTCTCTTTTTTCGTGCCAATTATCCTCTCCCTGCTATGAGAAACTCACTGCCGTAGTCCGGCCAGTAGCGAGCGCTGTACCGCCTCCTTCAAACCAGTGCCCGCCTAGGCCGAAGCCTGTCACCGACGCACGACCACTCATATATGCAGCGAGTCTTTCCTTCGGCTTTTATCCTTCCCCCCCTCCCTGGGGCGGACAGCCAATTGCCGCCCCCTAGTGGCACTCCCGGCCAGAGCCGACTCTGGCTTTGCCCGTGGAATCGAACCCCGGTCGCAGTGGCCAGCGTTGAATGTTGTAGCTGCTAGGCCACCCGGGAGGCCCCAGGACATGTTTTTTTAAAATTTATATTAATTTTTTATATTTTTTAAATTAAAAAAATAAGATAAAAATATATATAATTTTTTTGGTTTTGCGCTCAACATGTTCCCCCATGTTGATGGCCTTGGTCTGTTTTTTGCCCGTGTGCAGGAACATGGTTCTGGCTGAAAGGTGTGCGTTGCTGAGTGCAGAAGTTCTAAAGAGCCAGGCGAAGTACTCCGACGCGGCCACTCTCCTCATCAAGATGACAAGCGAGGTAACCGGAATACTGACTGTGAGGTCATCTGTGATGTCATTAGCAGCTTGGCCAATCAACGGATGGCTCCATCTAATGGGTTTCTGCCAAGCTGCAACAGGCCCCTGGTTCTTTTGCTTTGAAAAAAGTATTTTAGGTCAGATTTAAATATGTTTAATATTAATGTTAATTGATTTAAGAAAAAAAAAAACACTTGGACAGTACAGTATATATAGATAATATACTTTTTATGATTTAATGTGTTTAGAAGAGTTCCGATTTGTATGCGCTTTGTTAAATGTTGCATGTAGTGCACTGTGTTATAAGAAGGCAGGTTTCATGTTTTCCTTTTTCAAACAAGACAAATGAAATGAATGAGTTGAGCGTGAGACCAGAATGATGTAAAGGGAAGTTGGGAGTTCTCTCAGAGCGCTGTAGAAGTGCTTGTGGTGTTGATGTGCTCGATTCCGCCCCCTGCAGGACTCTGACCTGCGCAGCGCCTGCTGCTGGAGCAGGCGGCCCATTGCTTCATCAACATGAAGAGCCCCATGGTGCGCAAGTTTGCCTTCCACATGATCCTGGCGGGCCACAGGTTCAGCAAGGCAGGACAGGTAACGTGCACTCTCTCAAACAGTGCTCCACCTTCTCAGCTTCATTTACATTTTTTGGTAAATTAAAAAAATCTTTTTTCTCAATTAAAAAATAAAAATAAAAATTTCCCCAATTTGGAATGCCCAATCGTATTCTTCTAAGAATTTGTTTCAGATTTTCTCCCATTTTTCTCCCAATTTAGTAGCTAATTACACCCTCTTTTTTTCATGTCAATCCCCCCCTCGTTTGTGAGTTCGCTGCCGTAGCCCTGAGACCGACGGTCTCCTCCGAGACGGCACTCACCGTACCCAAACAAATTCCAATCACCTTGTGTGTGTGTGTCACTTGTGTAGCATGGCAAATTAAGAATATTATATTCTATATTCTGTGCTGATGTCAGCGTGTTGGTGCGTCCGCCCCTCAGCTGATGGGAAGGGCTCTCTGTAGTCGCAGAACGTTTTTACCGTTTTAACCTTTTCAAGTTTTACCTCAAGTGAACGGCAGAGCTTTCATCGCATGTGCCAGAAATAACTTCAGACACCGTCTGAGTGAAAGGATTTTCTTTTTCTTATTTTTTTTCACAAAACGTCCATTTGTTTTGTCGTCCTTATTGTACGGCCAAGGTCGGAGGCTATTTCTCCATGCCAAGGGAATAGTATCGTCACCCATATATATATATATACACACTGTACATTCCCCAAAAAATATGGAGAAAGAATGTTTAAAGAAAGTGTTTAGAATGGAATAGAATATTTGTTATTTTCCATGTTACACAAGTTACACAGGTCAGGTAATTGGAATGTGTCTTTTCGCATATCTCTCCTAAGAGATGTCTGAGCACAGGATCAGCCATAGTACAGGCACCCTGGAGCAGTTTAGGGCGTCAGTGCCTTGCTCAAGGGCTGGTGCACACACTCAGGTACTCAAGCAGGTGTTCGTTGGTAGCTGCTGTAAAGGCACCAGTGATTCAGCATGAACCTCTGACTGAGTGAACAGAGGGTGAAAGGTCAGCTTTGGTGTAATACTGTGACAGTACTTGGACCGAGCTAAAGACCTAAAACTATAACTTTGTAACTCACTTCAGCAGGCTGGTTTGGTGTGTGTGTGGAATCTAAACCATTATTTCATATTAAACCTCCATTTGTGGTGGCAGTGTAGTATAACGGTTAGGGGAACTGGGCTTGTAACTCAGAGATTGCTGGTTCGATTCCCAGGTGGGGCACTGCCACTGTATCGTTGAGCAACCTGAATTGCTTGAGTAAAATATCCAGCTGTATAAATGGATTGTAAAGAAATGTAAACTGTGTTGCTGTGGATAAGAGCTTGCTCTGTAATGTAATGTAAGAGCTGGGCTTGTAACTCACAGGTTGCTAAAGAGCGTCTGCTAAATGCCTAAAAATGTAAAATGTAATGTAATTAATCTGGACCACCGATTGCTCCTCTGTCCTACATCGGGTGTTCATAACGTGATTCAATTCTGTATCTCTCTCTCTCTCTCTCTCTCTCTCTCTCTCTCTCTCTCTGTCTCTCTGTCTCTCTCTCCCTCCCTCCCTCTCTCTCTCTCTCTCTCTCTCTCTGGTTCCTCCCTCCAGAAAAGGCACGCTCTCCGCTGCTACTGCCAGGCCATGCAGGTGTACAAGTGCAAAGGCTGGTCCCTGGCCGAGGACCACATCAACTTCACCATCGGCCGCCAGTCCTTCACCCTGCGGCAGCCGGAGAACGCCGTGTCGGCCTTCAGGCACATCCTGATCAACGACAGCAAGCAGGCGGCCTCCCAGCAGGCCGCCTTCCTGAGGGAGTACCTCTACGTTTACAAGGTCAGTGACCATCACTTGTTACTGGGGGCCTCCCGGGTGCTCTAGCGCTTACAACGTTCGACGCTGGCCACTGCGACCGGGGTTCGATTCCACCGGCCGCGCCAGAGTCGGCTCTGGCCGGCCGCGATTGGCTGTCCGCCCCGCCCCCGTCTCTAAGAGGCAAGCGAATTCTTGTGGGCTAATTCTTTAAGACGGAATTCGTCCACCCACATTCTGGAGAGTCCCTTACATGCTTCATGGTGAACTTGAGCCAGTAGGGTGACTGGGGCGGACAGCCAAACGCCGCCCCCGATCGGGGCTGACAGACAGCGCACACTCGTGTCGGACCAGCCAAGATACGGTGTGTTAGACCACTACGCTATCCGCCACCCCGCTCCAATGAAGTTCTGTGGGTACCGTTAGTGTGGCATTTCACTAGTGCTGTTTCAAGTGTGGGTCAGAAATGTGGTCACTCTCAACATTGAAACTGTGGTATTTTTAAAAATCGATATTAAGTACAAATGTTTTTTTTTAGAAAAGAATGACTAAACATTTTCAGGGGGGGCTGAGATGAAAGACAAGGGAGGCTAAAGCCCCCATAAATAGGGTCTAAAATCACCACTTTGCTGAACCCGCATTACATTGATACTGTGCCTTCATCTCTGATACGGTGGAATGTACAATTAGATATATACATATATATTTTAAAGAGCAAACCTTATTCTTATTCTGTCTGTAGTGAGTTTCAGATTGTTTATACTGGAGTATGTAACGACACTAGAGATTGTGTTATTTGCACTTCTTAAAGAGTTACCCAATGTGTTTCTTTTATCAGACTATTTCTACTAAACCCCCTCCCCCATGAGAGATGTGCCCCCCTCTCCCCCCCCTCACAGCCAGCAGCCTGATTTAGACAGTCCGTTTCACTTTCACTGCCGTTAAATTCCTCTTCGGGGAAACCCAGGGGGAAACTGGTGCCAGGCCGTCAGCAGAGCAAACAGGAGTGCTGACAGCGCCTGTTACCCAGGGAACGCCAGGAGTCCTTTTCTGCTCTGAAGCGTACTGAGCGTGTGCAGACAGCCTGTCACTCCCATCGCTCGTTAAGGATCGTGACCTGGCCTCCCACTGTCGGCTGATGGGACTTTCAGTTTCAGTTTTAGATCAGAATTCTATTTAGAATAACAGAGGGTATAGTTGGCCACCAAATTGGGAGAAAATATATATATTTTTAAAAACCCATGAAAAATTATTTTATTTTATTGTATTTATTTGTAATGTTTGTTCTTCTCCACCGCAGAATGTGAGCCAGTCGTCACCAGAGGGCGCTCTCCCCCAGCTGCCCCTGCCCTGCATCCAGAGCTCCCTCACGCGCGTCTTCTTCGGGCACGACCGGAGGCTGGCGGAAGGTGAGAGCCCCGCGGCTCGCCAGACTCACAGAGCAGGGCTCTGCGGCCTCGTGGCAGGCGTTTACGCCGATGTGTGATGACCACAAACGTAAAAAAAAAAAACCACTGTGAATGAAGTCTCTGGAAGCAATTTCGAGAAGAACATTTGAAATTAAAATGTGATTGTTAAAAACTGAAGTGGTTGTTAAAAATTCTGCGCTGGGTTGACATTCAGTCCCAAAGACATACTGCCTCGGCCAAAACTGTGCATTTCTTACGTTTACATTTGACATTTATTACTGTAGCTGAATGGGCTCTTGTTCCAGAGCTGCCGGGTTGGGTCGAGGCTCGTAGCCGCTCCACAGGAGAGAGAGCGCCCAGACCGGAGACCGTTGTTATGGGCAGGGGTGCACAGAAGTACCCCAGTACGCATTCACGTCCTCGAACGTTAATCACGTACCAAGCAAGACGTACTGGCGACAAACTTGTCTCCAGTAACAAGTGAATTAACTTACCAGTGACGGACTGATCAAACTTAAAGTGTCAGAGTGACCGCAGTGTTAGTGACCAAAATTTAGTGACCGTATCACAGTGACCGCAGTATCACAGTGACCGCAGTGTCAGAGTGACCGCAGTGTTAGTGACCGCAGTATCACAGTGACCGCAGTATCACAGTGACCGCAGTGTCACCGCAGTATCACAGTGACCCCCTGTCAGATGAGGGTCATTCACTGCACAGTGACCCGTGTTAGTGACCGCAGTGTCAGAGCGACCGCAGTGACCAGAGTGACACAGTGACCCCAGTGACACGGTTAGCCTCACGCCGTGGTGGCGCGCTCTTGCCCTCAGGGGAGAAGCAGGCCGCCACGCACGTCAGTCTGGACCAGGAGTACGACCGGGACCTGAGCCAGCAGTGGAAGGAGCTGGAGGAGCAGGTGGTGGCCATCGTGCACAGAGGCGTGCCCGCCAGCTTCCAGCCCACGCAGTACTGCCTCAACAGCCAGACCGACAACACGCGCTTTCCCCTCGCCGTCGTGGAAGGTACCTACCTACGCTCATCTCTCAAAAATAATAATACTTATTCTCATAGTAAACACACTTGTTTTTTTTAGGGTTCAGAATTCAGTTGACATGAAATACATTACAGACAGAAACACACACACAGACACACACCACAGACTTAGTAAACACTTTTTTTTGTAAGTCACACAGACACGCACAGACAGACACGCACAGACAGACGCACAGACAGACACGCACAGATACACATAGACACAAAGACAGACACGCACACAGACACACACACAGACACACACAACACACACACACACACACACTCACACTTTTGAGCCGTCTGGTGGTTCCTGCTCTTCTCACCGACCCTGTTGCCATGGAAGTCCCCCCCTGTGGACTGTGCCCCTCACCAGGTCTCGCCCCTCACCAGGTCTCCCAAACGCCCGCGTTCTCATTTCCGATGCGCTTCGTTTCCAGAGCCCATCGTTGTGGAGGTGGTGTTCAGGAACCCGCTGAAGATTCCTCTGGTGCTGGCGGACCTCTCCCTGCTCTGGAGGTTCACCCCCAAAGACTTCTCCCGCCCGCAGGACGGGGAGGCCGGGGAGGCCGGGGAGGCGGCCAGCAACGAGAAGGACGCACACCTGGTGAAGGTAAGAGTGTGAAAATAAAACCTGAATAAAGGCCAACTCCCAGTGCCTGGAGTGGTGTTGCCTTTCTGTTGCTCTCCGTTACTTTTCACCACGTGCTGCGCAAACTCAAATGCTTGTGCTGAAGGACATTTGATCAAATCAAATCAAATTTATTTGTATAGCGCTTTTCACATTTGAATTGTCACAAAACGCTTAACAGAGGGGGAACCCAGGCCTAGACCCCCCCAAAGGCAAACCTAAAGGCAACAGTGGCAAGGAAAAACTCCCTTGATAGGGAGAGACCTTGGGAGGAACCAGACTAAAAGGGGCGGAGGAGGGGAGCCCATCCTCTTCTGGCCGGCACAGGGTGTGTCCAAAAAAGACCGTATCATGGTCAGACCAAAGTGACTCAGGGCTGAATGACTTTGCACCTCCTGAGTTAGGTGATCTATCAGGATGGGCTTGATAAAATCAAGGAAAAAAATTTTTTATCCCATCATTGAAACTGATACTATCATACTATTTTTGTATTTAAAAATTATTTTAAGTTCACCTCCTGCAGGTCAGTAAGAAACAGTGAAATTGCACTGCAGTATGTAGACAGGCTAAACTCTTCTCCCATCTGGAACAGCCGTTCACTTGTGTTTCTGTTTCCCACTCACAGGCAACGTTGAAAAGCGAATTCATCACCACTGAAGTAATATCAGAGTTTTTCATGACTCTGGAAGAGACTAAAGTGGTAAGTAATCCATACTCGTGGAGTGAGAGGATAAACAAGCAACTTTGAACAGACGCCAGTTAAATTCATCCTTTAAAAAAAAAAAAAAAAAAAAAAAATTATAAGAATTTGTTTCTGATTTTATCCCATTTTCTCTTTGGTTTTTGTGGTTGAGTGGCAAAACCGGCCAGCAGCAAGAGTTGCTCTATCTCAATCGCATACTTTGTTCTGTGGAATAAAGCCAACTATTATTAGTTTCTGAAACTCTGTTCAGATGGATGCACCAAGCACACACAAACATAAATACCTCTCAACACATACACTACCGGTCAAAAGTTATTTTTCAGTTTTTGGTAACCTAAACTTTTTTTTATTTTTATTTTTTTAAATATATACCTCTGGCAGTTTACAGCTTACCTTTGTACCATTTCAGGTTATTCACTGAACTGCTTACATTTCAGTAAAAACTGAAGAATGGGGGTGTTCTAAAACTTTTGTCCGGTAGTGTAAATGTGTTCTTTTATGATGAGACCAATCAGCCCAACTATGCTCATCATGAAAGGTTGACTGGTAGATCATCATAACGTCCAACAGACAGCCGCTGGACCCCTGGGTTTCATGTTTCCAGAGTCTTTCATCAACAGGTGAATGGGGGGGTGCGGAAGTTCAGGAAATTGACTGAAGTCATGTTCAGTTGAGACAGGCGTTTTCCACCAAATGGTGGAATTTCTTACTGAAGAATCCCTCCAGTAGAGTTCCAGACACTTGTACAATCTTTCCAAGGCACATTGAAGCTGTTTTGGTATTTTGGCTCATGGTGGCCCAACACCCCAATAAGACAGTTTACACACACTCAAACTCACACACACAAACACACATGTATACACACACATACACACACACACACACATACGCACGCACACACACACACATACACGCACACATACGCACGCACACACACATACGCACACACACAGAAAGCACAGGCTTTTCTTTGTCAAAGTGCGCCCCCTGCTGTTTGTCTGTATAAGTGACTGTTGATGAAGGCGCTCACAGCTTGGCTCCTCCCCCTCTCCCCCAGGCTCGCCTGAAGCTGCTGCCGCACCAGACGGGAGAGCTGCACATCCTGGGAGTGGTGTACAACCTGGGCACAGTGCCATCTGCTGGCGAAGGTGGGAAGGGCAGCTCTCACAGAGAGGGCTCAGAAGGTGCATGCGCTGTGTTAGCGGCTGGGCTGCTTTAGGTCTGCAGAGTGAGGATCCATGAGAGCCCAAACCGGGGAGAGCCATCGTATGTGATCATTCACCCGCTGATTTGAGCCAATCAATGTGTGTTGTTGTGAAGCGCAGAACGTTTTGATTGGTTCAAAGGTGCCAGTGATTGTTGCTCATTGTTGTTCCAACCATTTTGGGGCTCATGAAACCTCGCTCTCCCATCACTTGGCCTGCATGTCCGTAGCATGTTGGGGTGCGGGTGGGGGGTGGGGGT
Organism: Aldrovandia affinis; assembly: GCA_029706075.1. Classification (NCBI taxonomy): domain Eukaryota; kingdom Metazoa; phylum Chordata; class Actinopteri; order Notacanthiformes; family Halosauridae; genus Aldrovandia; species Aldrovandia affinis. The sequence continues at coordinate 915,022 of JAINUG010000290.1, read as the reverse complement.
GGGAGCCTCATGGTCTGTTCTGTTAGGGGTGCTGGGCTCTGAGCCTCAGAGGACTATTTGTTTTGTTCTTGTCTTTATATCCCACCATTTTCCAGGAGTTCATCTCGACCGCCTTTTAAGGGGTCAGGGAATAATTTTCCAGTCTCCCATGCAGTTGGCTCCAATGGTTTTCAGTTTTTTTGATTCCCTCTGGGCGAATGCCAATTGGAGGGTCAGGTGGATTTGAGTTCGTTGAGGAGCAGGAAGGGCGTCTGTGGTCAGGTTCCGTCTTGGAGGAGGCAGATCTACCAGCCCGGAACAATTAGCTCGTTACCCGGAGGACAGGCAGCGGACTCGTGGGGGAGGGAGAATTGATATAAAATAGAGGGTATAATCGACAACCAAATTGGGGAGAAAAAAAAAAGGAAAAAATTAGTCTTACCGAGACGATGCAAAATAAAAATAAAATCCTCAGCGTTTGTAATCGGCCCCAGAATAAGGGCACCAGCTCGCTCTGCGATGAAGTCCGTCTCAGATGTGAACGTGCCGCTGACGTTTTGTGGTCCTTTGTGCCCCGACCGTGACCGCGCGCGGTGCAGGAGCCCCGGTCAGCGACGGGATGACCGTGCGCGGTCGGCAGGACCTGGAGATCCAGGGCCCTCGTCTCAACGCCACCAAAGAGGAGAAGACGTCTGTCCAGCACGGGCCTGACCGACGCCTGGACCCCATCATTGCCCCACCCATGCCCCTGCTGGAGGTGAGCTCTCCTGCCCCCCTGTCCTGCCCCTGCCCCCGTCCTGCCCCATCCTGCCCCCCCTGTCCTGCCCCATCCTGCCCCCCTGTCCTGCCCCATCCTGCCCCCATCCTTGTCCTGCCCCATCCTGCCCCCTGTCCTGCCCCATCCTGCCCCCGAAGCCCCCTGCCCTCCACTGCATCTCTCTGCTCTGGTCGCTGAGAAGGCATCTGTGTTCCTATTGCATTACATGACATTTTAAGCATTTAGCAGACGCTCTTATCCAGAGCGACTTACAAGATGTGCATTAATACATGGTAGGAACAATCATAGTTCACACAAGAGATCAGTGCAGTAATACAGCGATAGACATCGTTGTAGGCGGCTGCATACCATACCTGTAACACTGGGAAGGAAAAAGTGATGACAATTAGTAAAAATGTACAGTCCGTGGTAGTGGAGTCTGAAGAGGTGGGTCTTGAGTCTCTTGCGGAAGATGGCCAGTGAAGCCAGTCTCTCCTCTGATTGGTCCTTGGTCAGGTAAAGCTGTATAATCGTTTCCCCCTCCAGGTGTTCTTCATCAACTTCCCGACGGGCCTGCTGTGCGGCGAGATCCGCAAGGCGTACGTGGAGTTCGCCAACGTGAGCGCAGTGCCCCTGACCGGCCTGCGGGTGGTGTCGCGGCGGCCCGAGTTCTTCACGTTCGGGAGCCGCGCGGCGCCCGTCACCCCGCTCAGCCCCGCGGCGTCGGAGAACTGCAGCGCCTACAAGACCGTGGTGCCCGAGGGGGAGCGCCCGGCCCCAGCGCTCGTGTGCCCGGGGGACTTCGGGGCGGGACGGGACGGCCAGTGCCCCGGCGTGCTGGGCATCCCGCTGCCCGACTCGGTGCTCCTGCCCGGCGCCTCCGTCCAGCTGCCCATGTGGCTGAGGGGCCCGGACCGCGAGGGCGTGCACGAGATCAACTTCCTGTTCTACTACGAGAGCGCGGAGAAGACCTCCAAACTGAGGTACGGGGGGGGGAGAGAACGGTCGCACGCTAGAAATTCTCCCGAACAGATTTAACGATGAGGTTTTGGCCCCAACTGGCGGTCTTCGTTGTGTCTGTATCTGTGTCTGATCCAAACGTCCCTGGGTGGTCTAGCAGTTACAACGTTAGACGCTGGCCACTGTGACCGGGGGTTTGATTCCACCGGTCACGCCAGAGTCGGCTCTGGCCGGGAGTGCTACCAGGGGGCGGTGATTGGCTGTCCGCCCCAGAGAAGGGGGAGGGAAGCTGACATGAGCTTGCTGCATATAGGAGTGGCTCTGGAGTACCGGAGTTACGGTCGATGGCTTAGTGAGTGCCGACTTGGGGGAGACGATACTTTGTCACTTTGTCACTACCGGTCTCAGGGCTACGGCAGCGAACTCACAATACTAGGGGGGATTGACATGAAAAATAGAGGGTGTAATTGGCGACTAAATTGGGAGAAAATCTTTATAAGAAAACAAAATAAAAATACTCCCAAACAGGTTTCGGCCCCCACTGGCGGTCTTCGTCAGGTCTGTGTCCCAGTGGGATCCAAACGTCCTTGTCAAATTTATTCGTGCGAGCGTTTTCTCTTTTTCATGAATTATTCTCCGACTCGGCACCTAACAGATGAGCTGGATATGATTGTTTTTCCTCATTCTATACGTGTACGTTACAAAATAAACCTGCTCTCGTGTGCTCTTGGAATCTCCTCGTGGATCACATGACACCTTGTAGGCCTCGTGTGGCAAATGGCCGGAGGTAAGAGGGGGCAAGGCCCGGCCACTGCTCTGGTGGGAGGTGAGCGGGAGGGGGGGGGGGAGGGGGGGGGTGGGGGTGGGAGGTGTTTTGTCCTCGGCGGTAGGGGCCACTCGTCCGTCTGCCCCTCTGCGGTATGACACAGGACGGCGAGGCATTTTTTGGACGAGACTTTAAAACATTGTCCTTGTCATTTAGAGTGATGTGGCGATTATCAGACAAATGGGGGTGTTAACCTCATCAAATTCCCAAAGTGCCTCTCTCTTTGTCTGTCTCTTTGGCCTCCTCTGCAACCGCACTCAGCAGTGACTTCAACACTCCTGAATATTCCGTCCACATTGTAAAAAAAACTGATCTAAAAGGAAATAGAATTAATTTAAGTTCATTTTTAGGGAAGTGTCCTAAGCAGTCCTATCCTCCACTCTTCTGTGATACAATTATGCGCAGCGAACTTCGATAGAATTATGTGAACTCTCTCCCCCTCTCCCTCTCCCTCTCCCTCCCTCTCTCTCCCCCTCTCTCCCCCTCTCTCTCTCTCTCTCTCTCTCTCCCCCTCTCCTCTCCCCCTCTCCCCTCTCTCCCTCTCTCCCTCTCCCCCTCTCCCCCTCTCCCCTCTCTCCCCCCTCTCTCTCCCCTCCCCCTCTCCCTCTCTCCCTCTGTCTCTCTCAGTCACCGGGTGCTGCGTCACACAGCGGTGATATGTGCGAGCCGCTCTCTAAGCGTGCGGGCGACCGTGCGGAGGAGCAACACCTTCCAGGACCGCGCGGACGGTCGCCACGGCAGCATGCTGGTGTTCGTGGACGTGGAGAACATCAACACTGTGAGGCCCGCTCACACACTCACACACATACACTCTCACACACTCACTCACTCACTCACTCACTCACTCACTCACTCACTCACTCACTCACTCACTCACTCACTCACACACTGACACGCACACGCACACACTCACACACACTCTCTCTCACACACACACACACACACACACACTCTCTCTCTCACACACACACACGAGAGCCCAGCGTACTAACACAGGCTACAGTGCGTGCGGCCTGCTCCACGCAGCACACAGGAGAGGCCCTGTTGTGTTGTGGCTATGTAACCATAGATACTGGAGAAAACTTGTCATTGCTGATCATAGTCTGTATTGTGTGTGTGTGTGTGTGTCTGTACATGTGTCTGTACATGTGTATGTATATGTGTGTGTATATATATATATATATATGTATGTATGTGAAGGAAAGAGAGAGAGATGGCAAGCCAAGTAGAAGCAGAGATCAAAGCAGTCCTTCTGTTACATTTATTTTAGATTTCCCCTCGATCACGAAAATGATACCAGGATGGTAGACAATAGAAATGGCATCACGGCCGGGATCATGTCCTGACTCCACTGTCACGATACGGACGCTGTTTCCACCACTGCATTATCTAACCCCCTGGTACACACATTTTTACCACGCCCAGGTTCACCACAGAGCGCTTTAAATAGGCGTGTAGGTTGGAACGCGCACATTTTACTATGCAAACGTCTTTCTCCTGCAGGGCACTGTGTCGTGACCTGCTGACGGTGTTTACGCACTCAGGGTGTTTGTATAATGGATCGTTTTGGGGAAGGGCTCCCCCTCCTGTAGCTGGCTTTGAGCTGATCAGAGATTTTAGTCTCTTTTTCTTTCGTCCTCGTACAAATAATTTCACGTTTCAGAGATTTTCACCCATTTAACATTGAGGGGAGAGAGAGAGAGAGAGAGAGAGAGAGAGATGTACTACAGATGTTTTTTCCCCACTATTCTCCCAATTTAGTAGCCAATTACTCCCTCTATTTGTCATGTCAATCCCCCCTAGTAATGTGAGTTCGCTGCCGTAGTCCTGAGACCGGCAGTGACAGAGTATCGTCTCCCCCAAGTCGGCACTCACTTTTTAGAGATCCAGTATCGGCAGACTGTATTGAGTTCCCAGCGTCAGACTGCAGATGAGCGCCCTCGCTCTTTATTCAGGAGACTGTGATCTTTAGCAGCCAGGCGCTGTGTGTGTGTGTGTGTGTGTGTATGTGTCTGTACATGTGTATGTATATGTGTGTATATATATATATATATATATATATGTATGTATGTGAAGGAAAGAGAGAGAGATGGCAAGCCAAGTAGACGCAGAGATCAAAGCAGTCCTTCTGTTACATTTATTTTAGATTTCCCCTCGATCACGAAAATGATACCAGGATGGTAGACAATAGAAATGGCATCACGGCCGGGATCATGTCCTGACTCCACTGTCACGATACGGACGCTGTTTCCACCACTGCATTATCTAACCCCCTGGTACACACATTTTTACCACGCCCAGGTTCACCACAGAGCGCTTTAAATAGACGTGTAGGTTGGAACGCACACATTTTACTATGCAAACGTCCTTCTCCTGCAGGGCACTGTGTCGTGACCTGCTGACGGTGTTTACGCACTCAGGGTGTTTGTATAATGGATCGTTTTGGGAAGGGCTCCCCCTCCTCTAGCTGGCTTTGAGCTGATCAGAGATTTTTGTCTCTTTTTCTTTCGTCCTCGTACAAATCATTTCACGTTTCAGAGATTTTCACCCATTTAACATTGAGGGGAAGGGCGGGACAGAGGGAGAGAGAGAGAGAGAGATGTACTACAGATGTTTTTTCCCCACTATTCTCCCAATTTAGTAGCCAATTACTCCCTCTATTTGTCATGTCAATCCCCCCTAGTAATGTGAGTTTGCTGCCGTAGTCCTGAGACCGGCAGTGATAGAGTATCGTCTCCCCCAAGTCGGCACTCACTTTTTAGAGATCCAGTATCGGCAGACTGTATTGAGTTCCCAGCGTCAGACTGCAGATGAGCGCCCTCGCTCTTTATTCATGAGGATGCGACGCCTCTTTAGCAGCCAGGCGCTCACTCAACATGCTGGAGGCTGCAGGCCTGGAAGGCCGCCTACATACGGCAGTGAATTGACAATTGGGTGAGCGGGAATTAATTGTTGATTGCGGCGAGGTTGCGCAAACAAATTCATAAAACATTTCAGGTCAGGGTCGGGGGAGGGAGGGGGTGTTTAAAGGCAGTAGTCTTAACAGTTTTTAATATTCATAAAACTCTTCAGGGGGGGATTTAAATCCCAAACCGCCCCCTGGCTATGCTAGTGATTCTTAGAAAACCTGTCAGTGAGAGAGAGGCACAGTGTCATCCACCAACGGCTTGGAATGAGAAAACATTAATTATGAGCATGCTTGAGGGTGTGCGTGTGTGTGTGTGCGCGTGTTTGTGGGTGGGTGTATATGTGTGTGTGTGTGTGTGTGTGAGTGTGGTGTAGGTGTGTAATGCATCCTCTCTCTCTCTCTCTCTCTCTCTCTCTCTCTCTCTCTCTCTCTCTCTCTCTCTCTCTCTCTCTCTCTCTCTCTCTCTCTCTCTCTCTCTCTCTCTCTCTGCAGAGTGAGTCGGGCGTGAGAGAGTTCCACATCGTGCAGGTGTCCAGCAGCAGTAAACAGTGGCGGCTGCACAAGTGCATAAACCTGTCCGAAGACAAAGGTCTGTCCCGCTCCTTCATCCTGTCCTGTCCCCGCTCTGCTCAGTTCTGTACGATGGTTTTGTTCTCTCCTATTTTCTGCATCTAAAACGCATATTTGGAAGTGTTTTCACGTTGAAAATAGACATTTTCATAACTTTATAGGTAAATTCTTTACATTTATTTCAGATTTTTTTACATTTTTTCAGTGGCCAATTTTACCCCCTATTTATCATTTTTACATTTTACATTTTAAGTGCAACCTGCACTCCAGGCGGGCGTCTTTACCGGATGTGCCACCCGGGGTCCTTTTATTGAACTGCCTTTGCCGTTTCCATTTTTTTTTATTGTTACCATTTTTTTTAAATATCAACAGCATCTCGCTCAGTTTATTGGATCGACCAATAAACTTTTATGAAGAGGAGGTTTGGGATTTCCAAGCGCTTGTAGAATTAAACAGCCCGCCTTGCGCTCCCCATCGACCTGCTCCGTGATCAGCTCAGAGCTGAAGGCCGCGTTTGAGAAGACTTACGGCCGTTTATGAGTCCTCCTAGAGCAGTGCTCTCCGACTCCCCGAGTGACATGGAGGGCCGTGTGTGTGTGCTGGGGTCTCAAACTCAGAGCCATGGAGGGCCATGTGTGTGCTGGGGTCTCAAACTCAGAGCCATGGAGGGCCGTGTGTGTGCTGGGGTCTCAAACTCAGAGCCATGGAGGGCCGTGTGTGCTGGGGTCTCAAACTCCAAACTCAGAGCCAAACTGTGAGCCATGGAGGGGTGTGTGCTCTCAAACTCAGAGCCATGGAGGGCCGTGTGTGTGCTGGGGTCTCAAACTCAGAGCCATGGAGGGCCGTGTGTGTGCTGGGGTCTCAAACTCAGAGCCATGGAGGGCCGTGTGTGTGCTGGGGTCTCAAACTCAGAGCCATGGAGGGCAGGGGTCTCAAACTCAGAGCCATGGAGGGCCGTGTGTGCAGGGGTCTCAAACTCAGAGCCATTTGTGTGTGTGCTGGGGTCTCAAACTCAGAGCCATGGAGGGCCGTGTGTGTGCTGGTGTGTGGGCTGGTTTCCCCGCCAATCTCTGCTCTCTTAGATAATCGGTTCAATTATTTACTCAATTATCCCGTTGGCTTGAACATAATGTATACGAAGTGAATATAAAGCTATTTGTGTTATCTAAATAACAGTTGTTGCCTACATGCTGAGCTTGACCTTGTTAAATGCACAGAGGTACGTGCAAACGGCTGAGTACGAAGGCTCTGAGTTTTTAATACAAAGTTAGTGCCTGTCTTAAAAGACACCGCTCTACCGAAAGAAGAAGAAACATAAGATTCCATGTCCTTGCAGATTCAAAACTCACCAGCAGAGAGAGGGGAAAGCTTTGCTTCAGAGCCACCAAATGCAGATCTATCGAAGGTGAGTAACAGGAAATAACAGTGTAACAAATATGACATTTTAAAGGTAAAAATGAAGTTACAGAATTGAACTTTCTCTGACCTTCCCCCCCCCTCCCACCTGCAGCTACCTCAAATGCACAGGAGAAGTACACATTTGCTGATATAAACCTGGGAAATGAGCAGGTGAGTGCTGCATTACCTGTTAGCTAAAATGTCCTACTTGTAAAACCACAGCTGCTAAATGGCTTTTTGCACTTTGCTCTATTGTGTCCTATTATTGCTTCATATATATATAATAAATGCAAATAATTGGTCGCAATTAGGCACACTAATCTTCATTGGTCCCTGCTGAACGAAATGGCATAATAATTTACATTTACATTTTACATTTAGGCATTTAGCAGACGCTCTTATCCAGAGCGACTTACGAGACAGCTTACAGAAAATAATGACTTGCGTAATCTAATGAAGCCATTAGCCCGTGACATAAACCAGTCAGAGGTGAAGTGTTCTCTTTGATCAAGTACAGTTTGCTGTGAGTTATTGAGGAATGTTACGTTGGGGGTTATTGTGATTCAATTCTGGAAAGACGTGGGTAAAGCTTTATCTCTCTCCTCCTCTCCCCCCGTGATGCTGTTTGGAGTTCAGACTAGAGACAGTTGAATGTCAAATAGTCACATATTCCTTCCCCCAGATAATCAGCGCCACCACGCCCTGCGCAGACTTCTTCTTCAATGCCCCCCACAAAGCCCAAGAGAATGACCAGCGGGGCGCCACGCGGGCTTCTCACTCCCCCCAGATAATCAGCGCCACCACGCCCTGGGCAGGGGGCGCGGCCGATGTGAGCGGCGTGGTGCGCAGGTGCAGCGAGGTCGACCTCAACGTCATCGTGCTCTGGAAGGTACCGTGCCCCTCCGGACCGCCTTGACCACCCCCAAGCCCCCATGCCCGCAGTCCCCCGTCAAAAAATCCAGCCTGGGAAGAGGGACCAGATGACAAATTCAGGGAAAGATGACTCTGACAGATGATGTTTTTTCAGGGCCTCCCGGGTGGTCTAGCGGTTACAATGTTTACATTACAGATAATGTTTTTTACATTTTACATTTACATTTTTAGCTGATGCTCTTATCCAGAGCGACTTACAAGATGTGCATTAATGTATGATCACTCATAGTTCGTGCAGTAATACAGCGATAGACATCAATGTTGGCGGCTGCACACCACACCTGTAACACTGGAATGGCTTCTTCTTTTCTTTTCTTTTTGCAAACCTTGGGAGTGATAATAAAAATAAATGTTCAGTGTTTGATCTTAGAGGTCACGCGTTTGCCAAAATCAAGGCAACACTTGAGTGAATGAGGGATCTTTTAAAGCAGTGCAGTGCCGCGAGTGTCCATCGGGGGGTGCCAATCCTCCGGTGACAGACTCTGATAGGCACAACCCCTTTCCAACAAGCCCCCCACCACCTGCCTGGGACTCTCCTAGCCCAGCCCAGGGCTGTTTACCTTCCCGGCCTCCTGCGTGGTCTAGCGGTAAGAGCGTTCGATGCTTCCACTGGTCGTGCCAGTTTCGGCTCTGGCCGCGAGTGCCACTAGGGGGCGACAATTGGTTGTCCGCCCCAGGGAGGGGGGAGGGATAAAAGCCGAAGGAAAGACTCGCTGCATATATGAGTGGTCGTGTGCGTTGGTGACAGGCTTCGGCCTAGATGGGCACTGGCTCGGAGGAGGCAGTGCAGCGCTTGCTACTGGCCGGACTACGGCAGCGAGTTCTCATGAGGGAGGGGGTAATTGGCACGGAAAAAGAGAGAGAGGGAATTAATAAATCAATTAAAAAGAAAGAAATAAGCTTCCTGAAGCACTGCCGACACTAGAATTGGCAAATGCATTTGGGATAAACATTGGAGAACGGTAAAGGCAGAGGAAATGCATGGTGGTGCACCCCCCTGCCCTGGTTTGAGCATTTGTGATGTTTCTCCTCCGGGTTATTGGTGAAGCTGTGTTTGTGTGCACCTGTCCTTGCAGGCGTATGTGGTGGAAGACAACAAGCAGCTGATCCTGGAGGGACAGCTCCACGTGGCTCTTCAGACCATCGGGAAGGAGGCGTGCTCCTTGACACAAAAAGAGGTTTGTTTCCTTCATTATTTGGCTGATTTGATCACCCAATTTTGTAGCCAATTACACCCTCTATTTTCCATGTCAATCCCCCCCTCGTATTGTGAGTTTGCTGCCGTAGCCCTGTGACCGGCAGTGACAAAGGTGAAGTATCGCCTCCTCCGAGACGGCACTCTCCAAGCCGTCGACTGTAACTCTGGTACACAGAGCCACTCCTGGCCACGGCGACCGGGGTTCAATTCCCCTGTCGTGCCAGAGTCGGCTCTGGCCGGGAGTGCCACCAGGGGCGGCGATTGGCTGTCCACCCCAGGCGTTACTTCGCCTTCGTCACTACCGGTCGCAGGACTACAGCAGCAAACTCACATTACTAGGCGGGGCATTGACATAAAAATAGAGGGTGTAATTGGCTACTAAATTGGGAGAAAATGGGATAAAATCAGAAACAATATATATATATAATTATTATTTTATTTATTTTTTATTTTTTTTTTTTTTGTGCGTAAGGGTGGTGGATAGCGTAGCGGTCTAATGCACCACGCTTTGGCTGGTCCGGTGTGGTGTGCGCTGCCTGTCAGGGACGCGGTTCGAAACCCGCGTTGTGCGTTTTGTGTGTATGTGCGGGTCGACCCAGCGCCGGGCGGATGATTCGTGACTGCGACGGCCGGAATGAAAACCCCTTTAATTTGTGATTGGCAGCTCTGGAATTGAGTGCACTCACAGCGATTGGGCCCGGGCCCGGCGCCCAGCGTTCCCTTAAGCGTGTCAGAGCGCAGAATCCAGTCGTCGGTTGGAGAGCGAAACGACAAGACGACGTTGCGCTCTAAGCGTTTACAGGGAGCCGCGCTTTAAGCTCAAAACAATGATAATAGCAGTCGGCTCCTGAAATATCATATTAGCATTGCACATGACACATTCATTTAGTTGTGTCTTAACAAGTGTGACCGTATCTGTTGAGAGTCTACACTGCTGTTGGCATTGAAGACATCGGGACGGTAGCAAGGCAGACATTTTGGCAAGGCTGTGCTTTCATGACGTTACGCTTCTGGACGTGGAGAATGGCGTAGAGAACAAGTGGAGCCCTGCAGAACGCAGATATGATTTTATTTTTATTTTTAAAGCCCTCAGGGCACTCAGCACGTGCCAAGCTCGCTGCCCCCTGGAGCGCCGGAGGACTAATGACGAGCGACGCCTTTAGATGATGTGGCGTGGCAGATCCAGGGCCGTGTGCGTGTGCGTGTTTGGGAAGCTGCCTCGGGGGCCGCTGCACGCTGCGAGAGGATTTCTCAGTGGTCACGGCGAAGCTCTGGTTCTCTGATGCAGAACGCCTAGCGTAAGGGTTGGCACAGCGCCTTTGGGTCAGGGAACGAACCCACAAAGCTTAAGTGTCCGCCCAGCAGCGTTTAATCTCCAGACCTCCCCTAACCCACAGTGGAGCTTCAGGTAACTGTTAAAAATAGCAGAGCATTTGAGTGTTTTTTTTTTTTTTTTTTTTTTTTTTGGGGGTGTCGATTGTGGTCTTGGTTGAATCTCTGTTCTGGTTTTCAGTTGTTATTTGCGACTGGCTTTGGTCTCTCCTCGGGCATAACTCGCCAGGGTTTAAAAATATCTTAAATGTGACCTTTCCCTCTCTGCCTTTTCTTCCCTTTTTTAACCCCCCCACCCACCCCCCCCCACCAATGGTCTGACAGTGTTTTTTTTTTTTTTTTTTTTTAACTGTTGCATAGCAACCGTGTCCAGAGAATAGCCATTCGTAATTCTTGTATGAGGCAGGGGAACTTTCTCATGAGGAGATTTCATCAGTCTGAATATCCTCGCGGCTGTTTGCAGACCGCACGTGAGCGGTTTTATGAGTCGGCCATGAAATCAGCCTTCTCTCCGTGCAGCGGCATTCTACTCACCGTCAATTCTTATAGCAAAACCGTTAAAACGGTCAGTTGAGAAAAGATGATCGAATTGAAGATGCTGGCCAGTACAGCAGTCATTCCTATACGCGTGTGCGTGCGTACATAGATATGCACCATCTTTTGGCCATGTGTGAGAGTGATTCAAAAAATGCATACATTCACACACATATATAGACACACACACACACAGACACACACGTATAGATCACTCCCATCAGGATAGAAATTCTTCAGCATAAGATCAAGGTGATCACTCAGAATGGCTTTGTATTTATTGGTGTTTACCTTGCCCTCTAAGGGGTTGAGTGGATCTAAACCATGGCAGGAAACGCACCCCACACAACAACAGAGCCACAGAACCCTTCATTAACTCAAGTGGTTCCCTTACACGTGTGTGTCTAGTGTCCTCCTTGGTGTCACTTCATCTGCGTCACTTGTCACAGCATTTGCATAACAAAGTGAGGAAATGGACCCATTCAAAGCCCTTAGTAAAATGTGGAGCAGTTTTTTGACAGGAAAATTGCGTAGCGTCAGTTGTGTTTACCAGAGCGCTGTGATCTCAGTCATAGCCAGGCTGCACCGCGGGGGGGTTGACATCTTTAAAAGGTCTAAGCCTTTGTTCTGGACTTCTGTGGTTTATGAAATGATTCGCTGGAAGTGTGCATTATGAACTGTGTAGCTGAACTGTTTTCCCATTTTCTTTGCAGGAAGCTCAAGAAATGGTGCTGCTCAAGTTTAAACCCGACCACCCTCCCCCGCTGGCAAGGCCCTCGATGGAGCAGCTCTCCCATCTAATTAAAACTAACCTGCACTACCTCGAGTCTTACAATCACCCCTTTCCACAAAGGAGGTCTTACCGCCCCCCCCACCCCAAAATATACCTGATCTGTAACCCCCAGAGCCCCCCAGTGGAAGTACATCTAATTAAGACTATTGACACGATCTTTAAACAAACCCCGCAATTCTACAGTCCTACGCTCATACACAGGAAAGATATGTCATTAATTAAATGTGATAATTAATTGTACCTTGCTCAAGGGTACAACAGCAGTGCCCCCACCTGGGAATTGAACCAGCAACCTTTGAGTTACAAGCCCAGCTCCCTAACCATTACACTACACTGCCAGCCATACAAATACACTACACATTAAGCCAACAAAAAGAGAAGACTCAATTTTCCAACATAATCCCGCCAGGCTGCTCCTGGCCTAGTTTTCCAGGTATCGACGGCATCGTAAAGGTGAGCAGGGACACTGCGCTACGGAGATCGATGGAGCTCGGCCAAACAGGCGCTTTGTTGCTTCTGCCTGTTCATCATCTTAATAGGGAACCACAGGCTCGTTAAAGTGGATTTAGGCTGTCGGAAATAGTGAGCATTTCTCAACCACAAACCACACACCCCCTCTCCCCTCCCTTTGCCCGGAAAAAACCAATAACAATATGTATTATGTCGGAAGAAAACAGTACTTGAAGCTCATAAATGATTAAATGTTGCGCACCTGTTCCTGCTGCTGCTGTTGTGAGAGTGTCTCTCTGCAGGGCAGCGGCTGATCAGCATGCCAGGGAGGACACAGGTGGGCGTAATTTGAGCAACGGGCAAGAAGAGGTCGAGCCGTAAACATGAAATACGACGCCCTTAAATACCCGCACATGAAGCTAATGCAGCCCGATAAATTGTTAAAAGCCTTTACGTGCTAAATTAGAGTCTGGAAGAAGATCACAGTTGACGTGTGTCACGTGTGTGGCGTGTGTGACGTTTGACTGGCCTAGGCGTCGAGATCGCCACGGTCCACCGCAAAAATACGCGCATCGCACGACGGTAAAACGTCTAAAACCAAATGTTTGCGAGCGGCTAGATTGGATTTGACGCACCTAATATTCTGTATTAGTTCGATGAAGGTGTTCTGCCAACCGTGGCACGAACCGTGGCAAAGTGCCCTGGGCGGCAGGGTACTTTGGATGGGGAATAAAATGGTGCTGGAATAAATGCATAGCATTAGTATTTATTTAAGAGTCTTATTTTACTTATTCACTTATTCATACGTTTCCTGTGCAATCGAGTTTGCTTTCCACGCTCTGCTTGGAGAGGCCTGGGAGTCATACTGCTTCTCTTTGGGAGTAAATCCGGCGGCTCTGTGTGAAATGTGTGTTGCCCTTGGGGCAGGATGTGTTTTGCCCCTGGGGGGCCGCGGTAGCCAGGCTTCCCAGCGTCTGCGTGATGTTTTATCAAATTTGCCCTAATCACTTCCCTTGAGCTCGGAATTGACGCAAACAGCCCGAGGCATTTTTCCACTGAAGGTGGGCTTTAATAATTTCATTTCATAATTTCAATTTCATTCTCTTATTATGAGAAGCACGGTAGTTCTGTCTGAATGTAGCAGGGTTATACTGATTGTCATTAAGTCTTGTTTGGAAAGTGGGTGACCTCTCGCTAAACCTAGTTTTTTTTAAAGTTTTTTTAACGAAACGGTACATTAAAAATCTGTTGATTTATTAAAGTGGCGTTGTTCAAATGGGCTACGTGAATCAAACTCAGTTTTTTCATGCCTGTTTCTGCCGCCCCACCCAAAAGATCTTGGGAGGTTGTTTTGCCTCCTCTGCGGTCTGTGCACACATGGGTGTCAGAAGAACCCTGGGCACAAATGCAAATTAGGTTTGCTTTCATTGCGAGCCGCTATAACCAGGAGCCAAGCACAATATGGTCATGAACGTGGCTGTAGTCCTGCAGTGAGTGAGCAGAGTGGAATGAATAAGGGGGCGGCGGATAGCGTAGTGGTCTAATGCACCACACTTTGGCTGGTCCGGTGTGGTGTGGGCTGCCTGTCAGGGACGCGGTTCGAAACCCGCATCTCTACCAGACCGGCCCTGGTCGTCAGCCCTGATCGGGGTTTGGCTGTCCGCCCCAGGGGAAGGGGGGAGGGTGAGCCGGCACGAGTTCGTCGAGGAGCAGGAAGGGCGTCCGTTGTCGGGTTCCGTCTCGGAGGAGGCGGATCATTCGGCCCGGAAAGAGTGTCTCGACCTGGAGGACGGGCGTCGGACTCATGGGGGAGGGAGGGTGAATTGAGATAAATAGAGGGTATAATTGAGGGCAACCAAATTGGGAGGAAAAATTTGAAATACATTTTATTAAAGAAGTGGGACAAGTATAACATGCCTCTCGGACGTCATGATTTCAGTGTGAATCGCTCGCTAAGCTAATCGTTGGAAATTATTTCTGTATAGATCTTAAAGCTCACTCACCAAATGCTGTGTCCCTGGGCCCAACAGTGCGTGAGGATAAAATCTAAAAGTGTTTTACAACTTATTAAAACTGGTGGAGAATCCAATATCGTCAACCTCCTGGGGTCCTTGAGGAAGAATTGCTCTTTGTGAGAAGAACCTCTGTGGCGAGTTTCAGACCGAAAAATCTTAATTAAACAAATATGATGTTGTCTAGTCCAGTATTTCTCAATCCATTCCAGGCACACTGTCCTACATGTTTTCATTCCAACCACCACTTAATCATGCTCAAGTGATCATTGGCAGACGACCGATGCAGATGATAGGTTGGGAGCGGAGGTTGGAATTAAGATTTCCAGCGCAGTGTGCCTTGTAGGTAGGAGCCCCCCAGTGCCTGAGCCCCCGGCAGGCCGGACGTCTTGCTTTTGGAATGATTTATCTGACTTTTCTTTTTTCGTCCGGCAGTCTTTGCATGGTACCTGTGACCCTGAGGCTCTCAAACTGCTCCCTGGCCGAGGTCGATGTCATCATAGATCTGAGACACAAAGCTACGAGGTGAGGAGAGCTTACCACTGGGGTTACACCGTCCTCTCCCCGCCTTGCATGTCTGGACCCTGTGACTGTTGAGCACAAATGAGTGTGCCTGTTTGGGTGTGTAAAAAAGTACTGCAAAAATGGTACTTGGAGTGGGAGGTGGGGTCCCTTACCAGTAACCCAGCAACTGGTCACCATTGGCTACAATCATCACGTCATGAGTCCAAACAGAGGTAGGAAGAGTGAGGGGTGGGATAAAAGCATACAAACCTGGGTCCATGTTTTACAGCTGAGCGCAAACTGCAGGACCCCCCCTCCATCTCCCAAATGACCAGGTGGAGCCTGGTTAAAAGTAGATTTAAAAATGTGTTCGAATGTTGGGGTTACGCTCAATGAAGTGTTGCGTTTGATTTGTCACAGTCGTGGTACGTTGATGAAGCGATGTTTTCCTGTAGCCACATTTTAAACGTTTCTCTCAGCGTACACACATGCTCAAAATGGCCGCCTGTCGGTCGCGATGTTATTTATCGTTCCCTCTTGTGTTTCTCCCCGGCAGCCCGGAGTCCCTGGAGGTGCACGGCTCCTTCACGTGGCTCGGACAGACGCAGTACAAGCTTCAGCTGAAGGCCCAGGAGATCCACAAGCTCCAGCTGACGGCCTGCTTCATCCACGCCGGCGTGTACAACCTGGGGACGCCCCGAGTCTTCGCCAAGCTCTCCGACCAAGGGTCCATGTGCGAGACCAGCCAGCAGAACTCTATGCCAGCCCTCATCATTATCAATAGCGTCTAACTTAGGATATCAACTTCAATACCCAATACTGGAATCGTCAATTGTTTTTGTACTTCTTAACAAGGAAAAAAATCTATAAAAATGAAAGCGTGAGATGGAGATGGAGATGGAGATGGAGAGAGAGAGAGAGAAACCCCTGCATCAGACATGCTTGTAAACATTGCTACTGCAAGATCTTAAATAAACCTAGCTACAGTTTTATGTCTCTACAGCAAAGCGTTCTGGACCTTTAAGTGTGTAACGATGCCTTTTTCTTCTTCGCATATTTATCTGTCCTCCTGGCTTGTAACTCTGGCTTTTTTTTTTTTTTTTTTTTTTTTGGTTAGTTTTTTTGAAATGCATATGAAGTGTGGGGAGATCGTTGGGGTATGGAGGACAAGCTTGTACCCTGGCTGCTGTTCTTGAGCAACTCTGTTGAGTTCTTGTGCTGGCGGAACGGTTCAGACTCACGCGTTTATGATGAAAGATCGGCCAGCCTCCGCTAAGCCCAAGCTTGAAACGCCGCGTGCTTATTGGGTGAACTGGAAATCGGTTGAGAAAAGGGTCTCGTTTGAAACGACGCCCGCAGTTCCATTCGCTTTCGGTTTCTTGGGTTGTCATCGTTCCTGTCACCCATTGGGGCGAAACCGAGCTGTGTAAAACTTAACTTTTTTTTATTTTTATTATTATTCTTTTTTTAAATACGGTTCCTTAATGAACCAACCTGTTGATGACGACAAATACGATCTCATTATATCAGTGCAAGCTGTGCAGTCCTCACACGCACGATTTTAATTTTCTACAAACGAAATCATTCCCCTCACTGTAACTCCACCGTTTGATTAAACTGTTATTTAAGTGTATCTACAGGACTGCTTTTCAGAAAATGTATTATATTTATAACAAATTTACTGTATATAGAATAAAACATAACCATTACTTGGGTGTGAAAGATTTTTTGTAACTTAACTCATTTTAAAACTGTCGGAAACAACACTGATCTGTACTCTGCTGTACTCTGAGTCCGTGTGCTCTGGTGGACGCTCGCTGTGGTGAACTGCAGGTAACTCAAAATAAAGGAAACGCCAATATAAAGTGTCTTAGTAGGGCTTTGGGCCATGAGCCGGGAGAACAGCAGAATTGGATTCTATACTGCAGGGGTATTCAAATCCAGGCCTCGAGGTCTGCAGTGTCTGCAGGTATTTGATCCCTGGACCGAGGAGGTAAACGAATTATTCGAAATGAGGTGGTGTAGTGCGTGCTTGCAGACACTGCGGACCTCGAGGCCTGGATTTTAATACCCCTGATGTAGTGGATCAATTCTATAAGTGGAAATCTAATCTGTCTATTGGATCATATGGTGTTTTGTTGATGGTGGCGGAAAACGCTGTCTCAGGCACCGCTCCAGTTGTTCATGTTCAAATGTTCGATTGGGTTGAGATCTGGTGACTGAGACGGCCAATGGCGTTTGATTTGCATCATTTTTATGCTCATCAAACCATTCAGTGACCACTCGTGCCCTGTGGATGGGGGCATTGTCATCCTGGAAGAGACCACTCCCATCAGGATAGAAATACTTCCTCACAGGATGGAGGTGATCACTTTTTGTATTATTGGTGTTTATCTTGCCCTCTAACGGGTTGAGTGGACCTAAACCATGCCAGGAAAATGCACCCCACACCCTAACAGAGCCACCAGAACCCTTCACTGTGGGGAACAAGCACTCGGGCCTGTAGGTGTATTTTGGCGTGCGCTTGTCTGTTTGTTGAGAACAGGGTGAAGGATGACTCCTCTGATCTTATGGCTCTTTTCCACTGCCTGTGTTTGCACCACTTTACTCGCGAATGCGCATTTTTAGGTGTAATGAGGAGTTTATGCACTGCAACCTGACTAGTAGTATCCCTTTCTGTGAAGTTCTTGATGGACTGCATTTTACATTTACATTTTAGCCATTTAGCAGACGTTCTTATCCAGAGCGACTTACACAATTGACATTTCTTTATATACAATCTATTTATGCAGATGGATATTTTTTTTTACTGAAGCAATTCAGGTTAAGGACCTTGCTTAAGGGTACAACGGCAGTGCCCCCACCTGGAATCGAACCAGCAACCTCTGAGTTACAAGCCCAGTTTCCTAACCATTACACTACACTGCCACCCGACTGTTCTTGATTAAACTGCCTGCTCATGCCCTAGATTGATATTTGCAGTCCACTGATTGAGTTGCTCATCTGAGCTGCCTTGCATCTGGAACCAAAGCACGGTCGACATCACAGTCAAGGAGCATACGATTCAACCACAGTTGCCCCTAGTTGATGATGTCTTTCCCTCAGACTACCATGCCAACCACCTTAAGTAGCTTGTGCCAGTCACTGAGATCTTTTAGCTATGGTGGCCAAAACAATGGACAACTGAGGCTGCCCAGCATTTTTGTACATGACCCTAAGCATGCTGGGATGCTAATTGCTTAATTAACTCAGGAAGCACACCTGTGTGGAAGCACCTGCTCTTCAGTATACTTTGCACCTCTCCTTTACTCGAGTGTTTCCTTTGATTTTGGGAGTTACCTGTATATCTTGCCTACACAAACAAATTCACTACAAATCCCTCCCCTGGGTGCAAATGCTCTCCCTGTTTGAAGGAAATATTTCATGTTGCACTTTTTGTAGCAGTCAAATCACTCGGCACATGCGCAGCTCCTGGGCTGTTGCTTTCTTTCTTAAAGTTGAGAGTCCAATGCATGTCTAGTGTTCATTACGAGTTCGGTTAAATGCATGTGAACTTATGTGGGTCCGCATTTCCGGGGTCACCAATTAAATAGCCCTGTTGCACGTGGTTGATATCAGTCATGTGACAGCTCCAGTGGCTGTAATTCAGCCCACACCAAGGTGACGGGAGGGAAGCACGGCAGCAACTCAACTATACTCTGTGGACCCAGCAGTGCACGTGATGGAGACGAGGGATTTCCATCTAAAAGCGCAAAGAATGTAGGTACTGAGATTGTCTGCGTCCGATCGCCACACATGACGAGGCTAGTCGTCCCTCTAGATTTGGGCCTCAAGTCGGTAAAACCCCCGCCACCTGTTTGAGTTTTTGGGCATGAGCTGCTCGAGGCGGAGTCTCGTGTTGGATTATATTGAATGATAAAAGCCTTCAGGTGTAGTGGGTCTGGTCCATTTAGCGCTTTTACGCCCTAAAGAGACCCAAATCTCGTGCGCGGTTCGAAGAGAGTTGCCAAAAGACAAAAAGGCTAATGCGGCTTCTCTTTTTGCTCTGTTGGACTCAAATACCGATGTCAAAGTCCTTGCCCTGGACTGACAATGGATGGAGGAAGGGCCGTAATTCCTTCTCATCTCAATAAGTAATCTCAAGGTGTACAGATATAGTCAAATAAAACCGGTTAAGCAGCAATAATCGTAGGAGAGAGAGTAGTAAATGCTGACAAAATGTAGGCTATTTTACACTTACAGAGATCTCTGTTGGAAGGTTTCCCCCCCCCCTAACCAACGAGTCTCTTAAGGTTTCAGTTATTAACCGATACAGCAGTTGAATTATACCCCCCAGCCTTGCATTTATATGGACAAATAATGCATAGATACCATACCTTATAATTTCAGAACATAAACGCAGTTGTAACCGCTTTGACAATTATTCACGCGTGTCTGCATTTTTAAACAATTCTCCGCACACACCGCTGTGACGAATTTGCAAATGGGGAATAGGTCTTCGCATATCCAAAGGCAATTTCAAATAACAGCGATCGAGAAATGTGCTCCATCAGGCAAGAGGATCACTTATTTCACTTTTGAAGTTTTTTTACTAATTTGAACATTTACGCCTAGCTTTTTCACGTGTACTTTTGAAATTATGAGTGTGTAATAATGCAGGCGCTGTACAAAATTAATTTCCCCCAAGTGTGTCATCGCTGTGAAGAGACACATTTCATTTATTTAATTTGAGATGATAATTGACACGCTCACCCAAAGGGAAACGGAGTGACTAAAGCTCTCGTTGTTTGTCTCTGATCGGTTAAACACGTATAAAATGAACACCAGTGGACCCGCTGGGACTGGGAAAGGGGCTGAATAAATGCGTTCTCTCTGTCATCATAAAACGTCTTCAAACTGAAAGTGACAGAAGAAATTACACTCGGCTCTACCTCTCAGAAATAATTTATTTCTCAATAGCCTACATTTAATTGACTCTTGCTTTGAGGCAACGATATGCTGAGTGTTTTAGTGCCTGGCGAATGACAAGCAGACTCCTTTAAAATGTAATTTCACACTTAATATTACAAAATCATACTTGGCTTCGTGTTTTTTCTTCTTTTCTTTTCGGGATTGCCGGAAGGTGATAAGCACAGCCATAAGATGTTATGTTCCGTTCCGTGTTTTGATCAAAGAGAGCTGTCAAGTTCTACTGGAATATACTGAGGAAAAACACAACTGATATTTGCCTCTTTAAGGCTGGGACTGGGGTTACGGTTCAATATGACCATTTTGGTCTGTTGTGTAAGGCCATAGTGGCGTCCCCTTGAAGCAGGCTAAAATACAAACAGAGTCCGCCCAGCAGCTGTTTAATTTACCCACAGAGTGCTTATTTCAGTAAAGAATATCATGGAATCTTTTTTTAGGCACGTTGCCCTCCTTTACAGTGTCACACTCCTTTGCAGAAGTTTAATACATGCTTTTTGTATAGCAGAGTGCCCATTGTAGATGCCGCAGATATGACATCACTCTGGTGACATAATATGACAATATGAGTGTCACTCAACAATGACCTTTGATAGTCATGACCAGTACAGTTTTGTATGGAAGTTAATGGAATTAAATAAATTAAGTAAAATAAATCAGTTTTTACCCTCTCTTTTTATTTTTTACCTCGTTGCTGAGAGACATTGAGAGCCAACTCTCAGGATATTGGTGTAATTTGGTTAACTGTTAGGAGGACGCCAAAACACAAAGATTCTAAGAGTAGGAGTGCTGATCTAGGATCAGTTTAGCCTTTTAGCTCATAATGGATATGGTTAGGATATGCACAGGGGAAACCTGATCCTAGATTAGCACTCCTACTCTTAGAATCTTTGTACATACGGACCCAGCTCTCACCCCGATTTAGTCATGATGCACTAATGTTCACTCTTTAACTAACTATTATAATTTAGCAATGAGGGCTCTTTTCCTCCCAGGGGAAATGCGTAGTGCTATTGTGAATAGTAAAATATTTCATCAGCTGAAGCGCAACAACTGCATAGTTCTCCTGTATCGACGGCCCAAAGTTCCGTTGGGACGAGAACACGCGCTTAGGGAGAGACACCCGCGCGCGCCTCTGTGGTAGTCTATCACGCGCTGCCAATAACATCGACTATCTGATTGATTTGAACGCGTGCTCTAAAACCAGGTCTGAAATCATTCTGATGGCTATACCTCCACGGCTCACCTCGTCAATACCTTATTTACGACCTTCCTAACGGTAATACGTTTTAAAATAGAATTAGCGTTCAGTAGCCTACATATTAACTATGTCCTGAACATGCAGGTGGTTCTGTGTGGCTCAGTGGGTAGAGCATGGCGCTTGACAACGCTTAGGTTGTGGGGTCGATTCCCATTGGGACCACACACACTGAAAAATGTATTGCTTCACTAGACTGTTAGTCGCTTTGGATAAAAGCGTCTGCTAAATGGCGTACGTTATATTAACTATTATTTGTGGTGGTCCAGCATGCGTTAATATGCGTAACGGTACTTCATGATCATAACGTGTGGCTGGCGCGTGCGAATCACATTCTCACTAGGTACAGAATTTGTTGATTTGAGAATTTTCATCATTAGTCGTTGATAGGCTACTATGTGTAATAATCTTCTTATAAATCAACGTGACTTTCACAAAAGTTCATCGTTGAAATAAACGGAAATGTAACGGGCCAATAGCTACTGAAATTGATTATAGAACTCGTTGTTCATTGACTTTTTGTGTGTGTGTTTATTTATCCATTAAGAATGGCTGGGGATGTATGGACCGTGCCCCTACCTCCAGCGCGTGCGCCGCCACCGGGTTCCGTTCATTCACTAATTTCTTCGAATTGAGAGAAAAAAAAAGAAGCGCTTTCATTCATAAAATTTCGGTAGTAGCTACATATTCGCCCTGGCTACTGCAGTACGGCAATCTGTCGTATACTGTGTGAATACAGAACAAATCCACAAACAGAAGTAGATAATTGGAAAGGAGGATAGGCTACATATTGCAAACAAAATGGTAATGGTAATGATTTAAACGTCTGTGAAAAGGAATAATCGCCACCTATTGACGGCCAGCGTGTCAATATCCCCATATGCTAATAGAAGGTTGTCTCTCTCTCTCTCTCTCTTGAGCCGCTCGCCTATTTATAAGGACGTGGTGCCGAGAAGTCGCGTCCAGGGCATTGCGCTAAACCCAGACGGCTCGGATGCACCCAAAAGCCGGTCATTCGCGATTGGCTAGCGTAGAGGTTCGGTTGTGCGCGGTTCTTACAAGACCCTGTATCAAGAAAAAATGTGTCATATAAGCGCACCAAGACTAGAAGCGCATACTTCCAAATGAAGTTATATCGCACGAGCGTCGCGGCTCTGTTGGATGAATTTATCGCGCTTTTTGGGGATTTACACAGTTTGAAAATATAACCCCCAAGGTAAGGTGATATGTTTTTTAAATTATTTGTTTTGCTTCTCTCAAGACTCCACATGATAGTAGGTTACCTCCCGCGAAATGCAATTTTGAATGCAGATTCTTTCCTAGTGCAATTGTTGCTGTAGGATCGAAGTACGATGGAGGTTATTGTCGCTTTGAGCACTTGATCGTATCTTTAAAACAGCGACTGTGTAATGTGACGAATAGCCGACACTAGGCGAGGACACTCAGTCACTTACTTCGCTATAGTAGTTATTTATTATACGTTGATCCATGACTCTCTCACCCCAGTTTTTTTATGATTTTCAGTCATAGTATAACATGTAAGATGCAACAAAACGTTTTACATAGTACGATATAGGCTACTCTCTCTCTTAACACCGATTTTAAATAAGGTAATATTAAATGTAACTTTTTAAAAGTTTTTTTTACATTTCACACTATCAAATAACCTAGGATAATAACAATGTCAACCGAGCATGTCTCTTCTCTCACCAAGCAGAGGCTTGGCTACTGTGTCATTATTTATACATTGGCAATACGTTTTTTTAATATGTCAGGACAGGTCTTCTATTAGCTTGTCACTCACACCACTTTTGGCCTCCAGTTGCTCCAGGATATGTTAAATGTATAATAGGCATGGTATGATTTCAGCAACGTCCAAATTAAAAGTGTGTTCCCCACCACGTCCTGTGACATAGTCGCTGAATAGAACTGGAATTGAAGTTTTAGAAATGAGATGCACGCATCAGCCCAACAGCAACAGTTTTCCGGTGAAATAATGCGATAGGCTGCTACCTTTATGATTCCTGCATCTCCAGCAATCGGTGAATACATGTTTTATGGATGACACGTTACTGGAACATGCATAATGTATTCTGTTCGCGGGCCATTGTGTCTGCGTGTGAAAGATCTCGGCTCTTTTCCCCCCCGTGTGGACTGGAGGTGGAGGGAAGTGTGTTTGGAAGCGGGAACACAGCTCGGCTATGCTGAAGGGTTTCACTGTGATATTGGGGGGCGGGCAGGCACGAGCTCAGACCAACTTTCAAAGCCAAACACTTTTTAAGGTGTTACTTACTACTACTTATAAAGCACTTCATGGCCGTGGACCTTCATATTTGCAGGATCTGATTGAACCGCATGTTCCCAGCCGCAATATGCGCTCAGCAAATGCTGATCTCTTGGTGATAGGCTACCTCAGTCGTTTAAAAGTAGTTGGGGGAAGAGCTTTCAGCTGTTCTGCACCTCGTCTCTGGAACACAATTCCAATCCGTATCAGAGGTGCAGCTACAGTCGGCTCTTTTAAATATTGAGTCTTAAGACTTATTTGTTCTCGTGTGCCTATTCCTCCTAGTTTGGATTTTTAGCTGATTTTGATTTTAAAATCTCTTGTAAAGCGCTTGGAATGACTTGCCTGTTCTCATGTGTATATTCTTCCTAGCTTGGACTTCAGATTTATTTATTTTTTGATTGATTGGTTGATTTGAGGTGAAGCATCTGTGTGTGTGTGTGTGTGTGTGTGTGTGTGTGTGTGTGTGTGTGTGTGTGTGTGTGTGTGTGTGTGTGTGTGTGTGTGTGTGTGTGTGTGTGTATATACTGTATATATAGGGATGGCATGCAGTGCAGAGTTTTTTTCAGGTATTTATTTAATATACATGCACCTACCCCTTGGATCTGGAGTGAAAAGATTTTATTGACACAGCTATTTGTTTTAGATTGCTCTGAAGACCTCCTTCTTGTGGTTCAGGGATTCTTGGTTCTAATATGTTCTTCAACGTCCACTCGTCTCTTTTGTGCTCCTAACGAGGCGGGCGAGACTATCAGAACCTCACCGGACGGAGGTGTAACAGAGGTTGGTTCTGCCTGCAGCGAGTTTTGAACCGAGGATCTTGACGCGACAAGAGATCGATCGAAGTCCCTAACACTGGGAACTAATCACACTCTTATCGACGTCACATTCTGTAGCGGACGCTCACGTGTTAACGCACGTACCGGAGCTCCACCGCTACAGAGGGAAGAGTGGGCGCAGACGGCAGTCTCTCGGGCACTGAGCGAAGTGACATGGGTTTGCAGCCCTTGTCTGCGTCGGCTGCCTCAGCTGCGTCGTCACAGCTGCCCTCAGTGATGGCTGTCCCTGCGTGCGGTTTGAGAGCACACAGAGAGGAGTTTCTGCCTGGCGGAGTTTGTTTTCTAGGCGTGCTGGTGTTCTGTGTCGGCAGGTTTTGTTTTGCGCTCTTTCGCTTTGGAATCAGTTTAGGTGCCGCATGCAATGTCTTTGTGATGATATTGACTGGGAAAGGGTTGAGACAGGGTTGAAACAGGGTAGAGACAGGGTAGAGACTGGGTAGAGACTGGGTAGAGACAGGGTAGAGACAGGGTAGAGACAGGGTAGAGACAGGGTAGAGACAGGGTAGAGACAGGGTAGAGACAGGGTTGAGACAGGGTAGAGACGAATCTTTGAAGCGCAGGTGCCTGAGCTGAAGCAATAATCTTTTTTTTTTGCTGCATTTTTTTACAGAGATCGTGAGGGAGCAGGTAAGGGAACAGGTAAACGCTTGGCCTGCCTCTTGTGATCGTAGGGGCCTCCCTGCCATTACACAATCTACCCTCCCTCCCCACCTCAGGCAATGCCCTTCCTAACGGGGAGGTGGCGGATAGCGTAGCGGTCTAACGCATCGTATTTTGTCTGGTTCGATACAGTGTGTGCTGCCTGTCAAGGAGACGGTTTGAAACCCTCGTCTCTACCAGACCGGCCCTGGTCGTCAGCCCCGATCGGGGGCGGAGTTTGGCTGTCCGCCCCAGGGGGAGGGGGGAGGGTGAGCCGGCTCGAGTTCGCTGTGAAGGGAGTCTCCAGAACGTGGGTGGGGGCGAATTCCGTCTTGAAGGAAGCGGAGTTTGCTCCCCTCTGAGAATTGGCTTGCCTCGTAGAGGCATAAGTAGAGGCTGTAATTGGCTATTAAACTGGGAGAAAAACAGGAAAAAATCAGAAACAATAATAAAAAATAAAAATTTACATTTTACATTTACATTTTAAGTATTTTGCAAACAGTCTTATCCAGAGCGACTTACAAGATGTGCATAAATACATGGTAGGAACAATCATTGTTTGTGCAAGAGATCAGTGCAGTAATACAGCGATAGACATTGTAGGCATCTGGACACCATACCTGTAACACTGGGAAGGAAAGGGTTAGTAAAAGTTTTTAAACATTTTTTAATAAATTTTATAAATGGAGTAATGTTGGGAAAAATAGTGTTGGGCAAGTGATGACAATTAGCTAGATGTACAGAGTTCACTGGTAGTCTGAGACTGTGTTTTCAGTCTCTTGCGGAATAATATAATGGGAGCCATGCTGTGGAATGCTGTGGACCCAGAGGAGCAGTGGAACAGGCAGGAGCTGGTGTCTTTATTTCCCAGCAGGAGTTGTGAAAACAAATCTCTTACTGCGGAAACGACGGGGGGGCACCTCCAGCACCTCTGAAACGTACAATTTGGCAGCGGTAGTTGATAAATTGGATTACTCAGCTCTCTCTCTCTCTCTCTCTCTCTCTCTGTCATGCACAATGTTTGTTTGGGACATTTCTCCTCCAGAGGATGACATGAATATGGTTTTTAAATCATCCCTGGGCATTTGTATTATGAATCATAGTACCTGGTGAAAGGCGGCACGGTGGTGCAGTGGATAGCACTGTCGCCTCACAGCAAGAAGGTCCCGGGTTCGAATCCAGGCCGGGGGCCTTTCTGTGTGGAGTTTGCATGTTCTCCCCATGTCCACGTGGGTTTCCTCCGGGTACTCCGGTTTCCTCCCACAGTCCAAAGACATGCACGTTAGGCGAATTGGAGAGTCTAAATTGCCCTGTAGGTATGAGTGTGTGAATGAATGGTGTATGTGCCCTGCGATGGATTGGCGACCTGTCCAGGATGTATTCCTGCCTCTCGCCCAATGCATGCTGGGATAGGCTCCAGCGACCCCCCGACCCTGACCAGGAATAAGCGGCTGAAGATGAGATGAGATGAGTACCTGGTGAAAGAGGAGATGCTTGTTGAAGCTGATTGGTTTTGATTGGTTTTGATTGGTGCTGTACGTCTTATGTGGTTGCTCTATGTCAGTCTCTTATTACACGAGACAGTTGCCTGTCATTTAGAATATGCTTTCTGACTCTCTGGTGTCCTTTACTGTCTGTCTTTGGATGACATTGAGTGACATGACAGACAGACTGAGTTCTTAGGCCTGGTCATTAATGCTCAAATTATGACCAATGAATTATGACCAATGACAAGTCAATGTTCCATTAATTACAGCGGAATGTTTGGACACTGCAAATGTGTTTCAGAATGTTTGTGTTTTTTTGTGTTCCGCGTGTGTGTGTGTGTGTGTGTGTGTGTGTGTGTGTGTGTGTGTGTGTGTACGTGTACGCGCACAGGTGTATGTGTGCATGTGCTTGTACATGCAAATATGTAAGCTACGTTTTTGTGGGTTTTATTTATTTATTTATTTTGTTAGAGACAAGTACAATTTAAACATTGATACAATACATCAGCGGGCAATGAATGAATGAATGAATGAATGAATGAATGAATGAATGAATGAATGAATGAATGAATGAATGAATGAATGAATGAATGAATGAATGAATGAATGAATGAATGAATGAATGAATGAATGAATGAATGAATGAATACAATACGTACAAAGCAGTACCCCAGTCTTTATATCCAGAGCTACAGGTAACTGCTGACATAAAGGAAACACCAACATCGTGTCATCATACGGCTTTGGGCCACCACGAGCCGCCAGAACAGCTTCAATGCACCTTGGCATAGACTCTACAAATGTCTGCAACTCTATTGGAGGGATGCAGCACCATTCTTCTATGAGAAATTCCATCATTTAGTGTTTTGTTGATGGTGGTGGAAAACACTGTCTCTCAGGCGCCACTCCAGAATCCCCCATAAGTGTTCAACTGGGTTGAGATCTGGTGACTGATACAGCCATGGCATATGGTCTGTGTCATATGGAGCGTCTGCTAAATGCCTAAAATTTAAATATCACTGCTACCATTTGAAGCACACCATTAATTTAATCTGACATTTACATTATGGGATCATCTCACTGCTATACCAGTAAAATCACACCGCTGCATACTGCACAAATACGTATATACTGTGTACTACATGCTATTTTTCATAGTAGTATACAGCATAGTACCCAGTATGCAACCATTCATTATTCAAATTGTACTGTACCTTTGTCACATTTCAATTGTAATTTATAGTCACTGGCGCTGTTGTCACTATTGCTAGAAATGTTTGCCATTTTGTTTTAATATGAAATATTGAAAATGACCACATTGCATTATGGGATACAGTACCCGAGGTTGTGTAAATTTGGTGAATTTATTACGTCATTCGGGCATCTTTGGTGTACTGGAGATTCACATCCTATGTATACATGTACTGCGTATTACATACTACCTTTAGGGCAAATTTAGTACGCGCAGCGTGCATAGAATGCGGTTTTGAACACAGCCATTTCCTTTTTTCTGGAAACCTGGTGGTTGTGACAGGCATCGTCCTCCTGCCAAGTATCTGACCAAATCAACAGCAGTTTGAAAGAAGCAATCTGGCCATTCAGACGTTCACAAGTCCCGAAGGAGCAGGACAAACGGCGACTAATTAGTTTTTATATAATCGCAGATTTGTAAATGACAGTTTCAAAGACGCTCAGTTGGCAGTCGGGTGACAGTAGCGAGGACTCTGGGGCACGGTTCGTCTGCTCGGTCGTTTGCAGACGGTCCCTAAGCGAGGCGTAGCTGAGTCAGGGCATCGCCTGGCCTCAGGCTCTTTAGTGAAACTCACATCGCCCTCTTTATTAGCATATCGTTGCCCATGCAGTCTTCCTAAAACTGTTCATTTCAATTCAGTTAAAAGTACAATCTCAGCAAGAGGATACCAATTTAATTAATTATTCTGTATTTCAAGAGTGTGTGCGTATATATATGCAAAAAACCTATTTTGCATATACTGTATATATAGTATATATTTGGATATACATGTATCTATAAAAAATTATTTGGTGGGGGGGGCATTGAGGGAAATTTCCTTCCACTGCCTGATGAAAAACAACCACAGACTGCAGGTGTCAGCAAACTGGTTTGGAAGACCGTGGATAAATATTAATGCTCAGGGCACGATTTACATCAACCAACAAGAGCCCTTTTTTGCAATTCATATTTGCGTTTACATTTTGCAAATGTTAACTTGTTAGTGTAAAGTGTTTTGTTTGTAGAGCAGCGGAGCTGCGCGCCCCCTTCACTGCACGAGTTCAGTGCGTGTGCAGCTGGCGCAGGGCAGCCTGCAGGCGTCCCAGGAGTCAGGACGACCCAGAGTTGGGTACAGCATGCTGTGGACTGAGGCTCCAGGAGCCTGCGATGAAGGGCTCCCTCAGGGCCATGGCAGCCAGTGGGAGTGGGGATGTGTGTGTGTGTGTGGGTGTGTGGGTGTGTGGATGTGTGGGTGTGTGGGTGTGTGGGTGTGTGGGTGTGTGGGTGTGTGGGTGTGTGGGTGTGTGGGTGTGTGGGTGTGTGTGGATGTGTGGGTGTGTGGGTGTGTGGGTGTGTGGGTGTGTGGGTGTGTGGGTGTGTGGGTGTGTGGGTGTGTGGGTGTGTGGGTGTGTGGGTGTGTGGGTGTGTGGGTGTGTGTGTGTGTGTGGGTGTGTGGGTGTGTGGGTGTGTGGGTGTGTGTGTGTGTGGGTGTGTGGGTGTGTGGGTGTGTGGGTGTGTAGGTGTGTGTGTGTGTGTGGGTGTGTGGGTGTGTGGGTGTGTGTGTGTGTGGGTGTGTGGGTGTGTGGATGTGTGGGTGTGTGGGGTGTGTGGGTGTGTGGGTGTGTGGGTGTGTAGGTGTGTGGGTGTGTGGGTGTGTGGGTGTGTGGGTGTGTGGGTGTGTGGATGTGTGGGTGTGTGGGTGTGTGGGTGTGTGTGTGTGTGTGTGTGTGTGGGGTGTGTGTGGGTGTGTGGGTGTGTGGGTGTGTGGGTGTGTGGGTGTGTAGGTGTGTGGGTGTGTGGGTGTGTGGGTGTGTGGGTGGGCTTGTAAATCTCCCTGTCTTCAGCCTTTACCAGATAACGTATAAAGATGAAACACTTTCATTGTTCTCCTCTGTTCGGGGAGACCGTCAGGCTCCCCCATGGGAACCCCCTAATCCAACTAAATTGTTCCCAGCCCAGGGCCCCCCCGAGACATTTTGCCCTTTTTAAAACTGAAAACCTTTTAACCTTTTAGGATCGGCTGGATCAACGCCATTCCGAGCAGCAATAAAAGTATATTTCAATTTCTAACTTTGCGAGATTTTATCATACACACGCGGCAAAAACATTGACAGAAACCTTAGGATCGTGACTTTCCGATTTGAGCACTGGCAAATAATAATGAGATTTTTTAAATTAGGTTAATTCGACAAAAAGTAAACCTTGTCTTTTACTTTCTCGTTTACTCTCGGTCTATTTACAATGTGCATATGTTACTGACCAAACTATTGATGGCATATAAATGTAGCTGTGATTGTCCTTCAAATAAAAATATCAAACCCTTTGGAGTAAGTGTGTGTTAAGTTGATGAAATTTAGATAAATATCAGACGACACCAAAATCACAAAGCTTCTCTGAATTAAGCACGGACCTGTGGGGGTTAAAAGGTGAAATGGCCGCCCCTGTCCTCGCTGCCCCTGTGGAGGCGGTGTCAGGAGAACGCAGTGGCACTACCGTCACGCCAAGAATGCCCCATAAAGGCCTCACGCGTGGTCTAGCGGTTACAACGTTCGATGCCATGGCGACCGGGGGGCAATCCCACCGGCCGTGCCAGAGTCTGCTCTGACCGGGAGTGCCACTAGGGGGCGGCAATTGGCTGTCTGCCCCAGGGAGGGGGGAGGGAAGCCGACATGAGTTCGCTGCCTATAGGAGTGGCTCTGGAGTACCGGAGTTACGGTCGACGGCCTGGCGAGTGCCGGCTCGGAGGAGACGATACTCTGCCTTTGTCACTGCCGGTCACAGGGCTACGGCAGTGAACTCACAATATGAGGGGGGGATTGACTTGAAAATAGAGGGTGTAATTGGCTACTAAATTGGGAGAAAATGGGAGAAAATCTGATCCTATTTCAGTTTGCACTTACCTGGGCTGCACTTACCTGGGCTGCACTTACCTGGGCTGCACCTGACAGAGGCCACGCAGGGTTGATATCTGTCTTTATTACCTGAGGACTTATCGAAGAGCGATATTGTCAGCACTGTCACAAGTGGCCTGCAACACTTGAATGGAGGGTGAATGTTTTGATTTCAAGTGCAGAACAACTAGTGTTAAATGCAGATGCATGTTGGCTTTCACTGTGGGCTGTGACATCAGTCCAGTCCTTTGATTTTATTGAACTTTATTACACAGATGAGGGGCTGTATTGTATAAAAGCTGAATTAAGATGCTCTATTCCTCTTTAAATTAATTTAAGAAGTTTTAGATTATCCAACCGACTAAACATGTCTGTGCTGATCTGTATTATTGACTGAAGAGGAAAAAAATTAAATAAAAATTGTAGCCATCTTTAATTGATTGCAATTTATTAGCACCTTTCACAATCTCAAAATGCTGTTTTCAATCCAGGATGTATTCCTGTCTCTCGCCCAATGCATGCTGGGATAGGCTCCAGCCCCCCCGCGACCCTGACCAGGAATAAGCAGGTTAGATAATGACTGAATGAATTAATGAATTTCAAGAAATCACAACTTAACAGGTGAGAATAAAGCTTAGAGTTAAGAGTTAAAGTTACAGTAGCATAATGTTCCTGAGAGACATAACCTGGCACAATACACGTGTACAGTGTAGATTGAGTGCTGTGTAGAGAGAGTGTGTAGAGAGAGTGTGTAGAGAGAGTGTGTAGATCGAGTGCTGTGTAGAGAGAGTGTGTAGAGAGAGTGTGTAGAGAGAGTGTGTAGAGTACAGTGTAGATCGAGTGCTGTGTAGAGAGAGTGCTGTGTAGATCGAGTTGTGTGTAGGACATCCTTTTTGCAACGCTGTTATTTACTTTCAGAAATTATTCAAATTATTCAAACAGGTTGCAGATTTTTCTATTTTCAGCTCAATTACTACGTGACACGCATGCAAAAAGTGACCTGCTGCTTCTGGAGAATGAGCTGATGCTCACCGGCCCAGAGGGGCTGGCCTGCTCGGAAGCTCATGGGAATGTTTCCTTGGGAATGAAATGTCCCAGTGCTGCTGGAACCTACACGAGGCTGGGGACCGGTGCATTGCAGGTCATCGATGCCAGCCAAACACCTGCCCTGATCATTTCACATCCAGTTCCAGTTAAAAACCCAGCAGAAATGCGCCCCCACTCTCCATTAAACCTGGCCAGCCCCAAACAACACCAGCAGCAAAACATCTGCTCCACAGCAGCTGACAACGGCTGTGCTAGACACCTGGTTTCGAGCACGAAACGCTGACAGGTGTGCACTTCAGTGTGATTTGTGTGAGGACGTGTGCGTGTGTGCATGTTTGTGTGCTGTTTGTGTGTGTGTCTGTGTATGTGAGTGCGTGCATGTTTGTGTGCTGTTTGTGTGTGTGTCTGTGTGTGAGTGCGTGCATGTTTGTGTGCTGTTTGTTTGTGTGTATGTGTGTGTGTGTGTGCGTGTTTGTGTGCTGTTTGTTTGTATGTATGTGTGTGTGTGTGTGTGTGTGTGTGTGTGTGTGTGCGCATTTGCATTAAACAGTAACACCAAATCCTGTCATCAAAAATAAATAAATAAAATGTAAATAAAACAAAATATGAATTCCAAAAGTCCGTTAAGTGACAAACATTCATGGTGTAGTTTGAGGTAACGGTTAAAAGCAGCATCCAAATGCACACGACACTCCGGCATCAGTCATCATGATAGCGACCTCGTTTAAAAATTAACGAAAGGGAAAAGCTGATTAAATACTTCGGTGGGAAGCCTGCCAACATAACCTGAGCCTGTCTGTGTCACAACTGCGGTTACAGCTCGAGTAATGAAACACTAGTGCTCTGTCTTTTGCTGGAAACTGGGATAAAATGTGCTCTGAGATGGACAGGTCAGCACATTTTAAATTGAGCTACAGGTAACTCACAAAATAAAGGAAACAACAACATAAAGTGTCTTAATAGGGCGCTGGGTCACCACGAGCCACCAGAACAGCTTCAATGCACCTTGGCATAGACTCTCCCTGTGGGAGAGATAGTAAACTATTGCGTGTGACAACAGCGCTTTTTCCGTAACCCAAAGATGCTCTACAGAATCAAAGGACCAACAGACATAGGGACACAACACATGCACGACCACAAAGACATGGGATAACAGTGGAAATATCATAAGGCAAAACAGGGACAAATATAAGCAAACATAGGCCAAACATTGAGTGTAATAGGTTATGGGATAGGATGTCTGGGGAGGGTAGGGCTGGGTTCTTTGCATCCTACCACAAGTTCTGATTTCAGAGAGCGGTTCCAAGTGACCTCATACACACAGTGTATATCACGTTCTCATTGGTCGTTGGATGCAGCCGTGTTGATTCAGTTTTGTGTTCTGGTCACAAGGGTCACTTCTCTGCTACAGTTCATATATTTCTCACCCTCAGCGATGGCTGAAAAGCCTCGCATCACTTCCTGTCCTGTTTTCTTTTCTGCTAAAATATGATCCTTAAACCAATATTATTGTTGGAATGTCTGAATTGTACGATCTAACCTCTGTATGGGATTTATGTCATTATTATTTTGACCATATTCATTTCTATTCTGTCATTTCAGATGGGAAAATCAGCTGACAACACTACATTTCATTCAAATATACCAGAGGCTGCAGATATTGTTGTTGCAATTGTATATTCTATATTTGGTAAGTGGACTTAAATCAGCTATTACCCGTTGATATTTTTTGATTGTATCTTGCTATTCCCTGATAATATCTTAATAATAATAACTTTTTGTAATAATATATATTTGAATAATAACTGGGTTTTTTTACCGTAATAAAATAAATATATTAATCCAAAGAACATAACAAATCACAAATGGAAAAATCACAAATGGAAAAAGTATTAATCATGATATATTTAATTTTTCTTTGTTAAAATGATTTAAATAGAGATCAGCATGGAGTAGAGCTATAACGGAATGTCTTTAATGACTGGAACTTAACTGAAGACCGCAATCAACATTGAGACTTAACATCATAGAATGATGATACACAGTTAGTACAATTTGCAAACATTACTGTACTGTGAAATAGTTCACCATAAGTTCCAATTTTTAAAGATGCAAATTTTCAATGCACGTTTCAGAATATTAACTGTACAATATAAATTGATAATGTCAATTTGACGTTATTACAAAATGATGTTTCCAGGTATTTATACATGCAGTATATTTATTTATCCTTCACAACTCTCTTAAATATCCTGAGTGTGCCAGTGGCAACAGTGCCCATGCACAGTGGACTGAATGAGTTTTGATAAACCATATTTTTCAAGTTTCTGATAAATGGTTATATATTTACAGTTTTACTTTTACACTCTTATTCTTAGGGGTTTAAGTATTAAAATGTGATTTTTCAAGGCAGAAAAACTCCACCAATTTAAAATAAACAATAATGTTGATTTTCTCAAAATTGTGTGGACTGAGTGAGTTTTGGAAAAACGCTCTTCAATTGGCTACAGCGCCACCTGCTGTCTGTCTGCGCAAACTGCGCATGAAGTGTCCTCCCCAGACACAATGTCTGCGCAGCTCAGCTGATGGACTGCAGGGTGAGCAGAGATGACTGGCAGCTCACGCTTCAGTGTGTGTATCTGTCAGCGCCCCCCTTGTACAGTACAAGCTTATGTAGAGGACTGGGCATTACAAATTGGGAGACAATAATAATTCTAGGTTAAAAAAATGGTTACAAATGTGTTCATACATTTGCATTACAAATCGTTAATTAATTGCTGAAGTATAAAAATTGAATTCTTGTTCTTTGCTTGAAGTTGGCATATATGACATGATGCTGGTTTGACTTATGAAAATCAATACTTCCCACTTAATTAATAGACTAATAGATCACAATAGATGAACTCACTGATTTTCTGAGTGTAATACACTGTAATAACACTGTAATATGCACCATATCGGTCCAAAACTAGCACAACAGTGCGCAAAATCCTTGCTTAAATACCTTAATCAAAGTGGAAAAAGAGCCAGAGTGTTTAGACTGAATGCGTATGTTTTCTTAAAAAGAAATGATTGCTCACAAGTGTCAAACACAATTGCAGCTTAGCGAAGTTCATTCAAGCTTGCTCTCATGAAAGGAATAAACTGCGTAGTCATCAGACACCATTTTGATATATGTGTACCACAGCTTACATTTCAAGTCTGGTGTTTTACCCTCCGCTGGCTATGACCAAATAGGTTAAAAACGTAAACAGAAGGCCTCCCGGGTGGTCTAGCGGTTACAACGTTTGACGCTGGCCACTGCGACCGGGGTTCGATTCCACCAGCCGTGCTAGAGTCAGCTCTGGCCGGGAGTGCCACTAGGGGGTGACAATTGGCTGTCCGCCCCAAGGAGGGGGGAGGGAAGCCGACATGAGATTGCTGCGTATAGGAGTGGCTCTGGAGTACCGGAGTTATGGTCGACAGGCTTGGCGAGTGCCGGCTCGGAGGAGACAATACTTTTCCTTTGTCACTGCCGGTCTCAGGGCTACGGCAGCAAACTCACAATACGAGGGGGATTGACATGAAAAAGAGCGGATGTAATTGGCTACTAAATTGGGAGAAAAATGGCATAAAATCACAAAACAAAAAAACGTAAGGACAAATGATCCTCACAAGTCTAAAATAGGTACCATAGCTCTTTTTCTCCGCTATATTCCAGAAATATGTCCTGGATGTGTTCTCAGAGGATGTGCTGTTTAAAATAATTATAATAAATCTGTATGATGCATTTCTCCTGACAGTTTTAGTGTTCAATGGTATAGAAAGTGCTGTATGTAGGAAGGTTTAGTATGACAATCTGGGGAGTATAAAACCTTACGTTCCCCAGGTACCAATCAATACCGGCTACGTTCACTGGTCGCGCAGCCCTTACCCACAATCCCTTTCTCCCATGGCAGCTGTGCCATGGCATCAAGTTAATTATTCGCAGAAATGATCGATTTTGGCAGTTGCCTGCGTTTGTTCACTTCTGCTCCACTTTGTAGTCACGTCAGTTCAGCACATATTTAAGATTTATCACAACCAAACGAACGAGGGGGGTAAAATCCTCCAGGTTCCAGATAACAGCTGTATTCCCAGAGCAGTTCTGTTGCATGTATTTGCTGTGATGTTTCCCCCCCGCCGCAAACAGCCCCGTTAACGCTGCCTGCTCAGGAGCAGTGTGAAGTTGAGACGCTCGTATTGTGGGCTATTTCTGGACCTTGTGTGCAGCCCTTGTTTAGACTCGGACATTTTATGGATTTGTCTGAAATGCAGCGGAAATTAGCCCACCGGCCATCAAATCCTGAAATCCTTTTAGGCAAATGCTCGTTGCTAATGCAGTTTATCGATACTTTTATTTCCTGTTTTTAAAAATAAAAATAAAATAATTTTTAAGGTCTATGTACATATTTGGTCTTTTATAATAACTTGGGAAAGGCTTTTATGAAACAAGAAAGACCAAATTAATGAAATAGCATGAAATGAAGAGCATATCGTTTTAGGTTTTTTGCCCACATATGATGACTCAATCGTAACTACCCCGCCAAAGCTACTACGCCTAGCTGAGACTAATGAGCAGCGATGAGTTATTATTATTATACTGATTAACAGCACACACACGTACCTGCGCACATTAATGAAGTACTGCTCTATAATCTTAAGGAAAGCGGAATGAGTCCTGCTGGCACTGCGTTCCTCCAGATTGCCCTTGGTACGGATTGTAAAGGTTCTTGTGGGTACCTTGCCAACTTGGGCTCCTTGTGAGGGGGGGGGACAACACTTTTAAGAGTGCGGGGGGTGGACGTCCTACAGGGAACATCGGGGGGGTGGGAGGGGGGCAGGGGATGATGTTTGCTTGGCTGAAACTTGCGCCTCTTTAACACTCTGATACTGGCAGCTGCCATTTCAAGCGCAGCCTAAGCTGATTAAGGAAATGAGGTACTTTAATATCATGCTCACATTTGCATTCTTCAGTTTACCTCCCCCCACACACACACAGTTTACCTACCCCCTCCCCCACACACACACAGTTTACCTAACTACCTAACTGTGAAAGCCACACTGGTATGGCACTGACATGCTGGGAAAGCTGCCATACGATTTGTTTTTCACTTCTTAAAAGGGAGCAGTTGTAAATGTATTGAAATGACCTCACTGATGAGGCTGGCAAAGGTTATTAACCTCTGACTATAATTGCATAAATAAAAAATAAAAAATGATCACACGTTTTTGGTTTGGAATCTGAATCTGTCTTGAAAGAAAAATGAAAATCGAATTCTGCTGAAATTTGTTTCATGCTAATCTTATTCAAACATAAGAAATGGCAACATATGCTAATCTCTGCAGTACATTGCTAAATCATGTTTTTACTGTATCAGATAGTGGGGGTGGGGGCTAAAGTCAAGTAAGATTGGTGCAAGCCGCAAGCATGAAAATTGAGTGGCAGTCCTCAGGGCAGGGAACTTTAAAAGCTGTTGCTGAGGTTGGAGTAATTGTCAGGACAAAGTGTCCGTTTCCACAGTGGTGGGTTGGATATTTAATACATTACATTTCCTACTATAGGAATGAGCATTTTATCATTAACAAATAATAAAAAGCCTTCTACTTCTTCCAATTTAATTAAAATGTAATAAAAAAGATGTGTATTATTATCATTACCATTTATAACTATTTACCTTCTGTCTACTGTAAACAATGTTATAACAACTTGTTATATTTCTCCTCATTTGAAACTGCACTGTGATAAATATAGTCTGATTTATTACCAATCAATGGATTGATTATATGCCTTGAGGTTAAGTGCAGTTTATTTTTAGCCTAACTTGTAAACCCGTGAAAGCTTGAGGTCAAACTGGCCTGAGTGTCCCGGATTAACCTTGTGGACTGGGCAGCTTTTCCCATCTGTCAGCACTCTGATCAGCCCTGATCCATGCTGCAACCATGGGAACGTCAACCCCAATCATGGGAAGTGAAAAGAAATGGGCTTGTTTTTCATAGGTCATCTTTCCACCGCTCTCTCGCTCTCCTTTAAAGACCACCTCCAGTCAAAATCATCATTTATCAGTGCTTGGATCCGTCCATTCATTATCTAACCCACTTATTCCTGGTCAGGATTGCGGGGGGGCTGAGGCATATCCCAGCATGCATTGGGGCGAGAGGCAGGAATACATCCTGGACAGGTCGCCAATCCATCGCAGGGCACACACACCATTCACTCACACACTCATACCTACGGGCAATTTAGACTCTCCAGTTAGCCTAACGTGCATGTCTTTGGACTGTGGGAGGAAACCGGAGTACCCGGAGGAAACCCACGCGGACACTGGGAGAACATGCAAACTCCACACAGAAAGGCCCCGGCTGGGATTAGAACCCGCGACCTTCTTGCTGTGCGGCGACAGTGCTATCCACTGCACCACTGTGCCACCCCAATATATACATATATTTTTAATTGCAAAATCAGCAGATAAAGTTGCTTATAAGCAGTGCTTCTCCATGCCATTCCCTTAAAAGCGGTCTTGGACGGACTAGAGCGGTGACGTCACATTTCTAACGAACCAATCATCTCAGAGCGTGACCGTTCTGCTGTTACCATACACCATTGTGGTGTTTTTTGTTTTGGGGAATGTAACAGTAAATTAATTTAAAATGTAGGCTTGTGCTTTGCATGTGTACATCTCACATTCTCATTGGGGGCTGAGCCCCCCTAAAGGTCAAGTTGCCCCTGACTACGACTACAATTCCAGAGAAACGGGCAATCTCAGATAATGGTTTGGTTGGTGGTCACCACACCAAATTGATGTGTTGAACAGCTTCCTCACGATGGTCTGATATTCCCCTAAAATCCCTACCTGCCTGCAATGATGTCATACTCTTCATATTTGACACAGTAGCGACCCGCTGATTAACAGGTTATCATGCCTGTTCATATTCCCTCAGGAGCCCCCTGCTGAAACTTTAGCGAATTAACACAAATAAAAAAAGCCTTACCCCGAAACGTATATATAAAAAAATGGCTGATAACAGTTTTTCTTCAATTTAGCGAAGTTATTATTCCACATTTTTAAACTAATTTAATTCAAGTAATCCGATCAGACGCCCTTTTCCCTTTGGCATGTGAGGGAATAAGTCGTCCATTGCGCATTACAGTGACATCAACACACAGTAATGATAATAATAAAAATCGTATTTTTTATTAAATTGTAATTAAAAAAATATATATATTAGCAGGTCAAGGCAATTTTCCTTTTTTTCTATGATTGCACGTTAATTACATTTATTATCAAATATTTCTATGAAGATGAAGAAGCAGTCATGGCCTCTTACAGAAGTAACCCGTCCTTTTGAACTGGTCTCTCCCCTTTCGTCATCCTTCCAGAACACCAATCCATCCAGAAGACACGATCATTACCGTCGAATTAATCATCACCAATAATTATGTTAATTATTCTTCTAAACTACTAAACATCTGCCTCGCACGCTGATTAAAATAATGATGCATTTGAAATTAATGAAGTGTGTGAAATGCATAATTACCCATTATAACCAAGTAGAAAACCAGCGGAATGCATTTATTTAAACTTCCAATAGAGCTTTACCATTTGTCTGAAATTAAAAAGAAGTGCAGTGAGTTTCAGTACGGTTAAACATTTTTTTTGTCCGACCTCTGACCTCTGACCTCTGACCTCTGCTCTTCTGTTGCAGGGATTTGCTCATTGCTAGGTAACAGCATGCTGCTGTACGTCTCCTACAAGAAGAAGCACCTGCTGAAGCCGGCCGAGTTCTTTATTGTCAACCTTGCCATCAGTGACCTGGGCATGACTGTTTCTTTGTATCCGCTAGCAATAACCTCCAGCATATACCATAGGTGAGTCCGCGCTGCTCTCACAGAACGCAGTGAGGGAATGCCAGCAGGACGCCTGCTTTCGCATTGCGTGAGTCTGTCTGAAAATGGCCAGTGTGCCCAAATGAGCAGCAGTAATGGTGAGCTGGGCTTGTAACTCAGAGGTTGCAGGTTCAATCCCCAGGTGAGGCACTGCTGTTGCACCCTTGAGTAAGGTACTTAACCTGAACTGCTTCAGTAAAATATCCAGCTGTATAAATTGATTGTATGTAAAGAATTGTAAACCGTGTCTAAGTCGCTCTGGGTAAGAGAGTCTGCTAAATGGCTAAAATGTAATGTAAATATAATGTAAATGTAAATGGCCAGCTCATGCCCCTGAATGGCTCAATCGCCCAAAAAAAAAAAACCTGAAATATATTTATTTTAAAATAATCATACCCATATATTTTTTTCCATCATAATTTTGGGCCCCTTTGAAGTTTGGGCCCCAGGCCTCGGCCGGGTCTACCTGCGCAGGGATCTTCCCCTGGGGTCTACCTGCCCACCCCCTGGGGTCTACCTGCCCACCCCCTGGGGTCAGTGTTTGAGAGTGGGCAGCCCTGACATCTGAGTGTGACCCCCTACTGGCATGTGACCCTGTGGCACTCTTGTTTTCCAGGTGGCTGTATGGCAAAACCATGTGCTTAATCTACGCTTTCTGTGGCGTGCTGTTTGGAGTGTGCAGCCTGACAACGCTGACCGTACTGAGCACTGTGTGCTGCATGAAGGTCTGCTATCCTCTGTACGGTGAGCGCTCTGTAGCTAAGGCATTTTACACATCTCGTTTAGCATGCTAAACAGTCCAGGGTCAAATTCTCATGACTGTACCTGCCATCTACTGACCGATAAATGCAGTGGCTGTACCTGTCGAATTCCCCAGCGCAGTGCAATTCCATTTATGGTTCTGTGTGGCTCCTTTGGTAGAGCACGGCTCTGACAAAGCTTAGGTTGTGGGTTCGATTCCCATTGGGACCACATATACTGAAAAATGTATGCATTCATTACTGTAGTAAGTCGCTTTGGATAAAAGTGTCTGCTAAATGGCATATATTTTTAAAATCCCCTCTTCCTGGACAGATCTGACACGACAAGAGAATGCGTCACTCCTGCATTTCTTAAAAAGGCAACCTCTCTTGGCCTCCCGGGTGATCTAGTGGTTACGACATTCGACGCTGGCCACTGCGACCGGCGCTTGATTCCAACGGCCGCGCCAGAGTTGGCTCTGGCCGGGAGTGCTACCGGGGCTGTCCGATTGGCTGTCCGCCCCAGGGAGGGGGAGGGAAGCCGACATGAGCTCACTGCGTATAAGAGTGGCTCTGGAGTACCAGAGTTGCGGTCGACAGCCTGGCGAGTGCCGTCTCGGAGGAGACGATACTTCGCCTTTGTCACTGCCGGTCTCAGGACTACGGCAGCGAACTTACAACACAATGGGGGGATTTACATGAAAGATAGAGGGTAATTGACTACTAAATTGGGAGAAAATGGGAGAAAATCTGAAACAAATTCTTTAAGAAAAAAAGTTTTTGTTCTTCTCCTCTCTCTCTCTGCACAGGGAACCGGTTTACCCATGAGCACGGGCGGCTGCTGATCGCCTGCGTTTGGGCGTACGCGCTGGTGTTCGCCTGCTCTCCGCTCGCCCACTGGGGCGAGTACGGTCCCGAGCCCTACGGGACGGCCTGCTGCATCGACTGGACCTCGTCCAACAGGCAGGCCACGGCCCGCTCCTACACCGTGGCGCTCTTCGTCTTCTGCTACATCGTGCCGTGCGCGGTCATCGTCTCCTCCTACACGCAGATACTGGCCACGGTCCGGGAGTCCAGGAAGGCCGTGGAGCAGCACCTCTCCACACAGACCCACATGAGCAACATCCAGACCATCATCGTGAAAGTGAGAGGGCAATCATCATAATGAAAAATATGAAGAGCGTGGTTCTGTGTGGCTCAGTAGGTAGAGCGTGGTTCTGTGTGGCTCAGTAGGTAGAGTGTGGTTCTGTGTGTCTCAGTAGGTAGAGCGTGGTTCTGTGTGGCTCAGTAGGTAGAGCATGGTTCTGTGTGGCTCAGTAGGTAGACCGTGGTTCTGTGTGGCTCAGTAGGTAGAGCGTGGTTCTGTGTGTCTCAGTAGGTAGAGCGTGGTTCTGTGTGGCTCAGTAGGTAGAGCGTGGTTCTGTGTGGCTCAGTAGGTAGAGCGTGGTTCTGTGTGGCTCAGTAGGTAAAGCGTGGTTCTGTGTGGTTCAGTAGGTAGAGCGTGGTTCTGTGTGGCTCAGTAGGTAGAGCGTGGTTCTGTGTGGCTCAGTAGGTAGAGCGTGGTTCTGTGTGGCTCAGTAGGTAGAGCATGGTTCTGTGTTTCTCAGTAGGTAGAGCATGGCGTTGGCAAAGCTAAGGTTGTGGGTTCAATTCCCACTGGGACCACATATACTGAAAAGAGTATGCATCCACTACTGTAAGTCACTTTGGATAAAAGGGTACGCTAATGTAAGTAATGATTCCAATCAGTAGAGAATTCAAACTTTAAATTGGTGTATTTTGATGTCACTTTCAGAGTTTGGAACATTTCAGTACCCGAACGACCTCCGTTCCTGATGTATTCATATTTCAGAGGTTCTACTGTAAAAATGATCATATTAATAATAAGGGATTTTATGTATACAGTGCCTTTCACCTCAGGGTCTTAATGCACTTTACAGTGAAGGGGGGAGTAACCCATCTCAACCAATTGTAGCATCCATCTGGGTGATGTACGTCAGCCATTTTGTGCCAGGAAGTTCACCCCACATCTGCCGAGGTGAAGTGAGAATGACTATTGACCCAATAAAATTGGATGATTCGATTTGCCAGGTTGAGAAAGCCAGGGATACTGGAGTTCCCCCTGCTCTTTGAAATAATTGCTCTGGAGTCTTTAAGCACCCCAGTGGGTGAGAGTGTCTGAAATGACTCACTCTCACTCTGCAGAAGACAAGTCTAGACCCTGCAGAATACCAATCAGATGTGTCATAGCTTCTAGGCCCTATCAAGTCGGGACGTGCGTGTAGCTGACTTTGGCAAACGACATACAGTACCAGTCAATAGTTTGAGTACACCTGCTGGGAAACTAGGTTTATTTCATAATTGACATTTACATTTTACATTTTACATTTTAAGCATTTAGCA
This sequence comes from Aldrovandia affinis, assembly GCA_029706075.1. Classification (NCBI taxonomy): domain Eukaryota; kingdom Metazoa; phylum Chordata; class Actinopteri; order Notacanthiformes; family Halosauridae; genus Aldrovandia; species Aldrovandia affinis. Next base: position 872,178 of record JAINUG010000290.1, on the reverse strand, counting down.
GACGCTCTTATCCAGAGCGACTTACAAGATGTGCATCAATACATGGTAGGAACAATCACAGTTAGCGCACGAGATCAGTGCAGGAATACAGCAATAGACATCATTGCAGGCATCTGCGTACCATACCTGTAACACCGGGAAGGAAAAGGTATTTTACATTTTACAAAATGTACAATGTTTTTTTTTTTTTTTTAAGTAAAGAGTATAGTGTTGAACAAGTAGACAGTGGTGAAGACAATTTAGCTAGATGGACAGAGATCAGGGGTAGTGGAGTCTGAAGAGGTGGGTTTTGAGTCTCTTGCGGAAGATTGGAAGTGATTCCACAGTCCTGACCAATTGCGGGAGGTCGTTCCACAATTGACAATGTTTTACACCAGGGGTGTCAAACTCATTCCATCGAGGGCCGAGTGTGTGCAGGTTTCTGTTGCAACCAATGCATTACTCCAGGTGATTTCAATTAGGTCCGTCCCTTGGTTGAAGAAGTGAGCTAATTAGTGAAATCACCTGGTGTAGTGCATTGGTTGCAACAAAAACCTGCACACACCGGTGATGTAAAATGGCCCTTTCCTTCAGAACGACCGCTCTTGTTACTGCTCATCCCTCTGGGTCGTCGATCCCTTAAACGTGGGACACTGACCGTAGTGGCTCTCTCCTCGATGAAGCTCTGGCTTAGAACAGCCTGCTGACGCTGTCCTAAATTATCATTGATCCAATTCAGGGAAACCTTGCTGGGAACAATCATCTTGTCTTTCAGCGCGCCCCTCTTGTTTTTTCTCTTAGAAAAAGAGACCAATGCAGCTCCTCTGCTTGTCATGCCACCGGGCTATCTCGTTTCTTCCACGCGACTGGGCAGAGCGGTCTGTGCTAGCTAACAGGGTCATGGATGATTGGCAGTTCGAGGCTCATGCCTCAATGCTTTGCCTGAGAATTCCTTCCTACCAAGCGCCCAATGCACAGGATAGTCAGGTGCAAGAAATATGGGGCCTCGGGTGGCGTAACGGTCAAAGCATTCACCCAGAATGCAAGTCGAGGTTCGAAACCCAGCTGCGCCAGCCCGGCTCTGGCCAAGAGCCCCATAGGGGCCGGCGATTGGCTGACCGCCCCCAGAGGGAGGGGGGACGGTGAGCCAGCACAAGCTCGCCGAGAAGCGCGAAAAGACGTCCCTGTACGGGAAAAACTGGCTTGCCTCCAAGGATGAGCGGCAGGCTCATAACAGACATAAATAATTAAACAAACAAAATAGTTGTAGAGCTATGTTGTTGTTAACTTGTTACTTTTTATGCCATTATTTTCAGCTTTTTAATTGAATGTTCAATTGAAATAGAATGTTGAACGGTATTGATTTGGAACCGTGATAAGGCCACTATTGTTGGAATTACAGTCATGACCGTGTTTAGCCAAGCCGTGAGCTCCTACAGAAGAATATTCTTTATTTGCCACGTTACACAAGTTACACACAAGGTAATTGGAATTTAGGTCTTCGCATATCTCTCCTAAGAGAGGTCCGAGCGCAGGGTCAGCCATAGTACGGCGCCCCTGGAGCAGTTTTAGGGGTTCAGTGCCTTGCTCAAGGGCACTTCGGCAGTGCCCCAGGAAATGAACTGGCATCCCTAAGTGGTAGCATTATTGCTAATATTCCGTTCTCTGTGTCCCCCTCGGTTTGTGAAGCTCAGCGTTGCGGTGTGCATCGGGTTCTTCGCCGCCTGGAGCCCCTACGCCCTGGTCTCCATGTGGGCAGCCTTCGGCCGCGTCGAGGACATACCCCCGATGGCCTTCGCCGTGCCCGCCGTGTTCGCCAAGTCGTCCACTCTCTACAACCCCGTCGTCTACCTGCTCCTCAAGCCCAACTTCAGACACATCGTGTGCAAGGACTTCAGGAGGCTGCAGAAGGTGTGCCACAGCCGCTGCTTCTGCCCCAAGAGGCTGCAGAAGTGCAACTACCGGTCGGTGATCGAGGTCAGCCTGAGGACCCTGAAGAAGCGGAGCGAGTCGAGCTCCACGTCCGTGCACATAGGCCCCGGCTGCTCCAACTGCACGTGTGAGAGAGGCAACGACACCTTCGAATGTTTCAGAAACTACCCCAGAGGCTGCCAAGTCAACGTGAACACTGTGCAGTTCTCTCTCCGGGAAAGTGCCTCAGCTGCTGAGCCAGAGCGTCACCCCAAAATCAGACAGGCCACGAAGAAATCTGTGAGGGTCATCGTCCGGGGCAAAAAGAACTCGGAAATCGACAGCCTGGAGATAACCCTGGAGACGGTGCCAACACAGGCGGACCCTGCATGTCCGTGATATGCCGCGTGTGCACGTAATTTTTTTGTAAAATAAGTGCTTTATTTATTTTTTTATTATTAATGTCTTTTTTTTAAAGACAAAAACGAAAACATTTGACCTCAACTGTACTTTACTCAAATGTGAATTTACTCTCGGTGTGTTTTTATACGTGTGGGTTTAGGGCGAACAGTGCCATTACTGTGGCGTTACAGAGTGCCATTACTGTGGCGTTACAGAGTGCCATTACTGTGGCGTTACAGAGTGCCATTACTGTGGCGTTACAGAGTGCCATTACTGTGGCGTTACAGAGTGCCATTACTGTGGCGTTACAGAGTGCCATTACTGTGGCGTTACAGAGTGCCATTACTGTGGCGTTACAGAGTGCCATTACGAGTCGAAAGAATGGAACACCATGCGGGGGGACGGGGGACGGGGAGGGGGGAGGGGGACGGGGAGGGGGGGAGTAAAGGGGGCCGTCTAAATAGAAGTGCCAAAACGATGCCTGCACTTACTTTCACTTCAGATTCGAATCCCATGCAAGTCAGTGTCGTGTCGTATAAGAAACAGAGTGTCTGGTTGACTGCACCTTTTACAGTTGGTGGTTAAACTCAGGACTAGTTATAGAACGCACGCTGTATGGTTCTAAAAAATAATAATAGAGGTTTGGAGACAGAGTGATTAGGTAAAAAATAAGTGGCGTATGAGTTATAGTACGGAGTTGGCTCTGCCTGCAGTGAGTTTCGAACCGAGGATCTCGACGCGACGAGAAATGATTAGCTCGCTGGGCTAAAGACTCAAGTCTCCAACTCTGGGAACTAATCACACTCTTATCGACGTCACCCTTTGCAGCGGACGCTCACGCGCTCGACTTTAACTCACGCCTTCTGAGCTCCGATACAGTATCAGAGTGGAAAACACTGATTTATTATGGCCATGTGTGCACAGACAGACACACACACACACACACACAGACAGACAGACACAGACACACACACACACACACACACACACACAGACTGACATGCTCTCCTCATACCATAAATTGAATTCTCCAGAACACATTATAAAATACTGTAAAATTGAAATGTCACACAACAAAATTACACCATGATATCCGTGCAATGTGTACGTTCACACGTTTATGGGTATGGGATTCTTCACTTGAATTCTTCTTTCAAATTGAAATAGCTATATTACTGTGGAATAATATGCTCGCTGCATAAGTGAACCCAGTAATATACATACACATAATACACTGAACCAGTTAATCCAGTCATCCCTGCTGCCTTATTGCCGTTAAGCTGAACGTCATGTTGTTCCCTCTCAAAACGTTGTGTTTCATAAAGATGGTGCTAAACTGCACCCTGCTCGATACAGACTGGAAATGGTGAAGGATTTGGTTTTGATTTGGTGAAGGAGAGAGGGTTTGGCATTCTCCATCTTTTCAAAATGCCATAGATAATGTACATGGCACACAAGCACATTACAGTGAGCCTTTCTGTTTAGAAGGCCATAATGATGCAGGTGGTTTTCATTGAGTGTTTGGCCTGACCTGTCAGTTGTGTTTCTCAGAACTAGTCCAAACCTGTGAATCTATGGGTGATCTGTGAGTATCACTACTCAAAATGGTTTTTGGCTGTTATGGGAGAACATCAGAGATAGATTTCAAATTGTAATATGGCGTTCCTTACTACTTTTTGTTAGTAGGTGTCCATGTCGAAAAGCTCTTCCTCTGTTTTAATAACTAAGGCTATGAGCTCATGTGGAAGCCTTTTTGTTTGGCTTCATCACCTGATTTAAATTCATTTCAGGTTAAGGCACTGCCCTCCCTCTCGTTCTTCCTCTCTCTAGGAAATTAGATAAAAAAATCGAGTTTTCCTTAAAAAATGTTTGACCACACAAAAGTGTACATATAAACATTTCTCCCAGGCTGTGCATGTTTAATGTGCATGAATATGCATACCTACTAAGCATAAAGCTAAGGAACAACATATTACAGTTTAGAGTTTTGGTTTAATATACCACGTAATGTGAAGATTTATTTTAACCTTTCTTTCCCCATGAAGCACTTTTAGCTTTATGGTTTATACGCCTTGCCGCTGCTCGCATGTTGTTCAAAGCAGCAGAAACAGGAAGCTGTTAAGCTTAACGACGTGTCTGGACGATTCGAGTCGAGTACCTTTCTTCTGAAAGATTTTTATGTTTATCTTTGATCAAACTGCCCATTGAAAAGCAATGATGGCAAACCAAAGGCATGCACTCTGAATATCAATGAGGGAATGTATGCCTTTAGTTACATTTTGTATCAGACAAAATCATTTTTAAGAGACGTGCTGTATGTTTACATCCATCTCGGGACAAGTGTGCGCATATTAATCTGATAAGAGCCAGGCTACATTATGGATTATTCTGTCGTTATCCAATGCGATGACATAATATTATCCAATATGCTGTACCACATCTTTACAAGCCAACATCTCTATTAAGATGAATAAAAAAGAAATAACTCAACTTAATTAAAATTAAACTTTTGTGACTCATCACAACATATTTTTCATAAAAGGTAATGGTTAGCAGTATCTTTTTGGGCCGTTAATGTTTATTACATTGAGGCTATAAAGACCTGCAACATACATTTGCAGTGAACTCACTGACAGAGAATCCAGACAAGGCATTTAATTCACATGAAAAGGGCATGAACAGCAAAAAAACAAACAAAAAACAACAACATTTGAGCCAACATTTACTGACGCAATGAAAGCACCTTTACTGAAGGTCACAATATGCTAGTCTCATACAGGGTTCAAACCTGTGACTGCTATAAAAATCTCACAAATGGAGAATTACCTACCAAAGAAAAATGGGTGTGGTCAAAGTTGTGATGTCACAGATGCTAACAGATACTGTTTAATATGCAACAAAAAAAGCCTTCTCAAAAGGCCTGTGTTTCCTAGTACTGAATTCCTTTAGGTTGACGTTTCTGGTCAGTGTCCGGTTTAATGGAATACGCTACGTAACGCCAGACCTCACTTCTCAAATGGCGCAGTTTAATTGCCTATAAGTGTGTTCTTCTACTGCATTGATATTTAAAATGAGTATTTCCCTATGGAGCATCATCTCAACATCTGGTAAAGATTCAGAGACACCCTTTGATGGCACAGCGCTGAAAGATTCACACAGTAGAGGGGGGCGGCATTATCTGTCAGAACAAACACATGCAGTATATGTATTATTCAGTTTAAAGAATAATGTTCTCTTTACATGGTGCTTTAAAAATATATATATATATATATTATTTATTTTTTAATTTATTTTTTCAGATTTTCTCCCAATTTAGTAGCCAATTACACCCTCTATTTTTCATGTCAATCCCCCCCTCTCGTATTGTGAGTTCGCTGCCATAGCCTTGAGACCGACAGTCTTAGACGAGACTTGGAATAAAGACTACCATACTGGGTAATATAGACCTAATATAGTCTTACTTGAGAATGCAATACATGGCATTTTAGGCTTAAAAATTACATTCAGTGATAGTACAGATGGCTTTGTAACTAGACAAAGGCTTTACGACATTTGTCCAAAGCTCTGACTAAAAAATAAATATAAAATAAACAAATGCAAGCATTTACATTTAGTTTTTCTAAATTATGCGAATGTTTTCGGCACAAACAGAGTTTGATAGTTTGGCGAGTTCATTTTAGTGATTGATGAACCCGCCTAACTGTGCTTGTGAAGAGTTACATCTAATTGAAAATTCAATTTAAATTAAATTTAAATTGCATTTGTCGATCGAGTCCATCGATGTGGCTGAACCCATCCTTGTCACAGATCATTGCCAGACTGCTAATAACATACTAATCATTTTTGTGCCGGCAAACTGTTGGTTCGTGGCAAAATATGTGAACTGCCCTTTATGTACACAGTGTTTTTTGTCAGTTTAGTTGTTGTATGAATCTGTGTGAACTTCTTTTGTGTGCTTGTTGGCAAACATACACCTGCTTGGTAATCGAGACTACTGACATAATTCTTTTGCCAGTGATATTATTAGTACTCCTGAGGAGTTGAACCAAGATGGCCAACATGAACAAAGCAGTGCCAGTGGACTCAGAAATGGAGTGATCGTTTCTAATCTATCAGAGTAGAAGCTTTTTCTTCAGCTCTCCAAGCGTTCATCCCACGCCTGTTTTCTCCACGATTTCCTGTGTCCATAAGCACTTTTTCTCCCCAATTATTATTATTTTTTACTTTACTCTAAGGTGACCAGATTCAAACAGTCCAAATGCAGGACAACCGGAATGATTTCACAGAACATTGTGGTACAGGAGAGGAATATTGACAATAGCAGTTGAGCGGGGGCTACTGTATATCCACCATGTTATGATATCATGTGAAATGTGGGACAACGTCAGTTGTGTGCAGGACAATGAGTCAAAACGCCGGACATCTGGTCACCCAGCTTTCCTCCTCAAACTACTGGAATGCCCGGTGGCAATAACAACACCCCCCGTCAGTTCGAGAGAGCGCGGCTAGAACACCCGTCCTCCAATCACACTGCTTCTTTTCACTGAGACGCTATTGGGCCTGCGCATATTGTGCGGGCAGACAGCAGGCGCTCGATTGACCAATGTGATCGCTGGAACGGGAATAGGAAGCCACCCGAAACCCTCCCTCCTGGGTCAACACCGACCAATCACGCATCGCTCCATGGGCCTCCAGGCCACAGATGGCGCTGTCCCGATCAGGATTTGATCGAAGACTGTGGCCTGACTCACTGCGCTGAGAATCCATGCTTTAGCCGGCTATGCCACCCAAGGGACCCTGTGCTGCATTATTGCTGGAGCTGTTTTAATATGGCCTTTGCCAATGTTTTGTCTTAGTTGAATACATTAGTGGCCTTTTGTTACCCTTGGCCACTGAATGACGGTTACATTGTGATGATTAAAAATATTTTTGCACAATTTGTACATATACAAAAGTGGCAACGATATTCAGTATTGGACATGTGGTATGTGGTAGCTGTCATTTTAATCAGAGCTTTGATTTGTGAATGGGCAAGCCAGAGCTCTGAGCTTCATTGCAATGTGAATAATTTAATGTATGCATTTGATGTGATCTCTTAAAAAAATATATATTTTGTTTTAACCAATGAAATTGGGCGAGTCACATTTGAATCGTGCAAACAGATTACCTTTGCGTTTTTTCTTTGAATCTGTCTCATTTGGGTTTTATCTGAGCCAGTCGCAGGTTTCAGATGAAAACATGAAACCAGGTGAGATTTGGGGACACAAGGTTCATTTTTGAGTGCAGCGAACAAACAGAAGTTACCTTTGAGAGACTGCAGAGAGGGATGAGTGTATTCTTCTGAAAATGCCCCCCTGTACCGTGTGATCAGAGAGTGTGACGAGATGTTCACAAGGTGCTGCTCTAGCAGACATGCTGTGAGAATGTACCTTTTTCATCAACTTTGTTTTTTACTCTTACAGGAAGTTACTAGAGGGCACCTATTCTTTTTTCTTAACTTTTTTGAAAATATCTTTTCTTTTCTTTTTTTTCTTCTTCTGTTTTTCTCCCAATTTAGTAGCCAATTACATCCTCTACTTATTTTGATTTACCCTCCCCACATGGGTCTGCCACTCTCTAAGAGGCAAGCTAATTCTCAGAGGGCAGCAAACTCCCCTTCCTTCAAGACGGAATTCGCCCCCACCCACGTTCTGGAGACTCCCTTACGTGCTTCACGGTGGACCCGAGCCGGCTCACCCTCCCCCTCCTCTCCCTGGGGCGGACAGCCAAATGCCGCCCCCGATCGGGGCTGATGACCAGGGCCAGTCTGGTAGAGATTGGTTTCGAACCGCATCCCTGGCACACCATATCGGACCGGCCAAAATACGGTGCGTTAGACCATTATGCTATCCGCCACCCTGGGGCACTTATTCTTACAGGAAGTTACTGGGGGAAATTATCCTTACGATACCATACTGGTATCTCACTGCTGGTTATCTCATCAAATCAAACCAATGCCTGCAGACCTTAACTAAGGTAGACTTGGACTGTCAGAACAGTGAACTGTGATCTAAGGTGATTTAAAAAACAAATGCATGTTAAAAATGTGTTAATATTTATGTTGTTTTTCATACATGATTTATATATATAATTTCATCACTATGCAATGAATCAAGGTGCAGAGTATAACAGATTAGAATGAGGCAAGACTCTGACATACAGAGTAAAAGAATATTAATATTTACCTTGTCGCTTTCATACCCGCCCATCTTACTGCTGTACTCATAGTCTACACAGCCTCTGTTCGTTTGTCTTGTTCACATTAAATTGAAGATGAAAAGTCAAGCTGTGCAACCTTTATCTCTCATGTGTTGTATAATCTCTGCCCAGGATGTCTACAAGTCACAACACTGCTTATTGCACACTGCAAGTAGCTTCTTAGGAGCTTTATTTGACAAATCCGGCAATTTGGTACTAAAGCTAGTTTCTGAACATCACCTCACATGCCCTTCTTCACATATAGACACTCGATAGATACGTTTACTTGCTTTAGCAGTGAGCATTGACCTGCTAGCATGTGCATGTGCATGTGCATGTCCACAGTGCGATACATTTGTAAGAGAAGCAAAGTCGGGATAAGGTTAAATATGACATGCCACAACCATGCACGAAGACCATATTATAGGTCACAAATCCAACTATTGAAATGACACACGTTTCCTAAAAATGGCAATATACATTTTTATCTCCTCCAAAAACAAACACAAAGAAAAGGTCAGAAACACGATTCTATAAAATACACCTGCCCTGATGACAGTGTTTACTGAACACTCACAAGCACAAGTGTTTTAGGGCATTCTACCTGTTCTCAGTCAACATTACACTTACATGACATTTTGGCATTTAGCAGACCCTCTTATCCAGAGCGACTTAAAAAAAAGTATTTAAAAAATAAAAAGCAAACTACATAAACTGCAAACTACAAACTACAACACATTAGGAAAAAGAACATCCATCCAATACAGAAAAATAGCAAATAATAGAACAAAAGAAAACACAAGCAACTGTAAAGCACATGAGAGCGCAACCATATCTACTTAGGAAAAATATATTAAAAAGGTCAAACATTCATAGTTAAGAAAGGAAGTTTTAGTCAAAATCAGAAAGGGTTCCCACATTTTCCTCTGTGGGAGGGATATGTTTTATACTATTTCATCGCGGAATTCAGTCCTGCGTGAGGGAAGGGACAGAGACAACCGAATTAGAGATGCAAACAGGCAATACTAATGATTCTCCCACAAGATGTGACCTTATGCAAATGACCCCATTACGTGTATTGTCTTTAAGACTGATGAAGGCCATTAGACCGTCCAATAAATGCCATTGCAGAGACAGTGCGCAGGAACCCTTTTAAATGTTTTACTAATGTTTGATTCTCTCCTACGCGCCTATATCCTAGAGACAGTCACTCAGGTGTGAAAACCCTTTTCTTTCAAAATAAGACATTTATCATGAATATAAAGTACTTCCCTCTATTTATTTCAATTTACCCTCCCCACATGAGTCCGTTGCTCATCTCTACGTGGCAAGCTAATTCTCAGAGGGCAGCGAACTCTGCTTCCTTCGAGACGGAATTCGCCCCCACCCATGTTCTGGAGACTCCTTTACGTTCTCCACAGCAGACTCGAGCCAGCTCACCCTCCCCCGGGGTGGACAGCCAAACGTTGCCCCAGATCGGGGCTGACGATCAGGGCTGGTCTGGCAGAGACACGGGTTTCGAACCGCGTCCCTGACAGGCAGTGCACAATGTATCGGACCAGACAAAGTGTGGTGTGTTAGACCGCTACGCTATCCGCCACCCTCCAGAGCTCTAACACTATACTCCCCCAAAAATAAAAATAATAATAATAATAATTCACTAACCTTTTCCTTCCCAGTTTTGTTGCCTGCAATGATGTCTATTGCTGTATTCCTGCACTGATCTCGGCGCTAACTAATTGTTCCAGAAATGCACATCTTGTAGTCGCTCTGGATAAGGCGTCTGCTAAATTAAAATTTAAATGTAATGTCTTGCAGTGGCGCTAATGCATTAAGTCTTGCCCTTGTCATCTTCCTTGTCCATTCCAGTAGTTTCCTGTAAAGAGACGGTGGTTCACCTGTGGTGCCGTTGTCAAAGAGGTTTAAGAAGAATAAATGACCTGTGGGTGCGGCCACGACCAATCATTACGACCAATCAGATCATCAGCTTTTTTCCCCATTTTACATTTATTTACACACAATTTCATTTATGAAGAGCAAGCCCCATGGCTTGAGAGGATGAAGATTTGTGACTTCCTTTCACTACAATAAGATTGAGTACACTAATTGGATGACATAAAAAACTAAACTAAACCAACAAGGGTGACCAAATGTCCCACAGTTGGATTTTTCAATAAATGTTGTTTCAGATTCCTCTCGTTTCTTATTTAGATTAGTACTGTATTTTAAACAAAATATGTTTTGTCTGTTTACCATTCGCTAGGATATATCATTCCCGTTGTAGAGCATTAAAGACACTAAAATGTGGCAAGTTGTCACTGCCGGTCACAGGACTACGGCAGCGAACTATAGGGGTAGGGGGATTGAACTAAGCACACGGGTAATTGGCTACCAAATTGGGAGAAAACGGGGTAAAATCGGAAAATAAAATAAAAACTTTAAAAAAAACTGAGGTTATCATGCTACAGGTAACTGCCAATATAAAGAGTAAATGAGGGATAATGGTTATGGTGAGGGGTGCATTTTGCTGCCATGGTCTAGGTCCACTCAACCACTTAGAGCAGTGGTCCCCAACCTGGGGGCCCACTGTGTGTGCTGGTTTTCATTCCAACCATAATTGTAGCCTCTCTCTTGTAACTAGCTGTTAATTGTTCTTAATTAGACACTTTTAATTTATATTGATATTAAAGCATGATTTCACACTGTTAAGACCATATGTCAGAAATAGCTATGCATGCCATGAACAATAAACATCCCATGTTCACATCCCAGGACATTTAATCAGTCACTATTGCTCTAATTTTCTGTAATGCACTGTATGACACATGATTCCTTTACAAAGAGGTTACATCTTTTAATTGATTCAATTGTAGACAGGTGAAATCAGTGGGGGCCTTATTTTTAAAGTGAACAGCTGGTCACAGAAAATTTGTGGAAAATTAAGAATTCAATGACAAAGCAATTGGCAACGAGCCAAACCTGCATTGTGTTAAAATAAGTTCAAAGAAGAAAATGGTAGAACTCACACAGATGTTTTCAACAACCTTAATTGATCAAGAGACTAGCAGGAACAAAAACCAGCATACACAGTGGGCCCCCAGGACTGAGGTTTGGGACCACTGCCTTAGAGGACAAGGTGAACACCAATACATGCAAAGCCATTCTGAGTGATCGCCTTCATTGGGGGCTGAGCCCCTCTAAAGGTAAAATCAAACAATCGCCCCTGCCTCAGACTCTAAGCACTGTGCAACCATGCACTACCTCACAAAACATCTAAAAATCTACCATTTTCATTACTTATTTAAAAGACACCTAATTTCAAAGAATGGTGAGTCTTCACCAAAAAATCTTAGAATGTTACAGAATAAAATCTACAGTTCACATCAAAACAACGGTGAACAAATGAAATAACTGTTTCCATAACAGAGAGTTGATGAGTTTGTTGAGCAGATCCGTCTCGTCGTTAAACTCCGGACCGAAGATTTGTACACATTTACAAAATGCAGCCCTCAGCAGGCGCTGTGAAACCCGGCGGTTCACGACTGAATAAAATGTCCTCGCTGGCTGATGGCGTTTCGATCTGGACTGGGCCTTTAGGGTACAGCCGCGATGCGAAAGAGTGCATCACAATTTCAACAGCGCCCCAGGAAACAATAACAATAACGGATCTGCCCGAGTCACGCCGTCATCGCCTCGGTTCTGTGCGCTCCGGGATTACCTGGATCTCAGACCCACGAACGCCGGCGGCGTCACGCGCACGCAGCGGCATCTCACACGCGCACGCTGACCTTGGGTCTGAGAATTGCTCTCAGCAGTTAATATAATATGATTTCCAGCCATTTAATATATGCATTTAGCGCTTTTATCCAAAGCGACTTACAGTAGTGAATGCATACATTTTCAGTATATGTGGTCCCAGTGGGGATTGAACCCACAACCTAAGCGTTGCTAACGCCGTGCTCTACCAACTGAGCCACAGAGAACCACAAAAAAACATTTTTTAGCGGCAATGAAACTAACCTGTTGTAATCCGACTAACTGATTGCTGGTCTTCTCTACCAAGACCTCTAATTCCTTTTTCTAATCCTTTCCTGTTGTGGGTATGAGCTGATAATGACTGGTGTGTCGTCCCAATTCGTTTCAATTCCTCGCGGCGCTTTACACGAAGGGTGTCATGTGAGAGGTGTTTATTGTTTATGCCAAATGTAAATGCGTATAGCCACAGTGAACAGTGAGAATGTTGCCCTTTCCTTAAAGTTACGTCAACGTATAGCTACATCAGTAGGCCAATTCTAGACACCAGATGAGAGTTTGACGCAAACACAGCTTTTGGATGAAATATTTTCCATAGCCATACATTACACTTTACATTTACATTTTAGGCATTTAGCAGACACTTCTGTCAAGAGCAGCTTGCACAGTTTTTACATTCAATCCATTTACTGGATATTTACTGAAGCAATTCAGGTGAAGTACCTTGCTCAAGGGTACAACGGCAGTGCTCCACCTGGGAATTGAACCTGCAACCTCTGGGTTACAAGCCCAGTTCCCTAACCATTACACTGCACTACCGGTTTACCATACAGGTAAATATTGCCACCCAGCTGAACTTTGCTCTTTGTTGTGAACCTACCAGTCTACTGAAAGAAAGAACCCTCGGCTAAATATTAGCTATTCGTTCAAATTACTCTGTAAAACTTTATCGGCAAGACATTGTCTAGAAAGCACCTGCCCCTGAACATCCCCATGAGATGAGGATTTGTTCCGGCATAATCAGAGATCCATAAATCCGAGCCAAACACGAGCTGTTTTACGCTGCTTCACGCAATCGGACGACAGCGTTTTCTCAGAACCCTTTCAGCGCATTGAACACGTTTCCTGTAGGCTACTGAAAGGCCTCCGCAAAGTGTCAGAATGTTTCCTGAGCTGTGCAGGACAGGGAAATAAATTAAGTCACTGACGTGTTTCAAAAAGCCCGTCTCCAAGGAGACCAGGATGTTTACTTGAGCATGACATTTCCCACCCCTGAGCTGACAGCATTCTTAGAAAAAAAGGAAACAAGGGCAAAATATATTGTCCTATAAAAGTAACCTCAAATACATTCTACATTCCTAAGGAAAGCGGTGGATTAATAAGTAAGGAGGATTTTTTTTACAAATGCGTGGGGTAGACACATTTTTGAAATACTGTGTGTGCATGTTATGTACTAATACGCTAACTATAATGATACAAATTGTGAACATACATCTCAGTATATCGCCAAAATAGTCCAGAATGACATATGTAGTTAATTAGAATATGCAATATTCAGCTTCTGGGCTTCAGTTGCAACATTTTCACAAAGCAAAGCAGTGCTAGTAATGTATGCAGTGGACACATAGCACTACTATGCATCTTTTCCAAGAATATTTTAATGCTATCTATTCATGTTAAAAAAAGTAATGCTTCAGCAGGTACTTCTGAGTGAATTTACAGATGTACTCATAAATTATTAATAACTGTTGGCGGGCGGTGTGTGTGTGTGGGGGGGTGGGGGTGGGGGTTGTAATTACTTTGCATTTAGAATCCAACATTAATAAACAACTTTGCTCATCAGATTTTTTTGAGATATTATTCCCAAGACCCAACCACCCACCTCCCTTCCAGTTTCCTCTCAATTCAGAACCCAGCTTATAAAGTGGCAATCACCATACACGTGATGTCAATATTTTTCATTATTCCGGTAATAATGCTCTCTACGGCGTCAAATTAAAAATCCTCTTCTATGAATAATGGAAGAGCGTTATGGGATGTTGTGCTCGTTGCTCTCCCCGCGGAACATTACGCATTGACGTCACAGCGCTTAATCGAGGAAACGTTCCCGCGGCGACTGCACGTGTCCCTGAGAGCCGCGGACCCCTCGAGCCACGGACCCCTCGTTTACCGGCAACCACTCTCCCGTCGCACTGACGCCCGCGAAAGCAGAGGTTCACACTTGACCTACTTCATCCTCAAGAAGATAATTAAACATCAACCAACTCCTGAGAGAGACAGAGAGAGAGAGAGAGAGAGAGGGGGGGAGAGGGAGAAGGCAATTTTTTACCTCCAGTCTCGTGCCTTCGCTCGACTGGAGCTCACGTGTGCAGGTAAATATAGCTGCTGTCGTAGTCGGGCTTGTGAAACGTGTCTTGCCTTGCGCCCTCTCGCATCGGAAGTTTTCGAAGATCGACGCGTGCTCCACGTTTCCTGTTATTAGAAGCGCGATAACAAACAAACACACGCACGGGTACTCCATGTGCACACAAAGGACAAAGAGGGACACAGCGTCAAGATGCTTAATCGAGGGGGAACGAAATGGGCACGTTTATCAGATAATTATATATTATTATGATTATTATTTATATATTATAAAAATATAATATATTTCTACCGGGAACCAATAGTGGTCGGTCTCACGTGGGCACACTGAAGTCTAAACAAAGCAGGCAGGTGGACCATCAGCTACAAAAAACTAAAGTAGAGAGAGACAGTTGGTGATCCGTTTTTCAAAAATGACTACCATCCGAATCAGGACCTCAAAAGGACACAAGCGACAGATGTTAACATTTAATTTAATGTAATGTTTATTTGAGTAGGGACAGATACAAAAAACATGGACACATTGCATTAACAACACGCTGATGTCCTGTATCAAAACATTTGTAACATGCGCTCATTTTCAACGTTTGTCCCTAGTTGGGCTTTTAAAAGTGAATAAGCCAACACATAGATGTTGGACAAGACAATACAAATAGAAGAAAATAAAATCATTTCAGGACAAGACAGCATTGAAAAATAATAACAGTACTAAGATATGTTAAACACGCTCTGTGTGATAGATAGGTAAAGCAGTCACAGCCACCAGACAGTACAACACCTTGTAATCAGGAGACACAAGACAGTCCTATAACGATGCATCGATGAAGCACCTCTCATTGTCCTTTACAGAGAAATCTGATATCGCCCCCCACCACCAACAACATACACTGTGCCACCGTAAGCCGAAATCTATGGAATACATTTGGGTGAATCTAATTTATTTATACGGCCCATTGGCTGTTGACACAGGCATGAAAAAATCAAGCTTGTATCAAGTCAATGTAATATAAGTGTGTGCAATTTCAATGAAGTGCCTTTGGGAAATCAACATGAGACTTAGAGGGATTAATGGTGGCTGACCGCACGTGGTTTCATTGTTGAGGGAGACGACCTTGGCGCTGGCAAGTGGGTAAGATGCGTTGATCACTCTTCATTTAATATGTTCAATTCTATGAGTTACAGGTATGACTCACCTGCGGTGGTCGCAAAGGTTTACGCGTTGGCTTCGCTCACGAGAGCTTGCAAATTGGAGCTTCGTTACGATCTGGAGAAATTCTCCAAAGTGTCCAGGTGTCTGGTTGTGAAAGGTCGGGATCTAGAAATAAACCTGCCATTTGACTTCCCTCACTGGTGTTGGCTGCACTAATTAAAACGTGCCTTCCTAAACCTGAATTGACTGAAGTAGCCCAGGGACTTGGGAGCTGCACTCTGATAATATTACTGGCTCTATAGCTGTTTCCCGTCTGTATAAAGCAGGGGTATTCAAACCCAGGCCTCGAGGTCCGCAGTGTCTGCAGGTATTTGCTCCAACCGCACACTACACCACCTGATTTGGAATAATTAGCTCACTTCCTGGACCAAGGAGGTAATCCATTTACATTACATTTAGATTTTAGATTACACTAATCCAATTAGTGAAATCAGGTGGTGTAGTGCGTGGTTGGAGCAAATACCTGCAGACACTGCGGACCTCGAGGCCTGGATTTCAATACCCCTGCTATAAAGCCTCCCAGAAGAGCAGGAGCACTGATCTGGGTTCAGCCCATTAGACATGCATGACATGGACATCACAACCCTACACCCCAGCTATACCCCTCTGCTCTGCCTCCTCTAGTCTCCTGACTGTCCCGTCCGTTTTGGGCGCCCGGCCATTTCTCCTCGCAGCCTCGCCTCTCCTCGCGGTCTCTTGATCTTCCGCATTCGGTCAGGACCACGGAATCGCTGGCTGTCTTCCGCAAGAGGCTGAAAACCCACTTCTTCAGACTCCACTACCACTGATTTTTATATATAATTAAACTCATTGCCACAACCATTGTATGACATGTATAATCAGAATAGATAAATACAAAAATGAGACGAGGCAGAGAGATGGGACCCAAGCGCAGAGACGAAGCAAGAGGCAGATGTTGAATAAACTGAAGATTTAGTGTAAATGACTAACTAATGAAAACACGAGAACAAACTCAAAAAAAAGTGAGAAAATAAACAAGAGTATATATAATAATCAAAACACTAACACAAACAAACACGAGTTGTACGACAAAACAGAAAAACAAGCGGCTTAAATAATGGCAGGAAAACAAGGCACAGGTGGAAACAAACAAGACAATAAAACAATTAACCAATAAAATAATGACACAATTAGGGAACACAAAAGTCCAACACCGCCCTCTGGCGGCGAGCAGGAATCATTACACAAAATAAATAAATAAATACTTTTACTTTTATCTCTGTGTTATAGGTACAGTGTGCAGCTGTCTACGGTGATGTCTGTTGTATTGATACTAAACTGAGCTCTTGCGCTAGCTGTGATTGCTCCTGCCATGTTGAAATGCACTCATTGTAGGTCGCTCTGGGTAAGAGTGTCTGCTCAAGGCCTAAAATGTAAAGTGTAAGACGGTCAGTGCACAGGTTATATAATCAATGGATCAGTAGTAATAATCACTGAGGCAATAGGAGTTTTGATCAATAGCCCTCTCGATCTTTACCACACCCCCCCCCCATATTGTCTCCACCCCCACCTTTAAAAAGACTGGGGTGGGGACTTTATCTTCTCTTTAGTTCAGTCATATTTCCTGTTGTAATTGCACTGTTGTCTATCTTTCTGAACAGAAACAAATTGTTGTAAAAGTTGTTTAAAAAGTTGTAAAATGAGAGAGGGCAAGGCCCTTTTTTTTTTTTTTTTTTTTTTTTTTTTTTTTTACATTTGTTTCAGATTTTTCCCATTTTATTCTCCCAAATTAGTGGCCAATTACACCCTCTATTTTATTCAGATTTAACCCTCCCCACACGGGTCCACTGCTCGTCTCTACGAGGCAAGCTAATTCTCCTTCAAGACGGAATTCGCTCACCCACGTTCTGGAGACTTCTTGGGGCGGACAGCCAAATGCCACCCCTGATCGGGGATGTCGACCAGGGCCAGTCTGGTAGAGACGCGGGTTTCGAACCACGTCCCTGACAGGCAGCGCACACCACACCGGACCAGCCAAAGTGTGGTGCGTCGGACCGCTACGCTATCCGCCGCCCCAGGCAAGGCCCTTTTTGGTAAACCGTCGTATGAATGGTGAATTCTGCTTCGTTGCATTGCATTAGCGGTTCCCCTCAGAGCCAGCACCACGCGCCCTGTGGCCAGAAGCTAGAGGGCCTTGCTGGCTTTGTTCTTTGTGCTCCTGCTTCAAGGATGAAAAGGCTCCATTAACCTTGGCACAGGACCAATCCAACAGAGACAAAGAAAAATGAATGTCAAAGCTGATGTGAAAATTGGCAGCAAAGTTATTTATATATTTTTTTATATTTAGCAAGTGAGTTTAAATGAGCTGTGTAATTGAATTGGGTGGAGTGTAGCCCCCTTTTTGGCCTGATGAGGGTGGTAAAAGCATTAGGTGTGAGCTAGTGATGGTGGGGGGGGTATTCTATCGCTCAGCATATCCAGGATGCTTAGGTCATGTGACGGAATGAACAGGGGGAGGGGATTATGGCAACGGATATTGTAGGTTATGTGTGGCTCAGTAGGTAGAGCATGGCATTTAGGTTGCGGGTTCGATTCCCATTGGGATATTTACTGAAAAATGTATGCATTCACTACTGTGAGTCGCTTTGGATAAAAGCGTCTGCTAAAGGGCTTATGATATATTTGCATATTTTATATGTGTGTGACTTGACAGTATGATACTGTACGCGGGACGGTTTAATCCAGTGAACTGTTAGCGTTTATACACAACTGTTTGTAGAAGAGTTGTTCATATGACACAAGACATGCAGGGGGCATGTGAGAGAATGGTTGGAGCTCCAACTGTGAGTGGGACACTTGACCAATCACGCCAATCTACACACAGCTGTATAAATGGCTTCAAATGTGACTGTGTATGAATAATGTAGGTTTCATACAGACTTCAACTCTGTGGCTTGCTTGCGGATATCTTTGGTCTTTGGTCGTATACACCAGTGTATCAGCTCTTGGTTCATCTTTCTCATGCTTCTCACTTTCACAAACACAATGCAAATGGAAAACCTAATCAACTAATGGACACAGCAGCAACATCTGTTCCTTCCTCGCACCAGGTTACCCTGATTCATTAAATTATCAGGGTTTCGTTGATGAATGCTCACATTGTTAGAACATCTAAAGACAAGTTTTCCTAGAGGTATTTGAGAGCAAATGGTACCAGGCATTTGAGAGCAATGCAGTCTAGCAGAGTGAACAGCATTATTTTGCTGATTTGTGTCCACATACATTTCTTGCATTTTCAATGCTGTCAGGATATGACAATTGAGAAGTAAGAAAAACTGATTTGTAATTCAAATGTAATAAGGAAAGAAATGGACAATATGGAGGTGCATTACATAACAGAGCTGTAACCATGGACATATTTGTAATCAATAACTGAGATATTATTGACTACAGAGGAAAATACTATATACATAAGTCATATACATGAAATGTAAATTTTTTGAGTGGTGTGGTAAACATTAGTGCTGGTTATGGTGAGTCACTATTATTATTATTATTATTATTATTATTATTACATTATCCCAATCCCATATAACCAGAACTGCACAGTCAGAAAGTTTGAAATAAAAAAAGCTGCATATTCTGCCTGTGACTGCACCTTGTCCCCAAACAATTATAATTTTTTTCCCCAAATGATAAAATGACCCAGGTGACCAATCTAAAACATGTAAACTACTGCCATCTAGTGGATATTTTTAAATAATGACTCACCGGCAGAGCTGGAAAATCGATCTGTGCTGTGTGAGTGTTCCGTGCCTGCCAATTTATTTAGGAAAAAATGATGTATTTATTTATTGTTTTCTGGTTAAATAAAATGAATTTGGGGTTTATTATCACATCTTCCATTTTGTCCTAAAAAACTGCTAATATGTCCGTCTGGTACGATTACGAGAAGCATTCCTTTTTCACAAAGCATATTTAAATATCTATTCTATATAGTTGGTCCAGGTCCGCGCGCTTTAGAAGGCAAGGAGTAAAAAACGCAGCCGTTTCCCCCAAATCCTGCACCCCTGGCTCTCACCCATTACCCATCTTACCCATTTCTCCCACTCACACACCCACCAGCTAACACAGCTGTTGAGATAGCTGCATTTACGCCTCCATCTTACTGAAAGGCAATCATGCAGCTCCATGCTACAAAGCATGAAGCATGAGCACATTTCAGCCTATTTTCTTTACAATTAATATTTGTAGAATATTCCCACTGGGACCACATATACTGAAAAATGTATGCATTCACTACTGTAAGTCACATTGGATAAAAGCGTCTACTAAATGACATATATTATTATATATTATATTAGAACAAAATTGCCCCCAAAAGTGTATATATATATATATATATATATATATATGTATCCCAAAAATTGTACATCTTTCGAATTAGGCTACTAATACCTTTTGTAAAAAAGTCAATCACATTCCTATGGATGCAGGGGGCATGTCTCTCTTGCTGCACACATTTTTAGATGTTGGAAAGACTCTTCAGGAAGAATGTGAAGAATCCTCCTCTAATCCAATAAATCATATATCGGAATGCCCATAATTGCCATAACTGAAACATTGTCACACTTGCGGCATTCAGATTGATCACACCAAGTCTCTTTCATATTTCAGATTTAATATTTTTGCCACAGTAAAAAAAAATTGGTATCTACTTCACCTGCTAAATAATTTCCCTACCAATCAAAAAGAAATGTCCTAACAAACAAACACAAATGCACAAAATGCTATCAATAATAAAATCCTATCAATTATCTTTAAAAAAAAATAATAAAGACACTTGGAAACTGAAGACAGTATTTCTTCCCTTAAATTTTAGCTGGTGCCCTCTGTTTCCACAGAAACTTAATTATATATGCTTGCAGAATTAAATTTTCATAGAAGCAGCAGCTGTTGTGTGAAGAGTGAAATTAATCACGGGTATCATGTAATTTAACCTGGGGCAGTCAGGTGTTTTAGCCAATCACAATGCTGCCAACCTGGCCCGTACACGTAGAAGCTGATTGGACAATGTTTCTTGCACCAGCTCAGAGCAAACTGAACACAAAGCTACCACTACTACTACTACTATGAGAACATACATTTCCATTTGTGCGTTTATAACATGACCAAGTAGGAGATTATCATAATTGACCATTGAAGGCAACAGCATTTAAGAGCACTCTGGACTCGTTGCGTTCCTTTCGCTCGTCCCATTAGCCTGTGTGTACCTGGGAAATAAATGCACTCTCTCCATAGTGAACTTTTCACTATTATATAACTATTGTTACACAACAACATTGTAATGACCATGTCTTTTGAATAAATTTGTCACCATTACGATTGAGGTCTGCTGTGCCCTATTGCCTCTGTGTTAAATTACCCACGTCTATTTACTGTGTACATTTGCCAGTGGCAACACAACACAACACAACACAACACAGGCTTGTCCCAGCAGCTCAGCTTTGTTTCTTACATGTCATGTCACACACACACACACACACACACACACACACACACACACACACACACACACGCACACACACGCACACACGGACACACACGCACACACGTCCCACACACGCACACACACACACACACGCACACACACACGTACACACACACACACGCACACACACACACACACACACACGCACACACACGCACACACGTACACACACACACGCACACACACACGCACACATACACACACGCACGCACACACACACACGCACACACACACACATACGCACACACACACGCACACACACGCACGTACACACACACACACGTACGCACACGTACACACATACACACACGTACACACACACACGCACACACACACACGTACGCACACGTACACACATACACACACACGCACACACACACACACACACACACGCACAGACGTACACACATACACACACGTACACGCACACGTGCACACACACGCACGTACACACATACACACACGTACACACACAAGCACAGGCACGTACACACTTACACTGTTACGTTCTGAGTGTCTGTTCGGTTTGTTCACACATCTAACTAATCTATACAAAGTGCAATCTAGAAAGTAAGAAGGAAGAAAACGAGATAATAAGCAAAGACGGAGGAAACCCGAAATGTATAAACTCCCGAAGTGCAAAAGACAAAGACAAGGAGTGGATCAGGAACAGGAACAATAACAGACGGGGAACAGAACGTGAATGAAACATGACTCGAAGATAAATAAACAAAGTACAAAAACAAACCGAACAGACACTCAGAACGTAACATACACACACACACACACGTACACACACAAATCTTTGGCTCAGTTTTCTTTAGCTTCAATTAACCTTTTACACTTACAGTGTACAAACTTCCAACTAATGGCAGGATTGGAACTTAAATAACAGGTCAGACTTCACCAAGATCACCGAGACCAGTTCTGGCCAATGCTGGTTTGTTAACGACCTTGACATTTCTCTCTACTTAGTTTCCTTTGAGGGTTTCTTTGCTGTTGCTGATGTTCTTTTCTGTGCCTCTCCTGCTGACATCAGCAAGCCCCATTGCCGGTAGTGATCAGAATCATTTTATCTCGCTCTTCAAAAGAGAAAAGGCAAATCTTTATTGTTCTTTTCTAGGGAGATTAGTTTTGTAAAATTGGCACGGCATCACAGATGATAAAAAAATGTATATAATTATACAATCATATCTGTAAATAGCATGTGTTAATAAATATGCATCACAATATGTTAATATGAGAATGCAGAGGCAGCGTCAAGCAATTTGAATGATCTGCTGGCATAACACGGTACCATCTGGAGCGAGGCACAGTACCTGCTGTTGGCAGAATATCAGAATATACATTAGAAAGTGTGTTATATATGTAAGCTATGTTATATATACATATATAATTGTGTTATATAGGCAAGAAGGTACTTGTAAACTCACACCAATTGTCTGACTGTAAAAGTCTTGTGATTATGTTTCTGGGACAGATATGCAGCAGGCACCGTGGCTGAGGGGGGCAGGTGGATGTTGATGCGAGTCCTTTCTCCTCCGCTCTCCTTTTCTTCTTCTGTGCTCATCGACAGCCTGCGGCCAATCGGGTACTTTGCTGCCACCTGCAGTACTGGTTTACCATCAACCTGGAATGTGTGCTGCTGACATCGACTGCACTCAGGCGCGAGGCAGAGGAACAAGCAGATCAACCCTTATCAGCGAAAGCAAAAACCAACAACCAAAGAAACAAGCAAAACAAAGAAGCTAAACCTATTCTCATCTCCCAGTCCACCATTACCAGTCCCACCAAGTGCCCCTCCTTACTCCCACCGCCCAGTGGACGACACTCAGGTGACAACCAGGTAACTGACTCACGACCCTTACTATCCAACACACTTAAAGCACACAATCAATACTACCATCTAAACACAAACCGAAAATGAACAAAGAAGCACAATTCAACGCGCCAGGAACCGACAGCGTTCACTGACTCGTGACACCGCGCTGGAAAGGTGCAGTTCTTCTCCGATTCTCTTCTCGGAAGTTCCAGTTGTTGCCAGTGTTAATATGGACTTTGACTTTTTGCGGTCACGACCAAACACGCCTCTTTTCTGTGATCCCTAACGATCCCCCGCCCCGGTCGTTACGGAGACACAGGATCAGTCACACTTACCTCACTGCTGTCAGAGACAAGGCTCACAAAACCAACCTTAATTCTTTGCACAGCCTCTGCACCAAATTAATTATTAAATAAATGAAAGGACCACAATGGAATTAAGTTGGCGTCTTGTCAGCTTTTTTGTGTTATCCTCGGCAATTTGCGGTGTGCGTTTACGTGATGTCATGTATCGAGGGTATGTGTGTTGCACTGTGTATATCTATTTCTTTTTAAATTGTCAAATAAAACGGACTAACTAACTGCCATTGCAGCAGAACCCAAGTCCTTTTCCAAGTCTGGGACTTGCAACCCAAATATATAAACATCACTGTGGTTACCACAATGTTTTCAGTTGTATTGTGGTCAGCCTGTTAACATGATTATCTGGATGTTCAAGGCCATCAGTAAAATGTTGCTTTTTTTAAATGTTTCCAAAACGTTTTTGTTGTACAATATCCTACTTATAGCCTGGCTATTTTTTTATCAACATAACTTATGTTCAATCACTAAATTATATTTAGAAATGTGTTTACATCTCCACAGCTAGCTAGCTAGCTAGGTAACTCTAGTGTTACACTGAAAAGTGCAGTTTTACAGATACTTACCCGATCTGCCCTCAACATTTAGTGTGGATTTTTAGGAACACTCTTTTGACCAATCAGAATGGAGGATTCAACAAAGCCGGGGTATAAGTCTTATTAATGCATATGGCCAGGGTGCCATGACATTTAGGTGTAAGACGTGATAATACAATATGAATTAATGCATACAGTCATTCAGTACTGACTCCAGCGTCACACCTCGTACCATTGACCATTCGTGCCGAGGAATTCCTCCGTTTCTTACCACAGCAGACAGAAGCCAAACACCCAGACTTGTGACACTGAAAACACCTACCTGGAGGAGATACATACTGTCAGGCAGGGCTATTCAAATCCAGGCCTTGAGGGTCACAGTGTCCTGCAGGTATTTGCTCCAACCACGCACTACACCACCTGATTTCACCAATTTGGTTGCCTCCTTGGTCCAGGAGGTGAGCTGATAAGTCATATCAAGTGGTGTACTGCGTGGTTTGAGCAAATACCTGCAGACATTGTGGCCCCCAAGGCCTAGAATGGAATAACCCTGCTGTAAGGTCTTACCCTACAAATGGGCACAGGCCGACAGTATCCTCCCCAATAGGATATCCCACTCAAAAGTCAACACGACAGGGGCCTTGAATAGCGTAGCAGTCTAACGCATTGACTGGTGCTTTGCGTAGTGTGAACTACCTATTGTGGTCGCGGTTCGAAACCCGACCGCGTCAACCGGGGGGGGTCAGGGGGTGAGGGGGTCTGATTTGGTCAGTCCACCCTATCGGGAGAGGGGAGGGTGAGCCGGCACGAGCTCGTCGAGAAGCGTGAAGGGTGTCTCCAGAGAGGAGGTGGGCAAGCTCCGTCACAGAGGAGGAGGATCATCGCCGTCCTCGGAGAATAGCTTGCCCCATAGAGATGGGCGGCGAGTTCGTGGGAGGGTATTCGAGGAGGGTGAATCTAAATAAATAGAGGGTATAATTGGCTACTAAATTGGGAGAAAAACAGGAAAGCCTAAAGCCTAACCAGACCCATAGATATATAAACGTAAATACCTCATTCACCCTGTTCAGATACGTCTGCGCAAGATCTACGTCTAAAGAAGCGTAGGTGTATTGAGAGATGCAGACTCCCCCTGATAAAATCGCTGCAACATACTACATCGCAGTATCTCTGCAACATACAACAGCAGCAAATATACATATCTATAGGCCATACCTGTCGGTTCTGGCTCCACGATGGTGGAATGACCTTCCCGTGGAAGTCAGAACAGCTGAGACCCTGGCCACCTTCAAGCGTCGACTGAAGACTCACCTCTTCAGGGTGCACCTCTCCCTGTAGTCCGGTTTTGGAACTTAGGGACGTAGCTGTTTAGTATTGCACTCTTGTCTACTTGTTTATGTATTGTATTAGGTTTAGGCATTATTTCGCCGATATTTTCTGCACTGATTGTTTTATTGCTGCTTTTGAATTGTGGCTACAGATTTGCCTATAGGGTCCTAGTTTAAGATGTGGTTGCTCCTAGCACCTGGAATTGTAGCATACTTCCCTCTCGGGTGGCTTTCAGCGAAACTGTTCTTGACTACGGTTAACACTTTGTTGTACGTCGCTCTGGATAAGAGCGTCTGCCAAATGCCTATAATGTTATGTAATGTAATGTAATATATAGCCTATATATATATATTTAAATATACCGTATATATGACCGGACCCATAGATAGACCCTAATCACATAGAAGTACGATTTTTTTATTGTGGAACATTTATCACCGAATTATTTATTTGCTTGAAAGTTTACATCGTGTTTTTATTTATTTATTTTTACCGTGTCTTAGGTGGGGAATGTGGACATCCAAGAAGCTGCGCAGAAACACTTATCTGGGATGCCCGGGTCAGCTGACCTGATGCTCACAGTGAATGACATAAGCCACCCAAAAGCCTCAAACATGACTTCTGCTTTCACCATGCGGAGAGGGAAGCGCATATATACATATATAAACTACAATTCCAATAACTGAATAACGTGTCTAATATGTCGAGTTGACGTTTGTTCCTGCTCCCATACTGTGTATGTTTAAGGCCGGGTTGCTATGCCTGGGCAATTGTTATCTATGGTTAGTTACACTTCAGCTAATAGATATGATCTGCTTAATAGCGAAACACGATTGTCATACATCACTCGAACTGAAACTGCTAGAAATATTGCAGTGTTGTAGCTGGCTAGCAGGCTAGCTATAATAGCAAACGTAGGCTCACTGGAACCCGATTTAAAGACAATTTGAACAAGGTGACAACACTGTCTACCAGGGGCGATTGTAGGACTTTACCTTTAGGGGGGGCTCAGCCCCCAATGAGAATGTGAGATGTACACATGCAAAGCACAAGCCTACATTTTAAAATTAATTTACTGTTACATTCCCCAACATGTTCAGGGGGGCTGAGATAAGGTCTAGAAGGGGGGGGGTAGGGTCTGAAATACCACTGTCCACCCAGTGTCGTCTTCCTCTCGAACAGAGAGCAGTCCACACTGCAGTCGGGTTCGTTACCATGGTGAACCCACCGGAAACCAGCTCTGCAACGCCAGCACAAACACACTGGGATGAAAAGTGATTTTATTTTCGGCAGTTTTGTTTGCTCAAATCTAAAAAAAAAAAAAAAAATAGCCAAATGAATATTTTGTGCGTTTTTGTCGCTCGCTAAATATCGCAAACGTAGACCGTTTATCACAAGCGATCTGATATTCGTGAGATTGTCTAACTTTCGGTCTCGTTTGTGCTCCGTGTGTGTGTGGAAGTGTGCGAGTGTTTTGGAAACATCCGCGAGTCAGAAAGAGAGAGAAAGAGAGAGAGAGAGAGATAGATAGAGTGAGAGAGAGAGAGTGAGAGATGATAGATAGATAGAGAGTGGGAGGAGGCAGGGCAGATCCGTTTCCCCGTGTTCAATTTTAAACCTTAGTTGCCGGCGCAACAATACGAATCTAAATTAGACGGAACGCCATGCTTGCATATCTGAGAAAGTAATGACAATATTATTTTTCGCATCGCTCTCTTAACGCTTGGAACATGGCCCGTCGACGATGTAGTTGGGAGGATTGACAGTGCTTGATTTTAGGCCTGGTTTTCAATCTCGAAATTTCTTGACTAGGGAAGCGATAGCTACGGATTTGTAGTCTTAATTTAGCTAGCTGGCTACAGTAGCTAACACAGCTAGCCGAGCTCTCTAGCAGTTTCACTGCATCGCCACAACGATGCGGAGTCTATCAGCGATTCTTGGATGCCCGAATTAATTCCAGCTTTCGGCCTTTAAATAATCATTGTTTGAAAAAGCCAAACGATATTGTGTATGGGATTGTTGGCTAGCAAGCTAGCTGCCTAGCCTTAAACCGCGGACCTACGCCAAAATGATGAATTGGAGGCGACTGCTGCGGATATCCAACCGCTCCTTCCTGGCCTTCATCTTTTTCTTCTCTATGTCTACATCCTGCCTGTACTTCATTTACGCTGCTCCTGGAATAGGTGAGTAGTTGAAAAGCTATTATTATTTTTTATTATTTTTTGTTTAATGTGATTCTATTTCACGAGCACGACATGAATGAATGATAGATAGACGCACTTTCGTGGTTCCTATATTGGGATTTGACAATCGCACTTGTGCCCCACCTTTCAGTTTCAGTACAGGTCGGCTAGCTAGGTTAAGTTAACCAGCTAACTAGGTAACCTAGCGGCGCCAGACATTGTGTTCTGTAGCAAGGCACCTGCACACTTAGCTAGCTAGCCGCTGGCCTGCCAGTGGATATAATGTCCTTTCCACGCCGTGTAAGTGCATCCGTGCGTGAGTACATGCGTCGGCAGTGCTCGCATCCATCGCCCCATTCTCCGATGCCGTTCAAAGATAACGTTACCCCTTCTCAAGCAGGGAATGCATTATACACATTCGTTATAAGGCGGCTCTGTAGTATGTGCCATATGGCTAGCTGTTCACGTTACGGACCTGTGTGGTACAGATTAAATATCGCCTGGTTGTGGTTTAGCCATCTAGATATTGGTATGTGCACGTGTGACGTTAGTGGCCATGGGTGTAGCATGATGACACTGGTCTGGACTTTCTCGAAATCGTTTAACCGAAATGAATAATTCCCGTGCCCGCATTGAAGCGAGCTAATTGAAGGCTAAATCGGGGAGATTGCCTTATTGGATGTGCACCTGTCTGGCTACTTGGAGATTGAGCTAAAGGCTTTTTTATGTGTCAATGAGGTAGTAAAATATTTTCAATTGTAGTTAATGACTGATGTTGTACACGAATGAAATGTGGGGGAAAATATTTGAGTTGAGTTACATAATTCACAATACCTGGCTTAAAACTGTGCTGTGAGATTTTAAGGTGTTGTGTTTGCAACACCCAGAGGAAACTGGACGTATTACTATTAACACAATACAAATGTGTACACAATAGCATGTATGTGCACAGATGTTAAGAAATACAAGCTTATAATAACTATTCACAATCTGTGTGTGTGTGTGTGTGTGTGTGTCTGTGTCTGTGTCTGTGTCTGTGTGGCTGCATACTGAATCGAGGGTTTTAAGGTACAGTGGCAGGCCTGTAACCTCTAGGTTATATACCTCTAGGTTACAGGCCTAGGTGTACCATACCACACTGCTGCCAATGACTACATCTCCCAAGATTCCCTTCAGTGTGAACTTGATGCCCAGATGTGTATGATGATATAGGATAAGCATGTGATGTCCCACCCCCTTCCTGTGAGAGATTCATTTTTGATAGATGTCAGGTGTGGTATGTAAAAGTTGAACATTCTTCCAGCTATAGGAGTGGAGTGAGTGATGTGTATCGGCACGTCGTTGAACATGTAATGAAAATACAATCTGTTCCAGAAATGTGGAGAGGAAACCATTCAGAGGTTAAGTTCACAGGAACTGTGGTGTGTGTCTGTGTGTGTGTGTGTGTGTGTGTGTGTGTGTGTGTCTGTCTGTCTGTGTGTGTGTGTGCATGCGTGCGTGCGTGCGTGCGTGCGTGCGTGTGTGTGTGTCTGTGTCTGTCTGTGTGTGCGAGTGTGCGTGTGTGCGTGTGTGTGTGTGCGAGCGTGTGTGTGTGTGTGTGTCTGTGTGTGTCTGTGTGTGCGTCTGTGTCTGTCTGTGTGTGCGTGTGTGTGTGCGAGCATGTGAGTGTGCGTGTGTGCGTGCGAGCGTACGAGTGCGTGTGTGTGTCTGTGTGTGTGTGTGTGTGTCTGTCTGTCTGTGTGCGTGTGCCTGTCTGTGTGTGCGTGTGTGTGCGTGCATGTGAGTGTGCGTGTGTGCGTGCGTGAGTGTGTGCGTGTGTGTGTGTGTGTGTGTGTCACATTTTTTTGCTTATGGCAAATCCGTCTTTAGAAACCGCGCTTTTCTAGCTTCAGCTGTGACTGGTTAAATCCTCTGGAGCACTTTTTGGCATTTGGGATTTACAAAAAAGATAGTCCAGTCATAGTCTTGTGCTCCTGATACAGCTCTTGCATACTAATATACTTCTGTTCGTGCTAATTTGGCTTTAGGAATTTGTAACGTCATCATAATCATGTTGGGTGAATGTATTGTGGGGGAATCCTCAAAAAGAAAACATTGAAAAGGTTTAGTGCCAAGTTAACAAACAAACAAACGTAAAAAGAACGTTAATATGTTAATAGTTTAGATTAATCTCTAGTGCTTTGTGTGTGTTATCAATACAACCACATAATTTGTCAGGGTTGTGAACCTATAGCAATGCACAAAGTAATATGGGCAACGTTGTGCACGGACAATGTCAGCGGCTTTTCTGAGGCAGATTTTTAAATGGTTGGCGTGTCTAACCCAAGGCGACTCCTGGACTTTTATTAATATTACACCCAGGTTATTTGTGTCATCAGGGAATGTCTGTCTCCCTGGCAATATGCATCCCCTTGTTGTGGGTCCTGCAGCTCAGTTGGTAGAGCATGGCACTGGCAATGCCAAGGTTGTGTATATATATATACACATGGAATTAATTAATTCCCTCCCTCCTCGCCTCTCCACTGTGTGTCCGATGTGCGGTGAGTTTGTACTGGCGCAAAATGGCCGCCGTCGCGTTCACCCAGGTGGGCGCTGCACATTGGTGGTGGTTGAGGTGAGTTGCCCCTTTCATTGTCGGGTGCTTTGGGTACCTTGAAAAGTGCTATAAAAATCCAGTGTTCTTTCTCTTTCACTTTCCTCTTCCTGCGGCTGAACACGTGTCTGTCTCAGATGCTCCTGTGGGTAATGGGTAAATAAGTCGTGGTTCTGTAGCTGTGGATGTTTTGTTTGGCCTCACTCGTTCGCATACGTTCACGAGACGGGAAAACAGGAACATTTTTAGCGCAACCACGGAATAGACAGATTTGTTTGTGTCTGTGCCCAGGTTTCAGAAGTCTCCCATTGGACTTTTGTCATAGCCTTTAAAGTGTATATTGATAAAGGGGGCCTCGGTAGGGTGGTGTAGCGGTAAAGGAATTCGCCCGGGGTGCTGGTTGGCCGCTGTGGCTGCGGTTCGAACCCGCCAGCCTGGCTCTGGCTGAGAACACTGGGTTTCGAACCTCGGCCGCAGTGGGCAACTTGCATTCTGGTCGAATGCTTAGACCGCTACGCCGCCCAAGGCCTGTCTCTGTACCGTCTTTTGCAGAATTCACGAGATTTCCTCTAAACTCGATCCACAAACGTTCACAATGAAGGCCAGCATGGGCATGGGGTGGCAATAATTGGACAGCATTCCAAAATTGGAACGTCCATTTTTCTTTCTGATTTGTGTGAGAATCAAAATATCTGTCTGGTTGTCAGCCGACACCAGTCAAACCTGTTCTGGTTGCCGAGACGTGATGTAAGTGTAGATTGTTTCCTGGATTTTTTTAAGGACTTTCACATAGCTGTGTGACAGCCGGGGAAGGCTGTTTTGAACTTGTGTACAATTCACTTGTCCACACAAGTCAAATTTCAAAGAAGCGACCAGTGAAACATAAACGTGAATGACTAGTTTGAGGCCGTGTTTTATTAGTTTGTTTTTGGCAAAAACGTCCTGCTTAGTCCTGGAGCTCTGCCGGTGTTGTGCGTTGAGCTACTGCCTGTACATGCGCTGATTCCACCTTCCCCTTCAATGCAAATTCAAGAGGAGAGCATTTACGACTAGGCCAGTGTGTCTGCTGGTGAGAAGCCGTAGGAAATGGCGGACAGTTAGCGTCTTTTTCAGCAGTGTCACTAGACTGCTTATAATCAGAACTGATGTTCATGATGTTGGAGCCTATGGCCTGTTTATACTCGGTCTCCTTTTAAAAAAATATATTTTTAAATAATTTGTTTCCGATTTTCTCCTAGTTTAGTACCCAATTACCCACCTTCTATTTTTCATGTCAATCCCCCCCTCGTATTGTGAGTTCACTGCCGTAGCCCTGTGACCAGCAGTGACAAAGGCGAAGTATCGTCTCCATGGCTACGGATTTACCTACAGGATCCTAGTTTAACTATGTGGTTGCTCCTAGCACCTGGAACTGTACTTCCCACTAGGGTGGCTTTCAGCAAAACTGTTCTTGACTACGGTTAACACTTTGATGGACGTCGCTCTGGATAAGAGCGTCTGCCAAATGCCTGTAATGTAATGTAATGTCCTCCGAGACAGCACTCGCTAAGCCTGTCGGCTGACTCCGGTGCTCCAGAGCCACTCCTATACGCAGCAAACTCATGCCAGCTTCCCTCCCCCCTCCTTGGGGTGGACAGCCAATTTCCGCCCCCTAGTGGCACTCCCGGCCAGAACCAACTCTGGCGCGCCCCGGTGGAATGGAACCCCGGTTGCAGTGGCCAGCGTCGAACGTTGTAATGGCTAGACCACCCGGGAGGCCCCTCAATCTCCTTTTCTAACCAGCCTGGCTGAACGTTTCTGGTGCAGTTATCTAATCCCAGCATCTGGTCCCTCTGCCCCCCCTTCTCGTGTTCACCGTTTATTTGTCCCCCGTCTCAATTAGCTGATGTCATTGGTTCATTTTACGCTTCTCATATCCTCCCTACACTTACATTTACATTTTAGGCATTTAGCAGAGGCTCTTATCCAGAGCGACTTACACAGTTTACGTTTCTGTACATACAGTCCATTTATACAGCTGGATATTTCACTGAAGCAATTCAGGTTAAGTACCTTTAGCTCAAGGGTACAACGGCAGTGCCCCCACCTGGGAATTGAACCTGCAACCTCTGAGTTATAAGCCCAGTTCCCCCCTAACCGTTACACTACACTGCCGCCTCCCTGACCATCTTGTTAGTTTCGCTCTTGACAATCGCTGCCCAGGACCACGGTCACCACAATCGAATTTGTCTGGGACCGACGGCGTTGCCCTCCTCCTCCAGCGAGTCGGCGACAGAATCACGCGTGAAAACAGAACAAGGGCGCGCGCGGGTTTCCCTGTGAAACAGAACAAGGGTTTCATGAGAGCTGGTGGCGGTCGAAGCTCTCCCTGTTTTCTGGCGTGGCGCGAGTGGCGCCGGTGCCCTTGTGACTCTGCAGTTATGGTAATGAATGATTCACCGGCGCTGAGTGGCGAGCTGGGCGTGAGCCGCTCATTTCCCAGCCAGGGGGAGATGGAGATTTCCCGTAAACGGCACACGCTGGCCCACCACGGCGTTTACTCATTCATGCGGCCTTTGAACACCGGTCGTCAGCCGAGGTTTAAGTTTCCCTTGAGGAAACGCTTGAGAGCCACCTGATACTTCGCTTTCGCACGTGGACTTTCTAAATGCATCGAGCACAATGTGTGTTCTGTAACTTGTAGTAATGTTGTAGTGTTTAAGTCTCTCTCTTTTTTTGTGCAATATTCAATGATTGTGTTTTATTTGGACACTATTTCCCAGGGTGACTCATCCTCGGCCTCCAATTTTTAAACTTTGTTTTTTTAAATCCCCGTGTTTTCTTTACTCCCTAATTTGTGTAGGCCCCTTCTCTCACCGCAGTGTTCTATGTCGGTCGGGGGCTGGGGGAGGGTGTGGGGGGACGACTAACAAGCGCATCCTCAGGAACGCGAGCGGCCAGGCGCCGCACCACCTGCACAGCTAGGGCAGACAGACAACGGGCACCTTATCGACCAATGGGGTTTCTGCTGTGCGATGAGGTGGGGAACACACTGCCAACAGAAACCCTCCCTCTCTGGGTGCAGCTGTGGCCAATCACGCGTCTCTGTGGTTCTCCTGGCTACAGTCGTGCGCCCGCAATGGGGGTTCTATTCCAGACAGCGGGGAACATCTGTCCTGAGAGACAGTCTTAGCTGGATGTGCCATCTGGGGCACTGATAGCATAGTCTACTTTTTCTATATTGTAAGAGATGTGTTATTGTGTGTTGACAGCAGCTGATGTTCTGAAGCAGGTTCTCAGTAGCACACCCTCAGTGTCACAGCAGGGCGTCTGATGACAAGCCAGAACCAATTAATATTTCACGTTTCTCTGACATGGTAGGCGAGCGCTATGAAATCAGTTATGTTTTTTCCGGTTTTTATTTTTACTTCCTTTTCCTTTATCTATTGCTGTTTTTTTGACGTTGCATGCATATGCCGATTATGGTCAGAAACATCAATCAAAAAGATCTGACTGTCCCATCCCTCCGGGCGCCCGGCAGCCGCTCCTCGCGGTCTCGCCTCTTCTCTGTCCTGACTCCTCGGTGGTGGAAATGACCTCCCGCAATCGGTCAGGACGGCGGAATCACTTGCGATCTTCCGCAAGAGACTCAAAACCCACCTTTTCAGACTCCACTACCACTGAACTCTGTACATCTAGCTAATTGTCATCACCACTGCCTACTTGCTCAACACTTCTTGTATATGTATCCCTGCCTACTCATTTAATAAAAAAATCAAAACATTCCTAACCTTTTCCTTCCCAGTGTTACAGGTATGGTACGCAGCTGCCTGCAACGATGTCTATCGCTGTATTCCTGCACTGATCTTGTGCGCAAACTATGATTGTTCCTACCAAATGCACATCTTGTAAGTCGCTCTGGATAAGAGCTTAAAATGTCAAATGTAGATCAGGTTGAAAAGCTCAGACCTGTTCTAATCTGTACTTCCTGAATAAATATGTAACCCCCCCCCCCCACCCCCCACCAGAGAAACAATTGAGCATTGTTACGTAGCACAAAGCCAGTGTGAGGGTAAAACCCCCCTTTTCCACTGCTAAACGCTTCCTGGTTTTGTTTCCACAGCCAACACCTACTACTTCATGGTCCAGGCCCACGGGGTGATGCTGAGGGACAATGTGAGGACGATCGGTCACATGATCAGACTGTACACCAATAAGAACAGCACGCTGAATGGCACCGGTGGGTACAAGCCTTCGGCTCCGCCTCCTCGACTGCCAGAGCTGTCTAACCCCACGGCACGCGGCTGGCCTTGTGCTCACACTCTGGTCGTGGTTTATTTGGCATTTTCTCTGGGCAGCACCACAGGAGAGGGAAGTCTAAAGTGTGGTAATCTCCTGTGGTAAATAACATGTCACAGTCTGTCAGACTGTCTGTGGTGATTAAGTCTGTCAGGCTGTCTGTGGTCTGTCTGTCTGTTACACTGGGCCTTCGTTGTCAGATGGTCCTGTGCTCATGATTTACGGAACAACAGCCCTGATTGGTGCTCACAAATAATAATAATAATAATAATAATAACCCCTCATTTATATAGCACTTTTCATCGCAAAGCGGTCTCAAAGTGCTTAACAGAAAAGAAAAAGAAAAACTGAAAACAGAGCAAAACTTAAATGTATTCAAATTTAATATAATAAAAAAACTATGTGTATGTATGTGTGTGTGTGTGCTTTGTCTTTCAGCATTTGATTACTGTATTTGACCAATAATGTGGACTATTGTTGTTGAGATTTTTAGACATTACAAACAAAACGCCACCATTTGTGGTACGAAAGCAGTCTGAAATAAACGTAAGAAAGCATGCTTTGGCCCAGTGTGTCTCAGGATGGAATGTGCCCCCACGTCTGTTGCAAACCCTGGTTCCAAAATGTGCAGAGGTCAAAGGTCTTCTGCCTGTGTTAGCGCAGGCCAGCTCTGTGCACTAAGCGATTTTAAACAGGAGCACGCTTGTCGTTTAGCGAAGCGAACCGAAGCGATTTTAACGAGAGACACACACATGCATCCGCTCCCAGAACCAGCAGTCTGTTCTCACCTGGGCTTAAATGATCTTATTATGGGCGTAAATCATCTCGACACATGCACATGAATCATTTAAATGTGTGTCTTCTGAATCATCTTCACAGATTACCCCGACGGCAGCAACTCGAGCGAATACGTCGCGCACCCCACCACCTATCTTCCGGCGAATTTCACCATCGCGCAAAACCTTCCGTGTCCCGAGAAACTGCCTTCTATGAGTAAGTGCTCCAAACCGGCTTCGCTCCTCCCAGCCCAGCCTCGAGGCTCACGGCCCCTTGGCAGGTGACGCTCAGTACGCAGGGTTGGCGCTTTGCATCTCTCTGTTTTTCCCAGCGTTTTATTTCAGCACCGTCCCCGGCTGAGGTACAGCCGAGGGAAAGCGGGCCTTCCGGGCTTCCTCCTCGTGACCTGAGATGGCTCCGCGGTGACGTTGGGTAATGGAGTTCTGATCCAGCGGTGGGAAGACCGCTGTAGCACGTTGCGCCACTAACCCAGGTGGCGTGTTATGAAAATGGCCTGGTTCCAGATCGTCAGATGAAATGACACAGCACAATGGAGCGTACGCACGCACGGAACACACATTCTTCTCTGGCTGCGTCGTGTATCTTCTGGTCCTTTTTTTTTTTTTTTTTTTTTACTTCTACAATTGTCTTCTGTCTTGTTGATGGGCTTTTTTCTGGGTCACTGCAAGTTATATGACCCACGACGTTAAGAAATATACTATAGCTGCTAACAGCAATTGGGGGAATCAACAATATCAGCCAGCTGTATTACTGAACTGAACCACCATGCTAACCACCGTCTCACTAGCTTAACAACAACCAAAAATACATTTGGCTGACAAATTGCTGTTTTGAGGCACAAATGCGAATGAAGATTGACAGTCTTAATAGTGACCTTTGAATCATAGGAATGATTGAGGAGGTTCACTGAGAGACAGTGACTCTATATATATATAACATTCTTTTTATTTATTTTTAAATTTTAAAATTTCACCTTTTACCTTATCAACGGACTCGTGCCGGCTCCCCCTCCCCCTCCCCCTCCCCCTCCCCGGAGGCGGACAGTCAAACGCCGCCCCCGATCAGCAGCAGTAACCTGAGGAAGCCCGGCTCCCCCGAGCCCACCCTGCCCCTGGCGGAACACGGATCATTGTGCCTTTCCCCCGCAGGCCCCCGGGCACCGTCTGTTACTGCCACTAGCCCAGCCTCGAACCTGAGACCACAGGGCCCGATCTGCCCTGCTGGAGAGCTCCCTTTACCGTCTCAGCCACCCGGCCATGCTCATTAGTGAAACGCACAACGTCACTTATTGATGTTATTTCTACGTTTTAATGGAGGAAATGGTTACATATACATTTTTCAGTATATGTGAAACCAGTGGGAATTGAACCCACAACCTAAGCGTTGTCAGCACCATGCTCTACCTACTGAGCCACACAGAACCACGCTCTACCTACTGAGCCACACGGAACCACGCTCTACCTACTGAGCCACACAGAACCACGCTCTACCTACTGAGCCACACAGAACCACACTCTACCTACTGAGCCACACAGAACCATGCTCTACCTACTGAGCCACACAGAACCACACTCTACCTACTGAGACACACAGAACCAGATTCATAGGTGCCCTTATGAAGTTGCATTAGCATCTGTACGTGTGTAAATGCTAACAGTTAAGCGGAAAAAGCTGAATGCTTTTAGTCTAGGCCTCGCACATTTTAGGCTGCATGTCCTCCAGTTTAGAGGCTAAAAATAAAAATGTTTTTGCCGTAACGCACGTTCACGTGGCTCGCAAGGCCTCCGTTTTCGGAAGCGTCTCACCAGGAGTGCGAGGTAATTAGAGAGGATCAAAGGATGCCCCTCCGTTTCTTAATTAAAGAAGATTAAAACGAGAGCTTGATCCATTTCAATTCTAACCAATGTTGATCTCTGTTTTTGGATCTGCTGTCGTGGGTAAGAAAACAAAAGCCCTTTTTTTTTTAAACAAACAGAGTGACGAGACTGGAGACCGCCTGCACTGGACTGTCTCCAGGTGCGATGCACGTGCGCAGTTGTCACTCGATGCGCATGGCACACCGTCGCATTTAATGCGCGTTGTCATTATCGTTGACATAAATGTCGCCATTTGAACCAGTTATGTCGTTTTGACTTTCGTAAACTCTTAGGGCTAATCCTCTCGTTTTATATTGTGACCGGACTAATCTCTTAATCTCGTGTACAATGAGAGACCTGTTTTTCTTCCCCCCTCCCTCTTCAAATTAGACTCCAGGGCAGAAAAACCCTGTTAGTGCTGTACTAATCCCTTAACCACAAACTCTGTGCTAATTTCTCTCCGTATAAAATGTGAGATTGGCTCGATCCGTAGCAACCGTTCCCATGGGGGGAGGGGGAGGGGAGCCTGATTTCCCCTGTAATTTCCGTGCCGGCTCAGGGTTTTGAATAGATTCAAATGATGATTTCTGAGGTTACGGCTTCAGGTCACAGGCTCACAGGAACGTTTCTTTTTCAATTACCTAAGGTTTTACCGTACGGCGCGATGTATCCGGTTAATACAGCGGTTGAAACGATATTAGAATCGTTTAGATCTTCAGCTTTGATCGGATATTGCATATCGCCAGGTATTCCTCATGGCTTCCATAAAATGCATGAAAATACGTTCATTTTTATGTATGTTTTTTTTATACATCATGCGTATGTAGCAACGGAGAGTCA
Source organism: Aldrovandia affinis (assembly GCA_029706075.1). Taxonomy (NCBI): domain Eukaryota; kingdom Metazoa; phylum Chordata; class Actinopteri; order Notacanthiformes; family Halosauridae; genus Aldrovandia; species Aldrovandia affinis. The sequence continues at coordinate 834,216 of JAINUG010000290.1, read as the reverse complement.
AAGTTGTCCTGGAGGGCCGCAGGGTCTACAGGGTCTTGTGGTTTCCCTCCAATCAGCAGCCAGACTGGGCCTTGGGAACACGAGCCGCCAGAACAGCTCCAGTGCACCTCGGCGAGATTATACAAGTGTCTGGAACTCTGCTGGAGGGATGCAACACCATTCTTCCATGAGAAATTCCATCATTTGGTGTTTTGTTGATGGTGGTGGAAAACGCTGTCTCAGGCGCCGCTCCAGAATCTCCCATAAGTGTTCCAACTGGGTTGAGATCTGGTGACTGAGACGGCCGTGGCATATGGTTTACATCGTTTTTGTTTTCATGCTCATCAAACCATTCAGTGACCACTCGTGTCCTGTAGATGGGGGCATTGTCATCCTGGAAGAGACTCACTCCCATCACTCCTAATGCTTCACTATAGGATTACATGTAATCTATATGTAATGTAAGGTGATCACTCAGAATGGCTTTGTATTTATTGGTGTTTACCTTGCCCTCTAAGGGGTTGAGTGGACCTAAACCATGCCAGGAACATGCACCCCACACCATAACAGAGCCACCAGAACCCTTCACCGTGGGAAACGAGCACTTGGGCCTGTAGGTTTGTGTTGGCGTGTGCCACACATGCACTCGTCCGCTTGTTGGGGAGAAATGCACGGACATTACAGCCTGTATTTCCCTCAGACTTCCATGCCAACATCACCTTAGCCACGGTTCCTCATTAAACATCAGCTGGCTGAGTGGTCTTCATCACTGAAGCTGCTACCAAACATGCCCCAACGATCACCCCGCTTTCAAAGCCACTGAGATCTGTTCTTCTAGCCGTGGTAGCCGTGGTTTTTGTATATATGGCTCTAAGCATGATGGGATGTTAATTGATTGACTCAGGAACCACACCTGTGTTCAATACACTTTGTATTTCCTTTATTTTGGCAGATACTTGTATATCGGGGCGGCAATGTAGTGTAATGGTTAGAGAACTGGACTTGTAACTCAGTGGTCGCTCAGTGGTCACTGCTGGCCCTTGAGCTAATTCCCAACCTGAATTGCTTCAGTAAAAAATATCCAGCTGTGTGGATTGTACTGGAAGTCGCTTGACCCGCTAAATGCCTAGAATGTAATGTAAAATGAATATCGACATTTAAACATGGTTGCAAATTCATTGCTTGAAATGGTTAAAGAACGGACCAATTCTGAATCATACTAGTGGCTGTAACTACAGACCTGATTGTAATATTTGTATTGTTAAAAGGTTGCAATTTTTCAAAAGGTAGCCCGCAAGGGACAAATGACCATGAACCTTCTCCTTTATATGAACTATATGTTCAGACATTGTTCATAACATGCCCTGAGGGTTGGCAACAATCTTAGACAAGATGAGCCTTCAGAGGGAAAATGGAAGCTCTGCCAGTGTCTCCTGGAGTAAGATGACATTTAGCATGGCGCTGTAAGCCACTCTTGATCATTTCAGGTGTAATATATAATCATATCTTTTTTACATACCATTAGAATACCATTCTGAATGCTGTACAGCTGCTGTCTATCGCTGTATTACTGCACTGATCTCTTGCGCAAACTGATTGATCACACCATGTATTAATGCACATCTTGTAAGTCGCTCTGGATAAGAGCGTCTGCTATATGTATAAAAATTTTATATGCACCCTGGTTTTTCTTTGTTTTGTTAGTTGAATATTCTGCACATTAAGGTGTTGTAGTGACATGTTACATTTATGTGTAATCTAAAGCACAACACAAAACATCTGGATATTTGCAACCTTAAATATATCATTTAGAATGACGTGAAGACCACAGTCGATCCTTCATTGTTTGCAGAATCTCTGAGTTTAATGTACTGTCAGTGCTTAAAATGTTAAATGTAAATGTGAATATCTTATTTAATATGTTGATGCTGTAGGACTGGAATTGTTTAATTTTGCAGTTGGCTAAAAGCTGTTCTGTACCTCCCCCCCCCCCCTCCTCTTCCCGTTTTGTATCACAGAGGGTCATATCCGTGTCAATATGACTGAAATCCCCCTAGAAGACATTCAGCTTCGATTTTCCAAATACCTGAACGTTGAGTTTGGGGGCCACTGGAAACCGAAGGACTGTAAACCACGCTGGAAGGTTGGCATGACGTGCATTCATGTTTGCATTCCTTGTTTAAGTTGAGCTTGAACTACCTGACTTAATAACTTGTTTAATGAAATGAAAAATCTTGATTTAATGTTGGTTGCTTTGAAAGGCTCTTGTGCGCACGCACACGTTTGTTTATGTGTTTCAGGCCATTGGTGCAGGTTTATGCCTGCACACTCACCTGCTCATTGGCTGGCAGTGTAGTGTAATGGTTAGGGGAGCTGGGCTTGTAACTCAGTGGTTGCAGGTTCAATCCCCAGGTGGGGCACTGCTGTTGTACCCTTGAGCTAAAGGTACTTAACCTGAATTGCTCCAGTAAAATATCCAGCTGTATAAATGGATTGTATGTAAAGAAATGTAAACTGTGTAAGTCGCTCTGGATAAGAGAAAGTCAGAAGAAAGACTAGGGAGGAAAAATGTCACACATTGTGTGGTTATTGAAACAAAATTTTAAAAATTGTTTTAAAAAGATCTGGGGCTTTTCTAAAAACATTTGGGGTTTAAGCCCCCCCTCCGTGCCACCCCTGCTGTCACACACACTGGTAATGAAGCCCATCTGTATGGGGTTTAATATAATAATAATAATAATATATGCTATATAGCCGACGATTTTATCCAAAGCGACGTACAGTAGTGAATGCATACATTTTTCAGTATATTTGGTCGAACCCACAACCTAAGCATTGTTAATGCCATGGTGTTCCTACTGAGTCACACAAAACCGGAGGTTTTAGGTTCTGCGTTGTGTCTTTCTCAGTGTTTCCTGTGTGACCCTCCCCCTTGTGATGCGGTTAAGCGTGTGATGAGTCTAATGCATTCTGAACTGAAATTCTGCCAACGTCTGTCTGTCCGTCCTGTTAGGTGGCCGTTCTCATTCCCTTTCGAAACCGCCATGAACACCTGCCTATACTGTTCCAGCACCTCATCCCCATGCTGCAGAGACAACGCCTGCAGTTCGCTTTCTATGTCATCGAGCAGGTATGTTTCCTTCTTTCTGTAACCATATTTGGCGAATAATTATGAATTAATTCGATTTTTAAAAACTAATTTCTACATCTGCACTGTTTTAAGTATACGAGTCATTTCATTCATTTTATTTATTTTAGGGCGGCAGTGTAGTATAATGGTGAGGGAACTCAGAGATTGCAGGTTCAATTCCCAGGTGGTGGCACTGCTGTTGTACCCTTGAGCAATGTACTTAACCTGAATTGCTTCAGTCAAATATCCAGCTGTATAAATGGATTGTATGTAAAGAAATGTAAACTATGTAAGTCGCTCTGGATAAGAGCGTCTGCTAAATGCCTAAAATGTAAAATGTATTTTGTATGCGTTTTAAACACCCACCATGGTTTGTGTACCAGTGCTGCCATCTCCTGGTGTAGTGTGGTAGTGCTCTAGGTGCTTACATCTCCACGGTCTGCAGTGCACACTTTCCTCCAGTGTATTGCGTTCCAGTTTAACCCCAATCATTCCACCTGCCCTTCGTGGCCCCGTGCTCAAACAAACTCCAAGCCTCTTCAGAAGCGTCTATAGTGCAGCGTGTGCACTCTGGAGAGCGTCCGCAGTCTGATTGGTCCTCTGGTTGTGATGTCACTTCCCCAGACCGGCACGCAGCCCTTTAACCGCGCCATGCTGTTCAACGTCGGCTTCAAGGAGGCGATGAAGGACCTGGACTGGGACTGCCTCGTCTTCCACGACGTAGACCACATCCCCGAGAACGACCGCAACTACTACGGCTGCGGACAGATGCCCCGGCACTTCGCCGCCAAACTCGACAAATACATGTACATGTGAGTGAAGGTCTTTAAACATCTTTTACTGTTTATTGTTTTAATGGTTTGGAAATCTGTGTGAGTGTGTGTGAGTGAGTGTGAGTCCGAGTGCGCGTGCGCATGTGTCTGTCTGTGTGTCTGTCTGTGTGTCTGTCTGTGTGTGTGTGTGTGTGTGTGTCTGTGTGTGTGTCTGTGTGTGTGTGTGTGTGTTTCTGTGTGTGTGTGTGTGTGTTTGTCTGTCTGTGTCTGTGTGGGTGTATGTGAGTGTGTCTGTGTGGGTGTATGTGTGTGTGTGTGTCTGTGTCTGTGTGTGTGTCTGTGTCTGTGTGTTTCTGTGTGTGTGTGTGTGTTTGTCTGTCTGTGTGTCTGTCTGTGTCTGTGTGTGTGTGTGTGTGTGTGTGTGTGTGTGTGTGTCTGTGAGTGCATGTGAGTGTAAACAAATGGATACACACCTACAGTAATTTAGGCATTCACTGAAAGACAGGATTTGTCTGTTGTTTGTATGAATTGAAGGCGTGTGCCAGACATGAAAAGGCTGTGGTCAGGTTGTGTTGCTCCAAGCAAAGTCACACATTTATTTATTTTTTCCATCTACTCCCTGGCCCAAATTTCTGCAGAAACATGGTCTTAATTTTCTCAAATTAAAATATTGGTCTTAATCTTAATTATTATTATTATTTTTATTTAGTTAGTCGGCATGTGTATTGTTATCAGTAAGTGAGATATAAGATTGTGGTTGAAGGTGAAATGCTCTCTGCCAGGCCAACACTGCCTTGTTGTGGTGGGGATGGTGAGTTAAAATAGATGTTATTGTCGTTGGGTTTAGAGCATAGATGCGTCTGTCATTTAAAAGGAGCAACTGCATTTTTGCTCGTTTTCGCAGAGAAAATAAGGCTTTCTGAATGTTTTCATATCATTACAGTTATGCTTAAAATGTAATTAAGGTTTCCTTTTCCAGGATTTGAGTTGTCATATGGCATAGTAATATGTGCTGTTTATCAGACGCTTTTATCCAAAGGGACTTACAGTAGTGAATGCATATATATTTTCAGTATATGTGGTCCCAGTGGGAATTCAACCCACAACCTAAGCATTGTCAACGCCATGCTCTACCTACTGAGCCACACGGAACCACGCTATCCCTAATCATCACTAATACTAATACTAAATAAGTTGTGACGAACCTAACAGCTGCAGTGCATTGATGCCATGTGAAGCTCCTACTGGTCACTGTATACAGCGTGGATCATGGCAGACACATCTCTCTTTGTGCTTCCCCTAGTTTTACCTCGTTTCTCTTCTGGGATATTGACATTTAAGCACTTGGTTCCACCTTCAGTTTGTCCTTTTCTATTTTTCCTCTTCCTTTCCTTTCTTTTCTTTTCAGAGGTTTGTCCCCCTAAATAAATGAATAAATAATCTTTGATGGGCTAGTATGCCAGTGTTGACATGTTTACAACAGGTTCTTCAAAAGGGCTTTGTAGTGTAAGTGCATATTGCTGGAGTAAGTTTGCCTGGAATTTCTCAATGAAACTCACTGATGACTCAGGGAAAAGGGAGGGCCAGACCTATGCGTCGGTAGTGGCCTATGGCGCCCCCCGACTGACACTCGCGGTACTGCACCCGTTTAAATGAATGACTCATTGTTGCTTTTTTATTTTGGCAGTCGCCTGTACTATCTGGCTGGTCTAAGTGCTTTCTTGGCTCACTTCAGCCAGCTTTAGTTTAGTCATTGTCCTTTTCTTATCTAACCCTTAACTACTAATGGGATGATTGCAGTGCTGCTAGGCAGCATTCCGCCTTCTGCATGTCAATGTTTGTCAAATTTTCCTGTCAGACACAGGAAATTAATATGGCCGCTCTCTTCTGTCTTCCATTTTGCTTGGAGCATGCACTTGTGATGTCATAGCAGCCCATTGGTCAGTGCTTGGTGTAGTGGCGTTGTGAAGGTCGCAGTCTAGTTGTTCCAACTTCACAAGCCCACATTCTACTTAATGACCAAATATATTTTCTGTAACCGACCCCCTTATTAACATTTAATAATATGAAATATGTTTATGTATTATATTTATATATATATATATATTTTTGTTTCAGAATTAAATTTATTTGATGCATGTCAAAATAACTGTGCGCACTGTAAATAGTGAATGTCAATGTTTTATTCTTCTGATGCAATGAGCATCTCATGTCCCAACTCAACCTGGACTTGAATAGCCCAAGTATTCTGCCTAAAAAAACAACAACCCAAAAACTTCCTGATATCCCTGCAGAATTTGCCTTTACTAGTTTCCACTTGTGCCCTCTTGTTCTGCTAACCAAACTGATCTTTAAAAATATGTTCAGAGCTGGAATTAAAACAATTTTGATGCATGCCAAAATGAGTGCCTGTGACCAGCACTGTGTCTAATCTGACTGGTGTGAATGCCAAAGGAAGCTGTACTGTATACAGCTGGTTATTTTGATCATGTGTCCCATCTCAACCAATCCCGTGATCCCATGACCCAGAATTTGGGAACCACTGCCCTAAACCAGCAGTGTATTCATTATTATTTAACAATTTAGGCCTTTAGCATCACTCTTTATCCAGAGCGTTTTATCAATTTTTTACATTTCTTTACATACAATCCATTCATACAGCTGGATATTTTTGCTCAAGCAATTCAGGTTAAGTACCTTTAGCTCAAGGGTACAATTCCCAGGCAGTGCCCCACCTGGGAATTGAACCAGCAACGTCTGAGTTACAAGCCCAGTTCCCTAACCATTATATACCATTATATATACTGCAGCTCCGGCATTCTGTGCCTTCTGCAGTCTCTGTGTGGCTTTGAAACTTGAACATGATTAATAAGGCCAGGTAAGGGCACAGTGTGTGATTGGTCGCTAAACCCAGGGGCGAACCGTTGCCCAATCTTTTTATTTATTTATTTTTATGTTTTTTAGAGGGTTTGCACAAACAATCCTGCGGTTTTCGTACATTTCGTTTAGTATTGATTATTTTAAGCACAGCTTGTCACTGACTGGAAACTAGACAAATCCTGTATACCCCCCCACGCACACACACACACACACACACACACACGTCCTTTTGAATATTATTCTCACCACAGGAGGGATGACTGGTCTGTGTTTTTCACTGATTATCTGGGGAACGGATCTGGATCCTCATCTGGATTCTCATCCAAGAATTGATGCCAGTACTCACTGTGTGTGTGTGAGTCGAAATGTTTGGAAAACACATAGTGTTTTGTGTTGTTGTTGCTGTCAGTGAGGTGGTGTGGTAAAGGTTTCCCCTTCTATATTTACTGTTTTTAAGTCTGTTTAAGCGGTTGGCAGGTAAGCGGTTTGCGTCTCTTCGTTAACCCTCCCCCCCCCCCCCTCTGAAGTCTTCCCTACAGCGAGTTCTTCGGGGGCGTGAGTGGGCTCACCGTGCGCCAGTTCCGGAAGATCAATGGATTTCCCAATGCATTCTGGGGCTGGGGTGGGGAGGACGATGACCTTTGGAACAGGTTAGTGAGAGTGCAAACGCAGCTGACCCATGGACCATTCACCCTCTCCTCTACATGCCTATATGTTCATATACAATTGAAACATTATACATTTAATTTATTTTGATTATTAGTAAAGACTGTTTGAGGGGGCTGCTGGGTGGCTCATCCTCTTAAGACACTGTTCTAGTGTGTGGATGAGCCCCACGGTCTGCATCCTGTTAAGACACTGTTCCAGTGTGTGGATGAGCCCCACGGTCTGCATCCTGTTAAGACACTGTTCCAGTGTGTGGATGAGCCCCACGGTCTGCATCCTGTTAAGACACTGTTCCAGTGTGTGGATGAGCCCCACGGTCTGCATCCTGTTAAGACACTGTTCTAGTGTGTGGATGAGCTAGTGTGTGGATGAGCCCCACGGTCTGCATCCTGTTAAGACACTGTTCCAGTGTGTGGATGAGCCCCACGGTCTGCATCCTGTTAAGACACTGTTCCAGTGTGTGGATGAGCCCCACGGTCTACGCTCTCCCGAATCGAACCGCGGGGGGTTGCAGCGAGTGGGGGCTTAGAATACAATTGACAATACAATTTGAAACATATTCTTTTTTTTTTTTTTTTTTTTAAGGGTGAAAAAGCAAAAAAATGTTGATCATAAAGCCATGTTTTGACAGCCCAATAAGACAAACTATTTGTGTCTATATTATTATTATTTTTCTTTTCTCCCCCCTCAACGGCTGGGGTTAATTTGGGGTTAATTTTAATTTCTGTAACAAACAAGTCAACGCGGTGACTGCCGCTAACGTGCTAATTACTGACTGCCGGTGCCGTTTCGTCTTGTTCTGCGTGGAGTTATTTCTCTTCACCTTGCTCACCCCGACGCTGAGCCAGGCGGGTGGGGTTTGAACCCATCGAGAGGGTGAGAGAGTTCCCCGGGAGAGAGAGAGAGGGATCCCCCAAAGCTACATTAGCCTTATGTAGGTGCACAGTGTGCTTATGCCCTATTCCCCGTGGGCTCTGGAGGCGCTCAGGGACAGCTGTGAGGGAGGGGCCATCTGAGCTGGAGCCAGACTCCGAGCCAGGCCTGTGAGGGAGGGGCCGTCTGAGCCGTTTTGTCCCTTTGTAATTGTTACATCGTTTTATTATATTATAAGTGATCAATTATAATAAAGTGTGTCTGTGTGTGTGTGAGATATATATCATTAGTGAAGTTATACAGCAGTGGAGATGTTCACACACCCAGTACAGTAAACCACAGCTGCTTGGAGGGAGGAGGCGTAGAATATGTTGAAGAGTACTCCCACGCCCTGCGTCTCTCGAGAAATTCACCAAAACAAAAAAAATCCCGTTTAGGTCAGCGGATCCTATCGGGGAGCCTCTGACGGAGGTCTGCTGACTTGAGATTTTTTTCTTCAAATCAACTTTAAAATCTCAAATGTATATAAATGGTTTTCTGCACTAGTCCACAGAGACTCGTCCCTAGAGACGCCCCTGATGGCGCCGCCTGCCTGTTTGTGTTTTTGCAGAGTGCACTACGCAGGTCTCAACGTGACGAGGCCGGAAGGCGAAATGGGAAAGTATAAATCAATCCCACACCACCATCGAGGAGAAGTGCAGTTCCTGGGCAGGTCTGTGAGCTCTCGTACTCCTTAACAGGTTTAGCTGGTTCCAGTGCGGCTGTGCCTGTCTTTTTGTAGCAGCATTGCATGGATTTGTGTCAAAGCCGTTGGCGCGTTTGACGTTTTGTCCCCATCGACCAAAGTGCCCACATCCCGTGGTTTGATTGGGAAGGTTTCGTTCGCCAAAGCAAACCTGTCAAACCAATTCTCATCTCCGGTCTCGTTTTCCTCTCTCGATTAAGAGTGAAAAGCTGGATTTACACAGCCAGTTTCGGGCGACCCAAATCTTTTTTTTTTTAATGATTATTATTTATTTATTTATTTATTGTTTTTGCATATCCGAATATCTTCCGATTTGTTCCCCCCCCAAGTGTAAACGCCATAAAACCACATGGAATCTGATCTTTTGAATTCCGATGCATGTCACACGATGAGCAAAGAAGGCTGTATAAAATAAACTATACAGGTAATGAGCTATATTGTATGCTCAAAAATTGGGAGAATTATATTGTTTTATACTAATACAGTTGCTCAGAGAGAATTATATATTTTTTTGCTCATCTTTATCAAGGGTGTTAGTAATTCTGGAATTGACCATAGGTCTGCTGTGTAAATACCGATTTACTTACTCCATATCATGCAAAGATTAATTTATTTAAAAAATAATATATATATATATATATATATATATATATTTCATTAGTGCGATTGTACATTCTTGCCCCTTTCTCTGGACCTGGGAGCTCACTGATCTAGGGTCAGTCGTCTTCCTTTAATAATCTTCCGTCTTTCATAATCCTTTGCTGAAATGAAAGAGCTGGCGAAGCTGAAATGCACAGGCAGCAGCTGAAATGCAGTTCCAGTTTCACTACTGATCCTATGTTCCGAAGATATTATATCGACAGTGAGGGGGAGGGGGCAGGCAGTGCCCACACAAGAGTCTGACCCACAGTTCATTGGCCTCATCTCTGCTGACTGTCTTCTCTGGTTACAGACATATTTCCTTATTGATGCAATAACTGTGTGGCCTTATCTCCTGTTCAGAATGTCATAAAGATGATGACTGTACTATTGTTTTCCACCATGTGAAGTAAATTGCATTTCTGAAATTGTATGTGTGAACTGAATGTATCTCTGTGCATATTGGGGAAGGAAGGATATCAATATGTCAAATATATGATTGTAAGTGATTTATAGAGTTATTTTTAATCATTCCTCACGGTGATATGAGCTAGCGACCCAGACGATTAATGCCGTTTTGCCTCCCTCAGGTACAAGTTGCTGAGGTACTCCAAAGAGAGACAACACCTTGACGGTTTGAACAACCTGGAATACACACCTGAAGTCACTTTGAGTAGCCTGTACAAGAACATCACTGTCAACCTCTCTCCAGACCTGGCTCCCGTTCGAGACTATTGAGCTTGTCATCCATGCGGGATCTGAGCACACTTCTGCACCGAGTACGGACGGCCTTTCGAAGGAGTCTTTCAGGTCGGCACTGTTAACTGGAGCGTAAGGGAGCACTGCCAACTTACCTTATCTTCAGAAACGATCTTTAGAGGATTTAGGGCCTGTGTAATCAAACAGTGTGAGTGTGTGTGTGTGTGTATGTGTGAGACGTGTGCGTGTGAGACTGTGTGTGTGTGTGTGTGTGTGTGTGTGTGTGTGTGTGTGCGTGCGTGTGTGTGTGTGTGTGTGTGCGTGTGAGACGTGCGTGTGAGACTGTGTGTGTGTGTGTGAGATGTGTGTGCGTGTGAGACGTGTGTGTGTGAGACGCGTGTGTGTGCGTGCGCGTGTTGCATGTTGGGTGTCCATGCTAGCTTTGGCTAATTCCGCATCACATTTCAGAGGAGAGGAGTGACAGCGTCAGCGACCACCATGTTCACGGCAAAGCCTTAGAAGATACACGTAGGCTCTTTACCGCGTTTTTAAAACGTTTATTTTATTTCAGATTTTGTGAAAACCTTTGTTAGTAAAACATTTAACATACCTTAAATTGCATCAGGGCCTGTATTTATAAAGCATCGCAGAGTAGGAGTGCTGATCTAGGATCAGTTCAGCCTTTTAGCTCATAATGAATAGAGTTAGGATATGGACAGGGGAAGCCTGACCCTAGATCAGCACTCCTGTGAGATTCTTTATAAATACGGGTGCTGGTGTCCGACCATGTTTCTGCACATATCATTTTTTTATTTCCTCCCCCCCAAGGTGATTTCAAGGTGATTTGTACGTGTCTCGCAAATTTACAATGTTTTTTTTGTTTGTTTTCTCGTTTAAGTTTCACAAGAACTCCCGCGTGTACTGTATATTGTGTAAGCATTTTCCACGTTCCATTCCCCCGGCTGTATATCGCAGCGTTGAGACCATTTGCATGAATGGTGTAAATCCAGGCTTGTTGATTTGGATATTAGAATGATGAGAAACCTTGTTTTGGCAGCTAGAACTTTTTGCCCTTGTTGATAAATAGCCTAGATTAAAAAAATGTGTAATGGGCTTTCCCCACGGTAAGTCATACATTTATTAGGGGCAGATGTTTTGAAGGAAACATTTTTCGGTTGACCGTATATCTTGTGCATGCCTTAATTTATTTTATTGCCAGGTAAGAAGAAGAAGAAAAAAAAAAAAAGTTTTAAAAGTTTTTTTAATTTTTAATATTTTTTAAATCATAATTTTTTTTCGTTTGTTTTTGTTGTTGCTTAGGAAGATTTTGGTTTATGATTATTATTCTTTTTGAAGTGCACTGTGTGAAGAGAATCTATGGACAATCCTTTCAACAATCTATCCCAAGGAAGGAACGGTGGACGCCGCTTCAGAGCGGCTATCCCCGACGTGCCAGCGCTGCTAACTTCCAGAATGTTCCTGACATCGATTCCTCCGATTATACTGTAAGGTTCAGTCCTACTTTTTTAAATATTGTGTTTGAATATAAGCTTGTGTGGGACCGTACGAACAGCCTAAATGAGAGAGCAACCGGTTTTGCTCTTGAATGGCGTGTTAAAAAGATCTTGGGTCATGAAGACTTTGTTTTAAAGTTTTGAGCACCAAAAGCAATCGCTTACGAAGTTGTACCTGTTGTATTTTTTATTGCCGTCGTTCCTAGTTTTTGTACTTTTTATGTGTACCTTTTCCCACATTTTAGTTGTTTTGCTTGTCCATTTGCTGGTGCCCCCCTTTTTACAAAAAAAAGCCAACTAAAATAAGGTGTGTAAACATTTTATCGAACGGAACCGCTTTTACGAAGTGCTCCTGACTCTCGAGCGCCGTTGAATCGACATCGACACATCGACTGACCTCCAGTTACAAGTGACTGCTGTGGTTCAGTTATTCGTTACTTCTAATTGGCCTGTTTCTGGCAGTACGTACAGTCTGCACTCTTGTGTGGAGCGGCTCGTTTCAGATGAACCGCCAGGTGAAAGTCTTTGTTTGGTTTGGCCCCTCGTTAGGTAACGCAAGTCTGGATGTAAATATTCGCTCGTATAGTGGAGAAACAGAAGCGTCCTAGCGAGGCAGCAGTGCCAAAGTCTACGTCCATTTTCAGAATTTATAGTAACAAAAAAAAAAACTGTTTAAAAGGAAGACTTGAAGAAAATTAAAATACACACATATATCTCGTAGGATACTCATTGTATATGCTATAGAAACACTAACCTCATGGTCCAAAGGACAAAAGCTTAGAAATACTTTGTGTGTTTATGTACACACATACACACGCGCACATATACATGCATATTTACACGCAGAGAGTATCTATCTGTATAAGTGACCAACTTTGAGGGCACAAGTGTGTTGGGGTGAGTTGCCTATTTCAGTGTTCAGTTCTGCTGCCCATAGCAGCTGTGGTGTCAGGTGTAGTTTTTTGTTTCGATGATATTTTCAGAAAACCTGCAAGGAGCAGAAAAACAGAATGCAAACTTTAAGGCTCCTCTATTGCATATCACCCACCTAGCAAATGTTTATTGATTCGTGGCAGTAACGGCTGCCTGGAAAACTACATTTAAAATGGTTTACATGTGTCCCCCCCTGCTCAAAGGGGGATATGCTGTTTCCTGTGTCTTACTGAAATATCCCAAAATAAATTTTAAAAAAAATGTATTCACGATTACAATATCGTAATGTGGATTATTGCAGTATTCATATCTGTGCCTTGATTTTATTTTCATTTTTTTGTTCTTTCAAATGTTTTAGAAACTAATTTTGACATTATTGGTTGTGAAGTAAGGGTTGGGTTGTTGACATTTGCGTGAGGTTTGATATTAATTTATGAACTGCGATGTAGACAAAAGATGTGTTTGAGGACAAAAACAGGGAGATGTTCTGTTGTATGCGCTTTGTTGTTGTGGACGACCATTCTCAGTACAAACCGTTTCAAATTTGAGACCATTTGTTCTGATTTGAGACGTGTACAATCCACGCTCCAGTTTATTTTTTTTTTTTGTTTTGAATCTGTTCACCCTCTGCTCTGTCATGACAAGAGTTTCTAGTTGAGATGTTGGACTTCGTAAACCTCGTTTTTCAACAAAAGTGAATAAATACTTCCGTTGCCATATTCACGATCGGCTTCTCGTGCAGTTTTTTTTTTCCCCTCCTCTGATCTCTCTCCGGTGTCACTCTCCGGTTGTTCATATCCAGACGTCGTCACGTTGACTTTCATGTGGTGGTTTAAGTGTGTTTTGTGGATAAACTAGACTGAACTTGCATAGACAATTGTGACATTTATTACAGTCGCTATATATGAGTTCCATTACACCGAACAGCACCACATGCATCACAGAGACCTGTTTAAAAACACACAAAACAAAACCAAACTTTAAAACGGTGGAGCTGCAGATACAATTGTGGCCTGGCCTTGATTTCTGTTTATTTATATATATATTTTTCTTTTATCATGGCCTCATGAAAATAAATGCATAATTGCTACTGATGGCAAAGCAGTGGTACTTCTTTTTTTTTTATTTTTTTTGTTTCTTCGTTGGAAGATTTTGTTCATATTTTGCTCCTCTATCTCCCCAGACCTCAGTGTTTTTCCCCCCCTAGGTTACCTTGTGCCACAGGACACCGGCGTCATTTTTGGAGTTGTTGACCATTTATTTGCTAGCCCAGGGGTGTCAAACTCATTCCATCGAGGGCCGAGTGTATTCAGGTTTTTGTTGCAACCAATGCACTACACCAGGTGATTTCAATTAGGTTCCCTCCTTAGTTGATCAATTAGTGAAATCGCCTGGTGTAGTGCATTGGTTGCAACAAAAACCTGCACACACTCGGCCCTCGATGGAATGAGTTTGACGCCTGTGTGCTAGACGAAGGGGAAGAGAGACGGCGTGTGTGTGTGTTGGCGTTACACGTGGCTGTTTGTGATGACGGCGGTGGTTGTGTAAGAGAAGGGGCTCAGGAGCAGGGCCAGGGTGTAGTGGCGGTGCCCGTCTGCGTGGGCCTCGAACACCACCTGCAAACGCAGCACACAGACGTCACGTCCACAGCTGGGAAACCGTGTGTCTATATAAATATATATATATGTTCATGACACTAGATATGACAGTCCTTATATTCCACATTTTTTCAAATAATTTTTCTTCAAGCAATTACCGGTACATTACATTACATTACAGGCATTTGGCAGACGCTCTTATCCAGAGCTATTTTAACTTTCAAGAACAGTTAAAGCCACCCTAGTGGGAAGTAAAGGTGCTAGGCAACCACATAGTTAAACTAGGTCCCTGTAGGTAAATCTGTTAGCCACAATTCAAAGTGCAATAAAACAATTTTCGCAAAATAATGCCTAAACCTAATACAATACATAAACAAGTGACATTGCAATACTAAACAGCTTCCCTAAGTTACAAAACCTTACAAGGCGAGATGAAACACTTTACAAACACTTTACAATTTACTGAGCTATCTAAAATATATCAACAAAGAAAAAGGAAATTGCATATTGTCACCTTAAAAGAAGGCCTAGATGCTGAGCTGATATAGCTGATAAATAATCAATATAAACCAAATATACAATTTTGAGGTAAACACAATGTAATGCACCAGTAGTAGTGTGTACGACTGTAGGAATGTACAACTCAATATTTGCCATGTTACTACATAGTTCTTGGAAGTAGTCCACAGTCACAGGCTCTCTGTCTGCC
This sequence comes from Aldrovandia affinis, assembly GCA_029706075.1. NCBI lineage: Eukaryota > Metazoa > Chordata > Actinopteri > Notacanthiformes > Halosauridae > Aldrovandia > Aldrovandia affinis. The sequence goes on along the minus strand of JAINUG010000290.1, from coordinate 819,078 downwards.
TTGTATTTGTCACATTTTTTGTTTACCTACTGTCTGGGCAACTTACTGACCAAAGGTCATTTAAGCAGTAGGGTTACTATTTGCCAATATACAGGTAACTGCCAAAATAAAGGAAACCCCTGGGTAAATGAGGGATACTGGCAGCTCTGTCGTTGTGTTGGGTGCATTTTCCCAGCATGGTTTAGGTCCACTCAACCCCTTAGAGGGCAAGGTAAACACCAATAAATACAAAGCCATTCTGAGTGATCACCTTCATCCTGTGGTGAAGCATTTCTATCCTGATGGGAGTGGTCTCTTCCAAGATGACAATGCCCCCATCCACAGGGCACTGAATGGTTTTATGAGCATAAAAACGATGTATATCATATGCTATGGCCGTCTCAGTCACTAAATATTAACCCAGATTTTGTAGAATTTATGCCAAGGTGCATTGAAGCTGTTCTGACAGCTCGTGGTTCCCCAACACAATATTAAGACACTTTATGTTGTTGTATGTTACCTATATTTTTATAATGGCAAAGGAGGTAGAATTGGAAAGCTCAGAAGCTGGAATTCTAACCTACTTTGTTCAAATAGTACTCGGTCAGGACCGCGGAATCACTTGCGATCTTCCGCAAGAGACTGAAAACCCACCTTTTTCAAACTCCACTACCACTGAATTCTATACATCTAGCCAATTATCATCACCACTCCCTACATGTTTAATACTGCTTTTTGTACATTTACTAAAGATTTACTAACCTTTTCCTTCCTGGTGTTACAGGTATGGTATGCAGCTGCCAACAATGTCTATCGCTGTATTACTGCACTGATCTCTTGCGCCAACAATGATTGATCAAGATTTACTTACATCCGCCACCTCGTGGAATGGTATCCGCCCTTCCACCTTCCAGTAAGCCTTTGTGTCAAACTCCACCTTGTAGACTCCCGCCACAAAGTCCTTCTCACCAATCAGACCATGAGCTTCCCCAGTGGCGTCAGTGGCTCTGAGAGAGAGAGGGAGAGGGAGAGAGGGGAGGGGGAGAGGGAGGGAGGGGGGGAGGGAGAGGGAGGGGAGGGGGAGGGAGGGAGGGAGAGGAGAGAGAGAGAGGGAGAGGGAGAGAGAGGAGGGGGAGGGGAGAGGGAGGGAGGGAGGGGGGAGAGAGAGGGGAGAGGGAGAGGAGAGGGGGGAGAGGGAGAGGGGGAGAGGGAGAGAGGGGGAGAGAGAGAGGAGAGAGGAGAGGGGAGAGAGGGAGGGAGGGAGAGGGAGAGAGAGAGAGAGAGAGAGGAGAGAGAGGGAGGAGAGAGAGAGGGAGGGGGAAAGGGAGGGGGAAAGGGGAGGGAGAGGGAGAGACGTGTTTAACGGTGAGCGCTGCGTTTGGATGATTTGTGGAAGGGTCTTCCCATCTTTATTTACTGGGCTGTTATTCTCTCAGACTGAAGCAGACGCCAAGTTAAATACTTAAGTATTAATTGATGCACTGGATTGACCTTCAAACGTCTTTCGGATGAGATGTTAAACCAGGGTCCTGACTCACTGATTCTTTACACAGAGCGTGGTCAATGCCTGGAACAGCTTGCCAGGTCAGGTAGTAGAGGCAGAAACACTTGGGCTATTCAAGTCTAGGCTAGATGCAGTACTAGATACTCTTTAGATTAGGACATGACGAGTCTAGATGGGCTGAACGGCCCGTTCTCCTCATTATGTATTCTTATGTTCTTATTGGTCATTAAAAATCCAGAGTAAGCGTTTTAACCTCTAACTCTTTTACTCTTTAACCTTACAATTCCTTGCATTCCCTACACACCAATGCAAATGAGAACTGAGTTCTCAGTTGGCCCTACCTGGTTAAATAGGCTAAAGTTAAAATAATTTTAAAAAATAGCTGATTTCCGTGAATGACAGTGCTCACCCATTCGTAATGTCTGCCCACGAGCCATCTGCCGTCTTCCTGGAGACCTTCAATGTCACCCCGGCAGCCGGCATTCCCCGCACCGCATCCAGGACTTTCACGGTCAGAGGGCATTTAGTGTCGGCCCCCCCATGCTTCTCTCCCTGGGGGGCACAAACACCTTCATTACAGATGGAATGATTTTTCTTATTCCACATATCTAGTTATGTTGGACTGGTTGCTGAAGACAGACTTAACCACTCATCAAACGATACGTTTATTTTGTCCATTGATTGTGATAGGGATTATACTAATCATTAACACCAACATTAATCTGCCAAACATTGCAGCCTACCTATCATCAAGTCAGTTGAAATTGTGGAAGTAAAACATTTGTATTAAGTTGGAATGCTAGAAGTAACATCCACAGGGGACACGCAGACACTAATTAACTCAGTGGGACGCTGCAGTTCGGTGTGACCAGGCAAACAGGCTTTTCGCGCCACAACTTCAAAAGAATATCTGTTCTTTTGTGACGTTTCCCCCACGGCAGGAAACCTTCTTCCCATTGGTTTAAGACCTTTGGAGGTCTGTTCTAACAACCTGTTAGATCTTCATGTTGGCCCATAGCTCCAATTACCTGTAAGTTAACTCCCCGTTACCTCCCCCTTGTGACTGTTCCCTCCCTTTCCGTTGTGTTGGATATAAATATCCATTTGAATTTGAAGGCGGGAAATTCGCTGTCCTGAGTGACACGGGTCTCCGTGCAGCTGTTCGTAATTAAAGCTTTAATACTGTTTAAAGAAATTCTCTGTGATCCTACTGAGTTTTAATTTCCACGACAAAATAGTCAATGTCAGCTGTGATAATTGAATCATTTCAAGAAATGTTTCAAAGCAGAAGGTTCTCCACCACTTGATCTACTGTAGCAAAATCATATTTTAAGGTGGTGATAAATACAGAAATCAATATTGCATCAAGAATGTTGAAAGATGTAATGGCCTGCACTATTAAACTTTTATGTGAAGTGGAAATAATCCTGATACTGTTACGTTTTCAAAATTACATGCTTCTGCTTTTAGACAATGGAAAAAAGAAAAGATATAAAATGGTTCTTTAAACAACCAGCTATCGATATCCAGTAAACCATGAAGTCAAGGTTTGAAGCAAATATTTAAACATGAACACTTACAGGGATCTCTATCGTGGATCTGGAATACTGAAATTCAAACACATCTGCTAGTAATGTGAATGTACGCCCAGTGTTCCAACTCCTCACGTTTTGTAATAAAGGTCAGAAAGCCAGAGATGAAAGCGCTAAGACGTGTGGGTAGGATTGAGAGATGGAGCTGTAAGGGTCATTCACTCCTGAGCAGTGACTTTGGTATGGGCTCTGCTCTAGTTCCCTTCTGCATAGGGCTTATGACCTGGATGAGAGCAGCAAACAAACAGCTGGATAAATGGGTCTCTCAAGAATATATTTTTTGCACAGAATTTTAAGGATATTTATCATCAGGGGCGATTCTAGGATTTAAACTTTAGGGGGGCTCAGCCCCCAATGAGTATGTCAGATGTACACATGCAAAGCACAAGCCTACATTTTAAAATTAATTTACCGTTACATTCCCCCAAAACAAAAACACCACAATGGTGGTCGCTCTCAAAATTGAAATACCCAATCTCTATCTGTGGTATTTTTAAAAATAGATATTAAGCAAAAATGTTTTTTTAGAAGAGAATGACTAAACATTTTCAGGGGGGCTGAGATGAAAGACAGAGGTGGCTAAAGCTCCCATAAATAGGGTCTAAAATCACCACTGTTTATCATGCTTCTTTTCTTTTGACAAAAAGGTATTTTGGATGTCTTCTGGAGAGACAGAAACTAGAAACAAATTCCCCAATATTTTGAGAGAAAAAATTTTTGTGCCCTTCCTGATAACTGAAGGAAGGCCTTCAAGAGGATTGGGCCTTAAAGAAAAAAAAATCATTTTCGGCAAACAAATGATGGTTCTTCAAAACAAACATTATCAAAAATGTACAAAAGTTACTCTCAGTGGAAATATCAGTGTCACTGCACACAGTTAAATGTTTTATCATAATTTGAGCCCCCTTAAGACTGACAAAATTGTTGGCCTCTGTGTTCTTGCTAAATAAATAAACGAGACATTCAAGTCTGTGATCAAAGGTTTGTGTCTGATTTATTGGCTCTGGGTAACTGTGTGCCAATTGCCCCCACGCAATTAAGGTGGATGACTCATCCAGCAAGGCGTGGACAACATGCAAAGCTAACGAACATGTGTCATTACACATGCTTGGCAACGAGCTCCCATTTTTTAAAGAGGCGTCTTCCAGAAAGGCTCACCGCACAATGTTCCAAAGAACAACACCAACAACAACAACAACAACAACGTCGTACGTTTGAAGAACTGACATTCTCAGTTCATTAGCAGCCCTTTCCCTGACACCTGAAACTGAAAGCACAGAGCGAGCGTGGCAGAACCCAGAGGTGAACGCAGGCACTTACCAGTGGAGCTGCTGAGACAGGAACACAGCTGCAGCCAAAAAAAACAAGGTGCTCAGGTGACCCATTCTGCTGTCCAAAATAGCACAGGACCCTCACTCCACACCCTGACCCTGGCCCGGGACATTTTATACCCTGTGCCACCAGCGGTGCCCAATCAGGTGACGAGAGTCCTGCTGACTCTGATTATTGACTTGGCAAATAGCAGGAGAATAAGTAACCCCAACAAAAACTGCTTGGTAAGACTTGCAACAACAAAAAAAGGGATTTAGCGAACCGCCCGTCACCCCTTTACGGAAAATCTGCAGCTCGCATTTTCAAGAGGAACATTTGTGCCTGTGGAGGCATGTGACCTGAAAGAGGCATAAGAGCTCTCTTTTCCTCTCCCACAACAAATTCAAATACAACATATACATACTTGCTACTTTTAGTTTTAGGTTTTTTTCTGGACATGCCATCACAGAAAGATGGGATCTGAGATTCTGAGAGTAGTTTGATGCTCATGGATAGAATTGAGGTCCTACAGGAAGGAAATATCGAAGACGTTTTCTAATGTCGAGGCACGCGTGTTTTGCATTTCTTGCGTCCGATCTGATTACCGGATTTGTTACCCAATCTGTAGGTGCCTGTCTTGGTTTTCAATCTAGAAAAATGATTGACAGATTAAATCATATAATAAGATAAGTTTTCACATTTGACATTATTCCATTTATATTTTCTTATGTCATCTCTGCTACAAAATAGACAAAGCTGTTTGGATAGTGGTTGTAGATAGATAGTAGTTACCCTCATATATTCCAGTATACTGGTCCAAGAAAACCACTTCTGCCAGTGACCACTTTTGCCATCACACCTTGGGGCCTGCTGCACGGATCCTATGTCTCTGGATTATGCGTGCTTGTAACTTGTGTCTTTTTCAAATGTTTGTTTTCTAATGCTTCGAAGCAATTCAGTCTCACTTGGAAAACAATTTCTGTAAGATATTGAGAATGATTTCTCTTACGATTTTGTAAGATTAATTCGAAGACTCGGTTTTTAGTGCATTTAAGAAAATATAATATATATAAAATCATACATTTCTTTTGTAGCTGTAAGATTGACAGTTTAGAGTATTGTATTGTTCATATGGGCAATTTGTTTAGCAACATACCACATGAAAAAATATGTTTGTATAGGATATACAAATTGCATACAGATAGAAAACAGGTCATGAAGTAAATACATAAAAAACTATAAACACAACCCATTCATTCTGGGGCAAAGAAATGCCACTGTCTTGTCCATGAGCTAAATTCAAGAGTGCAATTGCAAGCAGTTGCGTACGCGGGTTTGTTTTTACAGTACAGGTAACTGCCAAAACAAAGCCAACACTTGAGTAAATGAAAGGTTCTGGCAGCTCTGTTATGGTGTGAGGTGCATTATCCTGGCATGGTTTAGGTCCACTCAACCCCTTAGAGGGCAAGGTAAATGGCAGTTGTGTACACAGGTTTGTTTTTACATTTCTTTCCTGTATGACGGGTAAGTAAAAACCACAGATGAATTAGAGCTTAATTATGAGCATCTCAAAAACTATCTGAAACCAGTGAGTGAATGACTCAAACTGGCAAAACTCACGACGTAGGCCCTGAGGCTGAATGAGTACCGCGTGATATCGGTAAACGAGAGCTGACTCACACCAGGACACTCACAGGCTTGAACTCGTGGCAGAAACGTCCGCCGCTAAATCGGTACTCTGCAGTTTTCTGTTCATTCTGATGTGTATCGGTGGCTTTTCGTACATTTCTCTATCCGCAGGAGCGCTGAGACACAGACAGCGACAGGAAACAAGGCATTGTCTGTGAAATCAAATTCAGAACGATGCGCTAAAGAGGATTTATTACTGCTGGCAGTTTTACAGTAGTGTCCGGGGGTATTGTTTTTGAGCTTGCGTTTCTCAGTCTCTTTGAAAGAGGAAAGGAAACTGCGGTGCACCAAAACTTAAATACAAAACAGGACAACTAAAAATATAATATAAACTTGAAACTAAAAAATGCATAAGAAACAAAATACTGTATGTAAACTCACAAAAATAATGTGAAGAACATACCAAATTTTACAATATGAATAAAAAAATTGTATTGTATACATGTATTTATTTTAGACCGTTTAAAAAAATGTTTCGAGAAAATATTTAAAGTTACTTTTTTTTACATTTCCATTTCTATTGTCTAGAAATTGATATCTGTCCATATCTACCATTCTCTATTTGTTCATGCACTGTATGATTGTTTGCTCATCTTTGGCAAAAAAAGAGAGAAAACAGAAGGATGGATAATATGGACATTGGCCTCTGGCGTCATAGTTACTGTGTACAAATTGTATTTCAATTATTGTCCATCGTCTCCCTATTTCAGCACGTTAATAAAGATGTCCTCTGATGCGGGAGGAACTGAAACATTTTTATTGCATACACTTTAAAAAAAAGTTTTTAATGATATACTTTGTGTGTTTCATGTGAACGTTGTTTAACAAATCAAATATGTGATTTTGTCATGTACTGCATGGCATGCACATGCACTGACATTGTGCGCAAACTATGATTGTTCCTACCATGTATTTATGCACATCTTGTAAGTCGCTCTGGATAAGAGCATCTGCTAAATGCTTAAAATGTAAATGTACGTGGTGGTGTAACAATGACAATACATTACAACATGTGTGGCCTTTTCTGATAGAATAGAAGAGTAACATAGTGGGCAGAATGGTGTTTTTTTAATATTCTGGTGCATTCTCCCATGGTTTGATTCTTGGTATAGTTTATAGACTATATTTAGCATTTTTTCCTTGCACTGCCTAAACAGAATTCAGAGGTGTTCATTTGATTTGTTACTGAGGCACAATTAATAACAGGGTTGTCTTTGTCTTTATTATTAATAACAACATAATACTGCATGTCGGGTTGTCGTCATGTCTTCAAAATGTCAATGATTTACAGGGTTAGGTATGAGGATACTGTTCTTTAGTGCGCTTTTGTTTTGAAATTTGTTTCTGATTTTTTCCCCCCCGAATTTGGTGGCCAATTGTACCCCCTATTTCTTTTGATTCGCCCCTACCCTACGAGCCAGGCGACCTGTCATTACGGGTCAAACTAATACCCCGAGGCCGGCAATGATCCGCCTCCTCCTCCGAGACGGAACTCGCACACATACTTTACAAAGACGCCCTTCGCTCTTCCCAGCCTAACCGAAATGCTCATAAACAAGCACGGTGCCATCATTGACAGCTTTATTACTCTGGGAATTAAACCAGGGTTTAATTAAACACACCACATTTACAAGCCTATGTCACACGCCACAATTTCAGGGTTGTTCCCCACATGCACCTTAACCCGTAAATGTTCCGGTTATTTTCCGTGTTGGCGTCATGTGGGAACAGGAGCCGGAGTAGCTTTTCCGTGTAAGCCCATTTTCCGTCTCAGGACCTATTAAGATTTAGTGAAATCTTCTCCCACTACTCTAGTGGGAACAAAGCAGCAACATTCGCGGATAAAGCACGCAAACGGTTAAAGACCTAAATATACTTCACTTTATGGAAAAATACGCGTAGCCTACGTAAAATGGCTGCCACGTATATCCCGCGGTCGTTGGGTGCATACCTTGTGCACGTCCTCAAGAATTAATATTACGCGTACGCAAGGTGCAAGTCATCAGATGTCCGGGGCGGACATAACGAAATACTGATGATGCTTTTCATCGTAAATTTCTCTCATTGGTAGAATGAAAGAAACGTACTCTCCGTCGTTACGGCAGGATACATTTAATGGTCTAATACCCTCTATACCATCTCTGTTGTTTAGTTTAGTTGAGCTTATTTGACATTTTAACAATACATGTTTACATCCCGATATACATCTCTGTTGTTTAGTTTAGTTGACATTTTAACAATACATGTTTACATCCCGATATACTGTTTCTGCAGCCTTCTCAAGATATACAATAAAACACCCTTGTTGTGCAGAATCGGACGTAGTAGTTCCGGTCAGAGACAACCTCATTTCGACCCCACAGTTCTGACCTGCCCCCTAGTGGACATGGCTTTTAAACATACAGACAGACAAAGTAGGCAGTGGAGTATGTGAACAATGCTGCTCGCATTGGGTATTTTTAAACTTCAAATTTCATTTGTGTTTTCAAAATAAATATGATCACAAACTTACTATGATATAGTTAGGGGATATTTGAGAGACGTGTCATAACTTTTGCAAGGTAAATTCGCTGGTGCCTACACTTTAAGTGAAGTACATTTAGGCCTTAAGATGTTCTTGCATATGACGGTTTTACGTTGCCAGATAACGGTGCATTCATAATATAATATATATAACAATATAAAAAGTTATGTTAATGCAGTAGCTAGATAGCTAATTAAATTATCAAACCAAACATTTAAATGATTATTTTAACTATTTAAATCGTGTTAGCGAACTAGCATTTCACATCCAGCTAGCTACTGACGCTAGTTTATAGAGGCTATTTTCCTAACATTTCACATCCATCTATCTGATAGCAATTAACTGCGATATAAAAATCTGATTCCATTATGCAAAGGGTAGCTATGTGGCATAGGAGCATTGTATTAGCTAATCACATTGCCAAATAGTGAACATTAGCTAGCTAGCTAGCCGTTTGATAGCTGGGTAGTATTTAACGTTGCCAGTAGTTTTGTCTTCTCTGTGCATAGATAAGAAATGTGTAACCTTTTGTCAGTTAACACATTTGGTGACCTTTCAAGAGTCAAATATATGGCCAGGGGGGTTCAATGTCCTTAGCATCAAAATCCATTCTAACTCCTAACGGTAGCCAGCATCTTTGTTTTGGCTACTGAACATTGGCAATTGGACCGACTCCGAGACAAGGGAAATTTTGTCTGTCCGCGCAGACAACGAAATTAACCGACAGCACCGTCAGACGCATACTACCCAGGTCATTAGCAAACTGAAAGTCTGCGTAATTTTTTTTTCAAATAAATACATTTGCATACATAGGCTACATACCTGCAGTGACTAGTCTATCCGGAACGATCATGTCATGTGGGAACAGAATCCGTTTTTTCCGTATATGGGAGCGATCAAAAACACTACCTTACCTGGATAATTGAACCCAGCAATGTTGCGCAATCCACGTGGGAAATGGGCTACAGGTGACATAGCGCGTGTCAATCAGGCTGTCGTTGTCTTTCTTCCTCTTCATTTTTATTTTCTCGCGTTTTGCTGGCCCCGAAAGCATTGCTGGAATGACACTGCTAACATAGCAAGCATGCACTGAACCGGAAAGACTTTTCGCGCACATTGTAAGGTGCTTACGTTGTGTATGACTTTCAAAAATAATACATTGAAATAAAGTTTTAGATTGGAGTTGTTATCCGAAGATATTTTACAATACTTAATTTTATTAAAATGGGGATTAAAATGTAATCCTCTGTCTGGGAAGCCTGTGGCAATTAGACACTAGGCATGTGCCTAGTTTTCCTATGCCTTGATCCGGCCCTGCTTGTGGCTGTAATTGACAACAACACAAAAAATATATAAAAATAGGTCTGAACCTGGCTGGCGCAGAACTTCTCTCCAAATCGTAAATTATTCGGGGCCAAAGAGGGACGGAGCCAACCCCCAACCCCAACCCCCTCCCCCTACAAATACTTAAACTGTGACCTGTTTTTGACAGTTTTAGAGGAGTGTAGCAATTCAAGGGTGATTCTACAGATTCCTGCATTCTTGGGAGATCTGGTCCCAGCTCACACCTGTGTTGGAGAGTACAAAATAGGTTTTGTGTCATTTTTTCAATTTCGTCTCCTTTGTGATTGCTACATGCTACATTTTTATGACATTTTAATAATTTAACTGATCATTGTATACTGTGTAGTAATTATAATATTAACTCAATTAAATATATTTTACATGTAGGATAAGTGAGGTGTTTTAATGCGTAATACCACTTGTGTTCAGTATTCAGAGTGCAGAACTTTAAACAAGGGCATCTGTCCGTTAAGGCTACTGTATTCAGGGAGTAGACAATCTTCAAACTTCACTCTTCCAACACAGGCTAGTTAGGGACTGTCCCTGTTCCTCATTGGAACTAGAGTAGATAGAGTAATCCTACATTTCTACATTCATTTGGTGGGATTTATATGGTGAAAAAGGTATTAATGTGTGCGTGTATGTGTGCGTGTATGTGTGTGTGTCAGATAAATTGTGTTCGTTAGTTAACAAGAGACCGCAAACAGCATCATATTTCTTTGGCATTGCTGAATAGGTGTATCTTAGCTGATTAAGTAACGATTTAATGATGGGTGCCTGTGGTTCAGTATAATTACAGGTAGGATAAATGAACAAAGCAAAGTGTGAGGAAAATGTAAAGCTCACTTGGAATGTAAAAAGAGTTAAAAAATAAAATGTAAAAAAGTATTTGATTGTTTTAGATTTTGTGTTTTTACAACATTCTTGTGAGCATAATCTTTTGCTTATACACAATAAGGTACACACATGAATGTATTAATTAAGGTGTTTTATGTTTAATAAAGTGTATGAAGTTGAGACTTTGTGCATGTAGATTCTTGCTGCTGGTGGAATCTGAGAATGTTCCTTTTGAGCTTGAGGGCAATGGCATAAAAACTGGAAGAGTTTTGGAAAACCCCAGAGTACAACAAACACAGGTAACTGCCAAAATAAAGCTAACAATTAGAGTAAATGAAGGGTTCTAGAGGCTCTGTTATGGTGTGGGGTGCATTTTCCTGGCATGGTTTAGGTCCACTCAACCCCTTAGAGGGCAAGGTAGACACCAATAAATACAAGTCATTCTGAGTGATCACCTCCATCCTATGGTGAAGCATTTCTATCCTGATGGGAGTGGTCTCTTCCAGGATGACCATGTTCCCATCCACAGGGCACGAGTGCTCACTGAATGGTTTGATGAGCATGAAAATGATGTAAACCATATGCCATGGCCATCTCAGTCACCAGATCTGAACCTAATTGAACACTGATGGAAGATTCTGGAGCAGTGCCTGAGACATTGTTTTCCACCACCATCAACAAAACACCAAATTATGTAATTTCTCCTGGAAGACTGGTGTTGCATGTCTCCAATAGAGATCCAAAATCTATGCCATGCCAAGGTGCATTGAAGCTGTTCTGGCAGCTCGTAGTGGCCCAACGCCATATGAAGGCACTTTAAGTTGGTGTTTCCTTTATTTCAGTTAAGCAAAATATCAGCAAGACCTAACATTCTAGCGTGGAAAAAGAAACAAAACATTACAGTCAAGCCCTGACAATGTTATTAAACTAGCTTTCACATTGGCAGAGTGCATTTAAGAGGATAAGTGTATAAAATCTTCAAGAATCAAATACATTGACAGTTTTGGATAGCCATTGATTATATTTTATTCTGTTCATATAGCTGTCTCTCACATGAAATTCTGAGACACGCAGACGAATATTTCCTAAAAACACAAAAATGAAACATTGATGAACGCTGCGTTTATTTAAAAGCCATGAAAATATCTGACATTGTACAAGTTTTTTCATTATAAAAAAAAGCAACTGAATGAAAACACAGATAAAAAAGGTTAAACAAGTTCAAACAATTCATTTTAAATTCCACTTCACCCAATACACCTGCCACCAAATATTCTTCAACTGAATTAAGAACATAGGAATACATAATGACGAGAATGGGCCGTTCAGCCCATCTAGGCTCGTCATATCCTAACCTAAAGAATATCTAGTACTGCATCTAGCCTAGACTTGAATAGCCCAAGTGTTTCTGCCTCAACTACCTGACCTGGCAAGCTGTTCAAGGCATTGACAACTGTGTACAAAAAAACAAAAATAACCTTCCTAATATCCGTGCGGAATTGGTCAAACTAATTGAAAGAAAAAAAAGAAAATATTTTCAATCAGGAAGCTCAAATTGTAAATATGAAAAGTGTTGTATTAGACCTGGGCATGGAGGCTGTGTTCATACAATATCACACCCTGGATGTGCTACCATGTGAGATCTTAACATGAGGACCTGTAAATGAGAGCCAGTGGGCCGGCATGGCTGTGATGTTTCGGCTGTTAGCGGTGGAGAAAAGAACAATTTTGCCAGCTGACGAGGGTCACAATCCCCTAGTGCTTTTATTTTTTTAAATAGCATTTTTTTTGGACCATTGAAATATATTTCTGGTTCTGTATGGCTCAGTAGGTAGAGCATGGCACTGACAACGCTTAAGTTGTGGGTTCAATTCCCATTGGGACCACATATACTGAAAAATGTATGCATTCACTACTGTAAGTTGCTTTGGATAAAAGCATCTGCTAAATGGTGTATGTATGTATGTATTTATACTCTCTATCATTATTTTGGTCCTGGTCAGGAATTCTATAAAACACTGGAAGTCACGAAACTGCATGTGGGTAAAGCATGTGAATACAGCTGTATGTTAGACCCCCTCCCTCGTTGCCCCCCCTCGTGTAGAAAACCCTTCTAGTTACAGGTCATGAGGGGCAGGGGTTGTGGGAGACTGAAACAGTGCACCCAGCAGAGAATGCGGTGTGCAGAACACGTACAGCCATGCCTCTTCACCACAGCGAAATAATTTGAGCCAGGCGTGTTTCTGCCTGAACTTCTGTACTTTCCTTTCACCTTAACACTTTGTTGTACGTCGCTCTGGATAAGAGCGTCTACCAAATGCCTGTAATGTAATGTAATGTAATGTAATGTAATATCCAAACTGGCAATGATCACGATAAAAACAAGGACAATAGGCTTCTGCCCGTTTGAGCATAAATCCATTTTCCCCACAGAAAGTATGAACATCAGGATTTATATATTATACAACCAAACATCTCAATAAAATGTAATGATCCAGTTAAGTATATTGACATATTTTGAACAGTGCAATTAATTTTCAGATTCTCTTATAGTATATAAAAAATATAGTATAAAATGTTGTATAATTTTGCCTTGCACCTATCTAGAAAAGTAAGAAATCACCAACAACAAAAAATTTGAAAAACTGATTTTCCCACGTACTAAAACTTGAGCTTTCAGTGGTATTTTAGGAGACTCCCTTTGAAATTCTACCAGTCTAGAAAAAGTGTTGTGTTCATGTTCAATCGTGAGAAATATTAATACAGCCAAAACGTCATTTTTAAACTTCTGTTTCTCCGCTAGATAGATGGACTAGCATTTTAAAATCAAATTTGTTTAACTAACAGATGTGTCAAATTTGTTAAAATTTAAAATGTGTTTAAAAAAAGCAAGGATATAACTTCAAAAATAAAGGAAACACTTGAGTAAATTAAGGTTCTAGTGGTTCTGTTGCTGTTTGGGGTGGCATTGTTTAGGTCCACTCAATCCCTTGAAGGGAAAGGTAAACGCCAATAAATACAAAGCCATTCTGAGTGATCACCTTCATCCTATGGTGAAGCATTTCTATCCTGATGGGAGTGATCTCTTCCAGGATGAAAATGCCCCCATCCACAGGGCATGAGTGGTCACTGAATGGTTTGATGAGCATGAAAATGATATAAATCATATGCCACGGCCGTCTCAGTCACTAGACCTCAACCCATTTGAACCCTTATGGGAGATTGTGGAGTGGCGCCTGAGACAGCATTTTCCACCACCATCAACAAAACACTAAATGATGGCATTTCTCATGAAGAATGGTGCTGCATCCCTCCAGGCATTCTAGGCACTTGTATAATCTATGCCAAGGCATATTGAAGCTGTTTGTGGTGGCCCAATGCCCTATTGAGACACTTTAAGATGGTGTTTCCTTTATTCTGGCAGTTACCTGTGCCTCTGGCAGAGAACGGCACAAATAAGATTGCATTATGATAGAAAATACAATTTTACTCATTACCTAAGTGCTTATGTTAACCAGGTTTTAAGATGTTTGTGGCTGTATTGTGATTTGTCACACCTTATTTTGTCTTGATGAGATACAAAAAGGGACCTTATTATTCAGACCATGTTTTCTTAAATGAACAAATTAACAGCACAGAATGATACACACTGCAATTATGCTTTCTGAAATAAAGCCCTAAAAGTTTGAAAACATGACCTACATTAAAGTAATAAAAATCCTATTATAAAACATGTAAGGAAGAAAATTGAACTTAATCTCAGCAATGAGTCATGTGGATTTAAGTGTTTTTTCTATGTGGTATTTGGCATCCCCTTCCTAGGCCTCACTCCTCCACTTACTGAATGTTCTTAAACTCAGAGATACCTTTGCTGAGTACTGGACTGGCACCATCCTCCCTTCATCCCGCCCAAAAGTTCTATCTTTTCTCTCCCTGTTTTATAGGTGTGGTGTGCGTCTGTCTACGATGGCGTCTGTTGTACTGTTGCTGTACTGATCTCTAGCTGTGATTATTCTTGCCATGTTTAAATCCATTTATTGCAAGTTGCTCTAGATAATAGTGTCTGCTAAATGACTAAAATGTAAATGTACCCAGCTTTCCCTCCACTATCACGATTCCGTGTAAGTCAGCCACTTCACCCCCCTTGTAAAGTCCCGTGGGTTTAACCCTCCAAAATAATTATTCTTCACCCTACCCGTTGCCCACATGCCACACCTTTGTTCCTGTATCTTACCAGAACCAAAGCCTTTACTGGCAGAATGCTCTCTGCTCCAAATTTTTTTAACAAAAATTTGACAAAAAATAAAAATAAATATAAAAAATATATATAAAGGGAAAAAATATATATATATAAAAAAATTGACTAAAAAATTTGACTAAAAAAAAATATATATACAAAATATATATATATATTTTTAAAAAAATTAAAACATTTGACAAAAAATAATAATATATATATATATAAAGGGAAAAATATATATATAAAAAAATTGACAAAAAAATTGACAAAAAAAAAAAATATATATAAAATATATATAAAGGAAAAAAATATCTATATAAAAAAATTTTACAAACAAATGTGACAAAAAAATATATAAAGGAAAAAATATATATAAATTATATATATAAAGGAAAAAATATCTATATAAAAAAATTGACAAAAAAATGTGACAAAAAAAAAAAATATATAAAATATATATATAAAGGAAAAATATATATATTAAAAAAATAGACAAAAAAAAATATATAAAATATATATATAAAGGGAAAAAATATATCCATCCATCCATCCATCTTCTACCGCTTCTCCTTGTCGGGTCGCGGGGGCAGCGTCCTAAGCAGGGAGACCCAGACTTCCCTCTCCCGGCCACTTCGTCCAGCTCTTCCGGGGGAATCCCGAGGCGTTCCCAGGCCAGCCGAGACATAGTCTCTCCAGCGTGTCCTGGGTCTTCCCGCCTCCTCCCGGTGGGACGTGCCGGAACACCTCACCAGGGAGGCGTCCAGGAGGCATCCTAACCAGATGCCCGAGCCACCTCATCTGGCTCCTCTCGACGCGGAGGAGCAGCGGCTCTACTCTGAGCCCCTCCCGGATGACCGAGCTCCTCACCCTATCTCTAAGGGAGAGCCCAGACACCCTGCGGAGGAAACTCATTTCAGCCGCTTGTATTCGCGATCTCGTTCTTTCGGTCACTACCCACAACTTCAGACCATAGGTGAGGATAGGAACATAGATCGATCGGTAAATCGAGAGCTTTGCCTTTAGGCTCAGCTCCCTCTTTACCATGACAGACCGATGCAGCGTCTGCATCACTGCCGACGCCGCACCAATCCGCCTGTCGATCTCCCGCTCCATCCTTCCCTCACTCGTGAACAAGACCCCGAGGTATTTAAACTCCTCCACTTGGGGCAGGATCTCCTCCCGACCCGGAGAGTGCACTCCACCCTTTTCCGGCTGAGAACCATGGTCTCGGATTTGGAGGTGCTGATTCTCATCCCAGCCGCTTCACACTCGGCTGCGAACCGCTCAGCGAGAGCTGGAGGTCACGGCCCGATGAAGCCAACAGGACCACATCATCTGCAAAGAGCAGTGACCCAATCCTCAGGCCACCGAACCGGACCCCTCAACGCCCCGGCTGCGCCTAGATATTCTGTCCATAAAGGTTATGAACAGAACCGGTGACAAAGGGCAGCCCTGGCGGAGTCCAACCCTCACCGGGAACAAGTCCGACTTACTGCCAACAATGCGGACCAAGCTCTGGCAACGGTCGTACAGGGACCGAATGGCCCGTATCAAGGGGTCCGTACCCCATACTCCCGGAGCACCCCCACAAGACTCCCCTAGGGACACGGTCGAAAGCCTTCTCCAAGTCCACAAAACATGTGTAGACTGGTTGGGCAAACTCCCATGCACCCTCCAGGACCCCGCGGAGGGTGTAGAGCTGGTCCACAGTTCCGCGACCAGGACGAAAACCACATTGCTCCTCCTGAATCCGAGGTTCAACCATCCGACGGACCCTCCTCTCCAGAACCCTGAATAGACCTTACCAGGAGGCTGAGGAGTGTGATCCCCCTGTAGTTGGAACACACCCTCCGGTCCCCTTTCTTGAAGAGGGGGACCACCACCCCGGTCTGCCAGTCCAGAGGCACTGCCCCGATGTCCACACGATGCTGCAGAGTCGTGTCAACCAAGACAGCCCCACAACATCCAGAGCCTTGAGGGACTCCGGGCGGATCTCATCCACCCCTGCCACCACGGAGCTTTTTAACCACCGTGGCGACCTCAGCCCCAGAGATAGGAGAGCCACCCCGAGTCCCCAGACCCTGCTTCCTCGCTGGAAGGCGTGTCGGTGGGATTGAGGAGGTCTTCGAATATTCCCTCCACCGACCCACAACGTCCCGAGTCGAGGTCAGCAGCGCCCCATCCCCACTGTACACAGTGTTGACAGTGCACTGCTTCCCCCTGAGACGCCGGATGGTGGTCAGAACCTCCTCGGCCGTTCGGAAGTCGTTCTCCATGGCCTCACCGAGCTCCTCCCATGCCCGAGTTTTGCCTCAGCGACCGCTGAAGAAGCCGCGCTCCGCTTGGCTCGCCGATACCCATCTGCTGCTGAAAAAATATATATATAAAAAAATTGACAAAAACAATTGACAAAAAAAAAAAAAATATGTAAAATATATATATAAAAGAAAAAAAAATATATATCTAAAAAAATGTGACAAAAAAAAATAATATATATATAAAATATATATATAAAGGAAAATAATATATATATTAAAAAAGAAATTTGACAAAAAAAAAAATATAAAATATATATATAAAGGAAAAAATATATATATTTTAAAAAAATTGACAAAAAAAATGCATCACTGTGCAACACTGCTCAAAACTGCGCATCACTGCTCAAAACTGCACATCACTTCGCATCACAGCTCAAAACTGCGCATCACTGCTCAAAACTGGGCATCACTGCACAACACTGCATCACTTCTCAAAACTGCGCATCACTGCTCAAAACTGCGCATCACTGATCAAACTGCGCATCACTGCACAACACTGTGCATCACTTCTCAAAACTGTGCATCACTGCACAACACTGTGCAGCACTTCTCAAAACTGTGCATCACTGCTCAAAACTGTGCATCACTGTGCAACACTGCTCAAAACTGCGCATCACTGCTCAAAACTGCGCATCACTGCTCAAAACTGCTCATCACTGTGCAACACTGCACATCACAGCTCAAAACTGCACATCACTGCACAACAATGTGCATCACTCCTCCTCCATCACACAGACCACATCACGCAGACACAAAAAAAATTACTCCAAATTTCAGTGAAAAAAAAATGTCACCAAAATATATAAAATATATATATAAAGGGAAAATATATATATATTTAAAAAAATGGACAAAAAAAAATATATATATATATAAAGGAAAAAAATATATATATTTAAAAGAATTGACAAAAAAATATATATAAAAGAAAAAAGATATATATATTAAAAAATTTGACAAAAAAAGAAATATATAAAATATATATATAAAAAAAAAAAATAAATATATATTAAAAAATGACAAAAAAAAAATATATACTAAAAATTTGACAAAAACTAAAAATATAAAATATATATATAAATGAAAAAAATATCTATATAAAAAAATTGACAAAAAAATGTGACAAAAAAATATATATATAAAAAAAAATATATAAAAAAAATTGACAAAAAAATTGACGGAAAAAATATATATCTAAAAAAATGTGACAAAAAAAAATAATATATATATAAAATATATATATAAAGGAAAATAATATATATATTAAAAAAGAAATTTGACAAAAAAAAAAAATATATAAAATATATATATAAAGGAAAAAATATATATATTTTAAAAAAATTGACAAAAAAAATGCATCACTGTGCAACACTGCTCAAAACTGCGCATCACTGCTCAAAACTGCACATCACTTCGCATCACAGCTCAAAACTGCGCATCACTGCTCAAAACTGGGCATCACTGCTCAAAACTGCGCATCACTGCTCAAAACTGCTCATCACTGTGCAACACTGCTCAAAACTGCGCATCACTGCTCAAAACTGCACATCACAGCTTAAAACTGCACATCACTGCACAACAATGTGCATCACTCCTCCTCCATCACACAGAGACCACATCACGCAGACAAAAAAAAATTACTCCAAATTTCAGTGAAAAAAATTTCACCAAAATATATAAAATATATATATAAAGGAAAAAATATATATATAAAAAAAATGGACAAAATATATATATATGTAAAATATATATATAACAGAAAAAAAATATATATAAAAAAAGATTTGACAAAAAAAAATATATAAAATATATATATAAAGGAAAAAAATATATATATAAAAAAATTTACTAAAAAATGTGACAAAAAAACAAAAATATATAAATTATATATATAAAGGAAAAAAATATATATTTTAAAAAATTACTACAAAATTTGACAAAAAAAAAAATATATAAAATATATATATAAAGGGAAAAAGAAATATATATTAAAAAATTTGACAAAAAAATGCATCACTGTGCAACACTGCTCAAAATTGCACATCACTGCGCATCACAGCTCAAAACTGCGCATCACTGCTCAAAACTGTGCATCACTGCACAACACTGTGCATCACTTCTCAAAACTGCGCATCACTGCTCAAAACTGCGCATCACTGATCAAAACTGTGCATCACTGCACAACACTGTGCATCACTTCTCAAAACTGCGCATCACTGCTCAAAACTGCGCATCACTGATCAAACTGCGCATCACTGCACAACACTGTGCATCACTTCTCAAAACTGTGCATCACTGCACAACACTGTGCATCACTTCTCAAAACTGCGCATCACTGCTCAAAACTGTGCATCACTGCACAACACTGTGCATCACTTCTCAAAACTGTGCATCACTGCTCAAAACTGTGCATCACTGTGCAACACTGCTCAAAACTGTGCATCACTGCTCAAAACTGCGCATCACTGCTCAAAACTGCTCATCACTGTGCAACACTGCTCAAAACTGCGCATCACTGCTCAAAACTGCACATCACAGCTCAAAACTGCACATCACTGCACAACAATGTGCATCACTCCTCCTCCATCACACAGAGACCACATCACGCAGACACACAAAAAATTACTCCAAATTTCAGTGAAAAAAATGTCACCAAAAATATATAAAATATATATATAAAGGGAAAATATATATATATTTTTTAAAATGGACAAAAAAATTTGACAAAAAAATTTCAATATATATATATATAAAGGAAAAAAATATATATAAAAAAATTTGACAAAAAAAAAATATATATAAAATATATATATATAAAGAAAAAAAAAAATATAAAAAAAATGTGACAAAAAAATTGGACAAAAAATAAATAAATATAAAATATATATATAAAGGGAAAAAATATATATAAAAAAATACTAAAAATGTGACAAAAAAATATATATATAAAGGAAAAATATATATATATGTAAAAAAAAACTTTGACAGTGGGTTGTTCCCCGCATGCACCTTAACCCGTAAATGTTCCGGTTATTTTCCGTGTTGGCGTCATGTGGGAATAGGAGCCGGAGTAGCTTTTCCGTGTAAGCCCATTTTCCGGCTCAGGACCTATTAATATTTAGTGAAATCTTCTCCCACTACTCTAGTGGGAACAAAGCAGCAACATTCGCGGATAAAGCACGCAAACGGTTAAAGACCTAAATATACTTCACTTTATGGAAAAATACGCGTAGCCTACGTAAAATGGCTGCCACGTATATCCCGCGGTCGTTGGGTGCATACCTTGTGCACGTCCTCAAGAATTAATATTACGCGTACGCAAGGTGCAAGTCATCAGATGTCCGGGGCGGACATAACGAAATACTGATGATGCTTTTCATCGTAAATTTCTCTCATTGGTAGAATGAAAGAAACATACTCTCCGTCGTTACGCCAGGATACATTTAATGGTCTAATACCCTCTATACCAGGGGTGTCAAACTCATTCCATCGAGGGCCGAGTGTGTGCAGGGTTCTGTTGTAACCAATGCACTACACCAGGTGATTTCAATTAGGTTCCCTCCTTAGTTGAAGAAGTGAGCTAATTAGTGAAATCACCTGGTGTAGTGCATTGGTTACAACAGAAACCTGCACACACTCGGCCCTCGATGGAATGAGTTTGACACCTGTGCTCTATACCATCTCTGTTGTTTAGTTTAGTTGAGCTTATTTGACATTTTAACAATACATGTTTACATCCCGATATACATGTTGGCGACACTGCCAACTTCTGCAGCCTTCTCAAGATATACAATAAAACACCCTTGTTGTGCAGAATCGGACGTAGTAGTTCCGGTCAGAGACAACCTCATTTCGGCCCCACAGTTCTGACCTGCCCCCTAGTGGACATGGCTTTTAAACATACAGACAAAGTAGGCAGTGGAGTATGTGAACAATGCTGCTCGCATTGGGTACGCAAACACTGTTCTAGCTAGCTTAGCTGCGCTGGTATCATGTGACATCCAAAATATTACGCATCTTCCGTCCGCCTACCCTACTGTACATATGCGACGGAAAAAATGTCTGACAGCGAGAGCGGCCACAGTCCGCAGTCCTCCCCTCGTCCTGATGTTTTAATCGACGAGAGTGGCAATGCCCAAATGGAGATCGCAACAGTGATCCAACTATTTAGGTTTGAGCCTGCAGCTAGCTCCAGATCGTGTTCTATCTATTATGTCACATAAATTGCATTGTGGGTAGATTTACGAAGATTTGGCAGATTCTTGTGTTAAGTTTTTAAACTTCAAATTTCACTTGTGTTTTCAAAATAAATATGATCACAAACTTACTATGATATAGTTAGGGGGTATTTGAGAGACACGTGTCATCACTTTTGCAAGGTAAATTCGCTGGTGCCTACACTTTAAGTGAAGTACATTTAGGCCTTAAGATGTTCTTACATATGACGGTTTTACGTTGCCAGATAACGGTGCATTCATAATATAACATATATAACAATATAACAAGTTATGTTAATGCAGTAGCTAGATAGCTAGTTAAATGATCAAACCAAACACTGAAATGATCATTTTAACGATTTAAATCGTGTTAGCGAACTACCATTTCACATCCAGCTAGCTACTCACGCTAGTTTAGAGGCTATTTTCCTAACATTTCACATCCATCTATCTGATAGCAATTAACTGCGATATAACAATCTGATTGCGTTATGCAAATGGTTAGCTATGTGGCATAGGGACATTGTATTAGCTAATCACATTGCCAAATAGTGAACATTAGCTAGCCGTTTGATAGCTGGGTAGTATTTAAGGTTGCCAGTAGTTTTGTCTTATCTTACCTTAACCAGTTAACACATTTAATGACCTTTCAAGAGTCAAATATATGGCCAGGGGGGTTCAATGTCCTTAGCATCAAAATCCATTGTAACTCCTAACGGTAGCCAGCATCTTTGTTTTGGCTACTGAACATTGGCAATTGGACCGACTCCGAAACAAGGGAAATTTTGTCTATCCGCGCAGACCACGAAATTAACCGACAGCACCGTCAGAGATGCCGTGGTCTACGACGAAATAACAGACATCCTACGCGAACGACGTACTACCCAGATCATTAGCAAACAAAGTCTGCGTAAAAAAATCTTCAAATAAATACATTTGCATACATACATACATACCTGCAGTGACTAGTCTATCCGGAACGATCATGTCATGTGGGAACAGAATCCGTTTTTTCCGTACATGAGACCTATATGGGAGCGATGAAAAACACTACCTTACCCGGATAATTGAACCCAGCAATGTTGCGCAATCCACGTGGGAAATGGGCTACAGGTGACATAGCGCGTGTCAATCAGGCTGTCGTTGTCTTTCTTCCTCTTCATTTTTACTTTTCTCGCGTTTTGCTGGCCCCGAAAGCATTGCTGGAATGACACTGCTAACATAGCAAGCATGCACTGAACCGGAAAGACCTTTCGCTCACATTGTAAGGTGCTTACGTTGTGTATGACTTTCAAAAATAATACATTGAAATAAAGTTTTAGATTGGAGTTTTTCTCCGAAAATATTTTACAATACTTAATTTTATATATTTTAAAATGTAATCCGTCTGTCCGGGCAGCCTGTGGCAATTAGACACTATGCATGTGCCTAGTTTTCCTATGCCTTGATCCGGCCCTGCTTGTGGCTGTAATTGACAACACAAAACACTGTGGCGCAGAACTTTTCCCCAAATCGTAAATTATTTGGGGGCAAAGAGGGAGAGAGCCAACCCCCAACCCCCTCCCCCTACAAATACTTAAACTGTGACCTGTTTTTGACAGTTTTAGAGGAGTGTTGCAATTCAAGGGTGATTCTACAGATTCCTGCATTCTTGGGAGATCTGGTCCCAGCTCACACCTGTGTTGGAGAGAGACAAAATAGGTTTTGTGTCATTTTTTCTATTTCGTCTCCTTTGTGATTGCTACATGTCATTTTTATGACATTTTAATAATTTAATTGATCATTGTATACTGTGTAGTAATTATAATATTAACTCAATTAAATATATTTTACATGTAGGATAAGTGAGGTGTTTTAATGTGTAATACCACTTGTGTTCAGTATTCAGAGTGCAGAACTTTAAACAAGGGCATCTGTCTGTCAAGGTTACTGTATTCAGGGAGTAGACAATCTTCAAACTTCACTCTTCCAACACAGGCCAGTTAGGGACTGTCCCTGTCCCTCATTGGAACTCTGGTCTTGTTGACCTGAAAGTAGATAGAGTAATCCTACATTTCTACATTCATTTGGTGGGATTTATATGGTGCAAAAGGTATTAATGTGTGCGTGTATGTGTGTGTGTCAGATAAATTGTGTTCATTAGTTAACAAGAGACCGCAAACAGCATCATATTTCTTTGGCATTGCTGAATAGGTGTATCTTAGCTGATTAAGTAACGATTTAATGATGGGTGCCTGTGGTTCAGTATAATTACAGGTAGGATAAATGAACACCACTTTTCTTGCCAAAGCAAAGTGTGAGGAAAATGTAAAGCTCACTTGGAATGTAAAAAGAGTTAAAAAATAAAACAAAATAAAGTATTTGATTGTTTTAGATTTTGTGTTTTTACAACATTCTTGTGAGCATAATATTTTGCTTATACACAATAAGGTACACACATGAATGTATTAATTAAGGTGTTTTATGTTTAATAAAGTGTATGAAGTTGAGACTTTGTGCATGTAGATTCTTGCTGCTGGTGGAATCTGAGAATGTTCCTTTTGAGCTTGAGGGCAATGGCATGAAAACTGGAAGAGTTTTGGAAAACCCCAGAGTACAACAAACACAGGTAACTGCCAAAATAAAGCTAACAATTAGAGTAAATGAAGGGTTCTAGAGGCTCTGTTGTGGTGTGGGGTGCATTTTCCTGGCATGGTTTAGGTCCACTCAACCCCTTAGAGGGCAAGGTAGACACCAATAAATACAAGTCATTCTGAGTGATCACCTCCATCCTATGGTGAAGCATTTCTATCCTGATGGGAGTGGTCTCTTCCAGGATGACGATGTTCCCATCCACAGGGCACGAGTGCTCACTGAATGGTTTGATGAGCATTGAAAACGATGTAAACCATATGCCATGGCCATCTCAGTCACCAGATCTGAACCTAATTGAACACTGATGGAAGATTCTGGAGCGGTGCCTGAGACATTGTTTTCCACCACCATCAACAAAACACCAAATTATGTAATTTCTCCTGGAAGACTGGTGTTGCATGTCTCCAATAGAGATCCAGAATCTATGCCATGCCAAGGTGCATTGAAGCTGTTCTGGCAGCTCGTAGTGGCCCAACGCCATATGAAGGCACTTTAAATTGGTGTTTCCTTTATTTCAGTTAAGCAAAATATCAGCAAGACCTAACATTCTAGCGTGGAAAAAGAAACAAAACATTACAGTCAAGCCCTGACAATGTTATTAAACTAGCTTTCACATTGGCAGAGTGCATTTAAGAGGATAAGTGTATAAAATCTTCAAGAATCAAATACATTGACAGTTTTGGATAGCCATTGATTATATTTTATTCTGTTCATATAGCTGTCTCTCACATGAAATTCTGAGACACGCAGACGAATATTTCCTAAAAACACAAAAATGAAACATTGATGAACGCTGCGTTTACTTCAAAGCCATGAAAATATCTGACATTGTACAAGTTTTTTCATTATAAAAAAAAGCAACTGAATGAAAACACAGATAAAAAAGGTTAAACAAGTTCAAACAATTCATTTTAAATTCCACTTCACCCAATATACCTGCCACCAAATATTCTTCAACTGAATTAAGAACATAGGAATACATAATGACGAGAATGGGCCGTTCAGCCCATCTAGGCTCGTCATATCCTAACCTAAAGAATACCTAGTACTGCATCTAGCCTAGACTTGAATAGCCCAAGTGTTTCTGCCTCAACTACCTGACCTGGCAAGCTGTTCCAGGCATTGACAACTGTGTACAAAAAAACTAAAATAACCTTCCTAATATCCGTGCGGAATTGGTCAAACTAATTGAAATTAAAAAAAGAAAATATTTTCAATCAGGAAGCTCAAATTGTAAATATGAAAAGTGTTGTATTAGACCTGGGCATGGAGGCTGTGTTCATACAATATCACACCCTGGATGTGCTACCATGTGAGATCTTAACATGAGGACCTGTAAATGAGAGCCAGTGGGCCGGCATGGCTGTGATGTTTCGGCTGTTAGCGGTGGAGAAAAGAACGATTTTGCCAGCTGACGAGGGTCACAATCCCCTAGTGCTTTTATTTTTTTAAATAGCATTTTTTTTTTGGAGCATTGAAATATATTTCTAGTTCTGTATGGCTCAGTAGGTAGAGCATGGCACTGACAACGCTTAAGTTGTGGGTTCAATTCCCATTGGGACCACATATACTGAAAAATGTATAAATTCACTACTGTAAGTCGCTTTGGATAAAAGTGTCTGCTAAATGGTGTATGTATGTATGTATTTATACTCTATCGTTATTTCGGTCCTGGTCAGGAATTCTATAAAACACTGGAAGTCATGAAACTGCATGTGGGTAAAGCATGTGAATACGGCTGTACGTTATACCTGTAGACTGAAACAGTGCACCCAGCAGAGAATGCGGTGTGCAGATCACGTACAGCCATGCCTCTTCACCACAGCGAAATAATTTGAGCCAGGCGTGTTTCTGCCTGAACTTCTGTACTTTCCTTTCACCTTAACACTTTGTTGTACGTCGCTCTGGATAAGAGCGTCTATCAAATGCCTGTAATGTAATGTAATGTAATATCCAAACTGGCAATGATCACGATAAAAACAAGGACAATAGGCTTCTGCCCGTTTGAGCATAAATCCATTTTCCCCACAGAAAGTATGAACATCAGGATTTATATATTATACAACCAAACATCTCAATAAAATGTAATGATCCAGTTATATTGACATATTTTGAACAGTGCAATTAATTTTCAGATTCTCTTATAGTATATAAAAATATAGTATAAAATGTTGTATAATTTTGCCTTGCACCTATCTAGAAAAGTAAGAAATCACCACCAACAAAAAATAGGAACAACTGATTTTCCCACGTACTAAAACTTGAGCTTTCAGTGGTATTTTAGGAGAATCCTTTTGAAATTCTACCAGTCAAGAAAAAGTGTTGTGTTAATGTTCAATCGTGAGAAATATTAATACAGCCAAAACGTCATTTTTAAACTTCTGTTTCTCCGCTAGATAGATGGACTAGCATTTTAAAATCAAATTTGTTTAACTTACAGATGTGTCAAATTTGTTAAAATTCAAAATGTGTTTAAAAAACGCAAGGATATAACTTCAAAAATAAAGGAAGCACTTGAGTAAATGATGGTTCTACTGGTTCTGTTGTTGTTTGGGGTGGCATTGTTTAGGTCCACTCAATCCCTTGAAGGGAAAGGTAAACACCAATAAATAAAAAGCCATTCTGAGTGATCACCTTCATCCTATGGTGAAGCATTTCTATCCTGATGGGAGTGGTCTCTTCCAGGATGAAAATGCCCCCATCCACAGGGCATGAGTGGTCACTGAATGGTTTGCTGAGCATGAAAATGATATAAATCATATGCCACGGCCGTCTCAGTCACTAGACCTCAACCCATTTGAACCCTTATGGGAGATTGTGGAGTGGCGCCTGAGACAGCATTTTCCACCACCATCAACAAAACACTAAATGATGGGATTTCTCATGGAAGAATGGTGCTGCATCCCTCCAGGCATTCTAGGCACTTGTATAATCTATGCCAAGGCATATTGAAGCTGTTTGTGGTGGCCCAATGCCCTATTGAGACACTTTAAGATGGTGTTTCCTTTATTTTGGCAGTTACCTGTACCTCTGAGAGAACGGTACAAATAAGATTGCAATATGATAGAAAATACAATTTTACTCATTACCTAAGTGCTTATGTTAACCAGGTTTTAAGATGTTTGTGGCTGTATTGTGATTTGTCACACCTTATTTTGTCTTGATGAGATACAAAAAGGGACCTTATTATTCAGACCATGTTTTCTTAAATGAACAAATTAACAGCACAGAATGATACACACTGCAAATATGCTTTCTGAATCAATCCCTAAAAGTTTGAAAACATGACCTACATTCAAGTAATAAAAATCCTATTATAAAACACGTAAGGAAAAAAATTGAACTTAATCTCAGCAATGAGTAATGTGGATTTAAGTGTTTTTTTCTATGTGGTATTTGGCATCCCCTTCCTAGGCCTCACTCCTCCACTTACTGAATGTTCTTAAACTCAGAGATACCTTTGTTGCCACAGGCATTAGCTGAGTCCTGGACTGGCACCATCCTCCCTTCACCCCGCCCAAAAGTTCTATCTTTTCTCTCCCTGTTTTATAGGTGTGGTGTGCGTCTGTCTACGATGGCGTCTGTTGTACTGTTGCTGTACTGATCTCTAGCTGTGATTATTCTTGCCATGTTTAAATCCATTTATTGCAAGTTGCTCTAGATAATAGTGTCTGCTAAATGACTAAAATGTAAATGTACCCAGCTTTCCCTCCACTATCACGATTTCGTGTAAGTCAGCCACTTCACCCCCCTTGTAAAGTCCCGTGGGTTTAACCCTCCAAAATAATTATTCTTCGCCCTACCCGTTGCCAACATGCCACACCTTTGTTCCTTTATCTTACCAGAACCAAAGCCTTTACTGGCAGCATGCTCTCTGCTCCAGGCTGTTGGGTTTTCCCGTAAATGCTGATTGACCCACAGGTTGCTTTTTGGTAGGAACTGACCTTGCGCCCTCCCTCTAAGCTTCCCCCCCCCCTCTGTATGCCAAGTCACCCAATCAAAACTCATTGCTGCTTACACTTTGCTTTGGGGCTTTTGAGGCTCTTTAGACGTTTGGGTTTGCCGCCAGAACGCTTTTCTACATCCTCCAACGGTTGGCCAGCAGGTGCTTGGCTCTCCACCACCTCTTTGACCTGCGATCCAGGGGTCTCACCAACCTTTAGAGCCAGAGTTTGCACCGATGATTCTTCCTCTACTGCCTGCAAAGAACCCACATCACTTGCCACAGTTTCAACATTCTGCAAAGCAGGCTCTGGACTCTCTACTTCTAATACTTTCCCAGCACTAGTTGTATCGACCAATTCACCCTCTGAAGCTACACTGGTTAACAATGACTCTTCCTCAGCCACTATCTGGCTAGTACCCACACGGCTTTCCTGTATTTCAGCTAACTCACTCCCTGTAAATGATTCATCCATTAACCTAATTATAAATGCTTCCGTTGTTTGGTGAGAAGCAGCTTCAGTCTCGACTACATTGATATCCTGCGCTCCAGACTCTGACATATCTCCCTCTATTTGGCCAGCAATGACTTGACTTGCCACTATTTCTTCATTCTCCTGACTACAGAGTTCGTCTTCCTCTACTTTGTCTTGCGTTACCGCAGAAATATCTTCCTTCATTTCATGGTAAGTACTGACTGCCGTCTCTAACACCCCTTCAGTTTCATTGCCCGAGACAGATAGATCACCATCTATCAAACTTAACTGAGTTGACCCTTCCACGTGTACATCTCCAGAACCATCTCTGGTCTCCTCTAGTATCTCATCTTTATCCTGCGGCCCAGATAATTCACCCTCTTCTAACATAATTTCTGTCACCTCTGAAGCATTTCCCACTATTATCTGTGTGTCTACAGTGTCGGTGTCTGCCTCAGTGTTTTGTGATTCACATCTTGGTGCATCCTCCTCCACTGCTTGGTGAGGAATAATCTCACTCTCGGTGAGCTCATTATTATTTGATCCAGTCAGCTCCCCCTCCTCAGAAATTTCAGCTGTCTCCGATGTGTCTTCCCCCGTAACTATCTCCAACTCCACTTCCTCCTCATTCGGGGATCCAGACAATTCTCCTGCTTCTAACAGTCGCTCCTCTACCCCCGATGTATCCTCCCCCTGAACCGGGACATAACTCATTTCCATTTCAATTATTTCCTCAGACAGATTTTCCTCTAACTCTCCTTGAGTTACCCCAGATGTGTCCTCTTCCTCCACTTGGTAAGACTTAGTCTCCTCCCCTGTTATCTCCTCATTTGGAGGTGCAGATGATTCTTCTTCTAACATTACTTCATCTACCCCCGATGTGTTATATTCCTGAACCAGGACAGAACTAGCTTCCAATTCCAAAATGTCCTCATTCACAGATTCAGGAACTTCTATCTCCTCTAACTCTCCTTGAGTTAAGTTAGATGTGTCTTCCTCACATTGGAAAGACGCAGCCACCTTCTCTGGTATCTCCTCATCCAGAGGAGGCCCAGATAATTCTTCTTCTAACATCACTTCATCTACCGCTGATGTTTCATGGTCCTGAACCAGGACAGAACTAGCTTCCATTTCCATAATCTCCCCATTCAGAGATTCCTCTAACTCTCCTTGAGGTAACTCAGATGAGTCATCTTCCTTGGCTGGGTGAGTCTCCTCATCAAGAGGCCCAGATAATTCTTCCTTCATAGTTCCCCCAGTCACCCCTGATGTCTCCTCGTCCTGAACCTGAGCAGAACTAGCTTCCATTTCCAAAGTTTCCTCATTCACAGATTCGGAAACTTCTGTCTCCTCTAACTCCACTTGAGTTAACACAAATGGGCCATCTTCCTTGGCTGGGTGAGTCCGACCCAACTCCTCTGCCATCTCCTCACCCAGAGACCCAGATAATTCTTCCTCCAAAATTCCCTCAGTTACCCCTGTTTCATTTTCCTGAACCTGGACAGAACTAGCTTCCAATTCCAAAATTTCCTCATTCACAGATTCAGACATTTCTATCTCTTCTAACGCTCCTTGAGTTAAGTTAGATGTGTCTTCCTCGACTTGGAAAGACTCAACCACCTTCTCTGGTATCTCCTCATCCAGAGGCCCAGATGATTCTCCTTCTAACATCACTTCATCTATCCCTGATGTTTCATATTCCTGAACCAGGACAGAACTAGCTTCCAATTCTAAAACTTCCTCATACACAGATTCAGAAACCTCTATCTCTCCTTGAGTTAAGTTAGATGTGTCTTCCTCCACTTGGAAAGACTCAACCACCTTCTCTGGTATCTCCTCATCCAGAGGCCCAGATGATTCTCCTTCTAACATCACTTCATCTACCCCTGATGTTTCCTCGTCCTGAACCTGGGCAGAACTAGCTTCTATTTCCAAAGTTTCCGCATTCACAGATTTGGAAACTTCTATCTCCTCTAACTCTCCTTGAGTTACCCCAGATGTGTCCTCTTCCTCCACTTGGTGAGACTTAGTCTCCACCTCTAGTATCTCCTCATGTGGAGGTGCCGATGATTCTTCTAACATCACTTCATCTACTGCTGATGTTTCATTGTCCTGAACCAGGACAGAACTAGCTTCCATTTCCACAATTTCCCCATTCAGAGATTCCTCTAACTCTCCTTGAGTTAACTCAGATAAGTCATCTTCCTTGGCTGGGTGAGTCTCCTCATCGAGAGACCCAGATAATTCTTCCTTCATAGTTCCCCCAGTCACCCCTGATGTTTCCTCGTCCTGAACCTGAGCAGAACTAGCTTCCATTTCCAAAGTTTCCTCATTCACAGATTCGGAAACTTCTGTCTCCTCTAACTCCACTTGAGTTAACACAGATGGGCCATCTTCCTTGGCTGGGTGAGTCCGACCCAACTCCTCGGCCATCTCCTCACCCAGAGACCCAGATAATTCTTCCTCCAAAATTCCCTCAGTTACCCCTGTTTCATTTTCCTGAACCTGGGCAGAACTAGCTTCCAATTCCAAAATTTCCTCATTCACAGATTCAGAAATTTCGATCTCTTCTAACGCTCCTTGAGATAAGTTAGATGTGTCTTCCTCGACTTGGAAAGACTCAACCACCTTCTCTGGTATCTCCTCATCCAGAGGCCCAGATGATTCTCCTTCTAACATCACTTCATCTATCCCTGATGTTTCATATTCCTGAACCAGGACAGAGGAAAGACTCAACCACCTTCTCTGGTATCTCCTCATCCAGAGGCCCAGATGATTCTCCTTCTAACATCACTTCATCTACCCCTGATGTTTCCTCGTCCTGAACCTGGGCAGAACTAGCTTCTATTTCCAAAGTTTCCGCATTCACAGATTTGGAAACTTCTATCTCCTCTAACTCTCCTTGAGTTACCCCAGATGTGTCCTCTTCCTCCACTTGGTGAGACTTAGTCTCCACCTCTAGTATCTCCTCATGTGGAGGTGCCGATGATTCTTCTAACATCACTTCATCTACTGCTGATGTTTCATTGTCCTGAACCAGGACAGAACTAGCTTCCATTTCCACAATTTCCCCATTCAGAGATTCCTCTAACTCTCCTTGAGTTAACTCAGATAGGTCATCTTCCTTGGCTGGGTGAGTCTCCTCATCGAGAGACCCAGATAATTCTTCCTTCATAGTTCCCCCAGTCACCCCTGATGTTTCCTCGTCCTGAACCTGGGCAGAACTAGCTTCCATTTCCAAAGTTTCCTCATTCACAGATTTGGAAACTTCAATCTCCTCTAACTCTCCTTGAGTTAACTCAGATAGTTCATCTTCCCTGGCTGGGAGAGTCTGAACCACCTCTTCTGCTATCTCCTCATCCCGAGACCTGGATAATTCCTCCTCCAAAGTTCCCCCAGTAAGCCCTGATATGTTATCCTCCTGGTCCTGGGCGGAACAAGCTTCCATTTCCACAATTTTCTCATTCACAGATCCAGAAACTTCTATCTCCTCTAACTTACCTTGAGTCATTCCAGATGTGTCTTCTTCCACAGCCAGATACTGCTCAACCATCTCTGCTGCTGCATCCTCCTTCAGAGATCCAAACCATTCTTCTTCTGGAGTTACTTGATGTAACATCGATGGAGACTCTTGAGTTAACTCCAGAACTTCTTCCTCGAATGCCAGGCTTGAAATGATATTGCTGTCCTTGAACACTTCCTCCTCTTGGGTGCTGGCCTCCAATAATTGGCTACTAATCGCTTGAGCCTGCCTTAGATCTACATTCTGTGATGTGAATAATTGACGCGGTATTTGAGTTGACACAGGAGCACCCTCCTGCACTCCCTGCCCACCGCCTCCCTGTCTCTCCACTAGAAAGATTTGTTGTGGTCTGGATGGATCCACTAGCATGACATTCTCACCTCTGTTGAAGGCACCCTGCTGCACTCCAAACACACCACTCTGCCCAGTAGGATCTGGGCTTAATCTCAATGTACCCTGTCCGTTTCTCACCTCCCTCTCAAAAACAAACACATCCCTTGGACTAGACCTCTGCAAAGACCCCGGAGTTAGCACAGCTGGGCTTCCCTGTAATCTCTGGTGAGCACTAACTGGACTCTCCACTGGTGTTATGATCTCCTGACTATGAACTCCCCTCTGCAGGGTACCTTGTTGGATCCACGCCTGACCTCCGTGCAGCACCTGCCCCGCACCCACCTGGCCCTCCACTAGCACGATGTTCTGCTGTCCAGGCAGGCTCCCCATTTGGAGAAGCCCTTGATTCATCCCCACCCCCCCCTCTCGCACCACCTGCCCCGGACCCACGCTCCTCTCCACCAGCACCAGGTTCTCGCCCCTGTTCAAGGTGCCCTGCTGCACCCCGATCACCCCTCCATGCATGGCCGGGCCCCCCACCACCCTCCTCTCCTCCACGACGATGCTCTGCCCTACCGGAGCGTTGCTCACCATGTACATGCCCTGCACCTGAGGCTCCACGACGTAGCGTGTGGCCTGCAGAACCGGCGCGGCTGCATAATACACGGGCTGCTGAACCAGATACGTTCGATTTGGAACCACTACGTTCTCACACATTTTCATTCTGGGCATCGTAGCAAAATGACTCATCTTGGCAACATTTTCGACGGGGCTTGTCACACTCTGTCTCTGGGCGCTCTGACTCATCACCCTCTCCCTCTTTACCTCAGCGTGGGCTGACAAACTACGCTCGACTCTGGGCTTTGGCGAAGGGATCGATACTTCAGATTGGGTTAATGTAGGACTACAGATGGACGCCAGGGTTTTGAATTTGGGGCCCAGGTCGTTGAGGAAGTCCAAGTTGTTGTCAGTGTCAAGGAGGCTGCAGCACCCCAGAGAACCTGCAGAAGACTCACGTCCTTCGTAATCGAAGACCAGCAAACTGTCTTTCAGTTGATTGCCTTCGACAATGCAGTTCGCCTTCTACAACAACAACAAAAAAATCACAATGCGTTATCTGAGTTTTTAAACATCTTAAAAATCTTATCTAAACAACATTGTGTAGTCTATACAGTATAGACTGTGAATTGAACATTCACCTTATTGTCTAACAAGGACAATGTTTATTCAAATAAAATAAAATGTTTTTATTTTGGTAAATGAGTCAATTGAAAGTGTTCATTTAGGTTCCTCCTGAAAGGAATTGTCAATATTTACACATACCACAACTTAATAAACACTGTATTAAACTTAAATACTGTTGTACTTTAAATTTGTTTTAAATATTTAATACGCTGCACTTTACTGAGCTTTTATATAACAGTGAATGCTTCATAAGTCTCCATTCATAAGATATGGAGATATTCAAAGTAAAAGTGTAATAGAAATGACATGAATTATTTTATTTTTTTCATACAATGGAAAAATGTATTCTCAATAGACCAGACCCGAGACTAGAATCTTTTCTTTGCGGAGGACCGGATACCAGTTAGTGGAGTCGACTTGTTTCAGTCATGACTCAGTAAAGGTTCTAACCACATTCAGTTATCATGAAAACATTCCTTTTGGCCTTTTAACTTTTCCTTCCCATTGTTACAGGTATGGTATGCAGCTGCTAGCAATGATGTCTATCGCTGTATTACTGCACTGATCTCTTACGCGAACAATGATTGTTCCTACCATGTATTAATGCACATCTTGTAAGTCGCTCTGGATAAGAGCGTCTGCTAAATGCTTAAAATTCTAAATTCTAAATGTAAATGTAACTTTGATTGAATATAGGAGAGTTCTATTGACTAAACTGCCTTTGAGAGAGCCAGCCTTGAGCCAGGTCCATTCTGGGCTTCTGAAAGGGACCAAGGTAATGTGCAAGTCACTCACCTGTGAGTAATACTCCTCCAGGTAAACCTCAGGGAGGGCTATGCCCCCATACAGGCCTTCGTCATCATCCATGAAACCCGAGTAAAAGCCACCATAGTCCTCTCTGTGCAGCGTCCCGTATGCCTCTCTCTGCAGCGTTCCGTATGCCTCTCTGTGCAGCGTTCCGTACGCCTCGCTCTGCAGAGCTTGCTCCAGGTCCAGTGGTCCGCTGTCCACCTCATACATCATACCGTCCATCGCGGCGCTCCTCGTCCTCATGGCGGAAGTTTTGGCTATGCTTTCCGCCACTATCGCCTCTCCTTGAGCCGACATTACCAGAGGAGCGCTCATGAGTGGGACCTCCTGCAAACGAAAGAAATTAAACACGATCAAATGTACTTTCAAACGATAAGATCGTTCCTTTTTTATTATTAAATCTGGTAAAGAGTAATGGCGACCATATAGAGAGAGAAAAAGAAGAGTTACACGGTCTACAGATTGACCTGCACCCTCGGGTCCTCAAACGGATCACAGCATCACATGGTGTACCTTGTCCTCGCCTTTTCCTTCCGTGTGGTACGGAATCAAGTACTCTTTGGCGTCGATGGGCAGATCGGTGAAACCGCCAGCCATCAGTCCACCCTTTCCTCCCCCACAGCCGCAGAAGAGCAGCAGGAGAGGCACCACTGTGGGGACGGGGGGAGGGGCGGGGCGGGGAGGGGGGGTCACTCACAAGCTCATTCATTCATGTCTTCAGATGAATTAAGCAACATGAAAGTCAAGTTTTCCTCGAATTCATATGAATAATGAATCGGGAGTCGAATTAGTTCAACCATTTTAAGATGTTTTATCACTGGCTTCACACGCCATGATATGGCCTGTTTATTCCATGGGGATATTTACTCATTAATTAATTAACAACATTAATTAACATTAATTAATTAACATATATTTAAAAAACTATCACAGCTTTGGAGGATTCTCTCATTTGGTTCTCTCATATTCATGAAGCATTTATGATCGATCTGCGGTTTTTATTTAAAGTGCAGTTGTAATTTATTATGGTGTCATAGGGCCGTATTATTTAAATCATACTCACAGAGCAGTAGCAATAAGCCAAGCAAAAGTACGCCTATCCCCAGCCCTGCAAACTGCGAGGCAGAGTCCTGTAGCCTTTGAGGGCTACAGATTCCACCCTCCACACAGGTGCAGACATCCACCTGAAGAACCTGTTTGTCTGGACAGGCCACCCCCTGTTTATCTTTAATCTCCAGCGTGATTTCAAACGAGCTTGGCCACAAGGCATTCTGGGATGTCAAGCTAGCTGTTGTGTCTTCAGAAACAAACAAACAAAAAAACAAAAGAAATTCACAAGAGAGGAATCATTTCACACCGCAATGCAGCAAATATGTGCAAGCATAAGCCCATGGATGAATGCCTCGCATGTCTGCACTAGCTGCCCTTGTTGTTGGCCATGTGTACCCCATGGCTCTGAACTATACCATTGTTAAATAATCAAGTGGACATCATTTGATGGTAAAGATGTAATTCTGCCTCTGTTGATATGCTGAGAAATGAATGTCTTGTGTGTACAGGTGTTTATGTAGGCACCTGTAAACACACGACATTCATTTCTCAGCATCTCAACAGTGACAGAATTGTTTTACTTTCTTTTGTTCAGACAATGAGATAAAAGATTGTAATTACCTGACAGTTTCGACTGTTTTATCTCATTGTCTGAACAAAAGAAAGTAAAACATTTATTTGAAATAAGAAGACAAAATGAACTTGATTGAGTGACAAAATTACATCTTTACCCCACCCCCCACCCCACCCCACCCCCACGACCATGTGTGCCATGTCTTGTCCGTGTTGCTTATTTCATAAATGAATTAAACAAATAATAAATAAATAAAATGTGCCATGGAAAACTTTTTCCTATTGCGAGTTTTCCGACGAGCTGTTCCTCACCGTTTAGATGTTCGATGTCCCACTCTCCCGTCGTACCCTCCGATACGATCAGGAATTCGAAAGGGGCGCCATTGGGGTCCGCGTCCTCGTCCAGTGCAGTGGCGTACACCACCGTCTCCTCCGTGCAGAGTGAGCGGTAAGCGCTGGTGAGCTGCGGGCAGTGATCGTTGGAGTCCGCTACGTTCAGAGCAATGGTTCCGGTGGCGGTTTTGGGGGGAATATCTGGGGAAACAGAATACACATTCTACACTTGTTAATCCATGCTTGAAATGGCATGCTTTTGGCCCACCTCCAAGTTTCCATGGTGTGGTGCTAGAGAGCACCCTGCTGTCCTGTAGACACAGTCATGGTTGCGTGCTGATTGTGAATTACCAACATACAACAACAACAATGAAAAAGCGTGGACTGATAATATAGTGGTTCTGTTTGGCTTAGTAGGTAGAGCATAGTTTTGACAATGCTTAGGTTGTGGGTTCAATTCCCATTTGGGACCACATATACTGAAAAATGTATGCATTCAGTGTCTGCTAAATGGCATATATATCATTACATTATATACAAAATAGTTAAAAATGCTAAATAAAAACACAATTGTTAATTCAAAGGAAACACAAATGACTGGATGTATTTCATTTAAAACCTTTTCACCAGTGATATGATCTTGTTATTGTGAAACTTGCCTTGTGTCAAGCAGAGGATTTTTGCATAGTATACTCCATTAACCAGGTGCTTAGACTCCCGATCTGGCATTTTTGTGAGTTTGATTTCAGCGGTATTCTCATCAATTGATAGCCAGTTGTCAGGATCAAATCCCTTTGCATACCTGCATTATAAACAACAGGGTGATTAGTATGAGCTGGATATGTAAACATATACACACACCCAACAATATTTTACCCCCAAAATAAATTAAATTTTTTAGCAGAGGCTCTTATCCAGAGTGTCTTACACACTTTCTTTACATACAATCCATTTATACAGCTGGATATTTTACTGAAGCAAATATGGAATATCGCTACATTTTGTTTTATTGTTGCTTAAATCTGTAAAATCTTTTTACCATTTTGCTAACCACACAGTTACAAATGCTGTCACTTCAGGTCACCTCTGAGATAAACTCCGAATTGTTTTCTATTTTTCTCCCATGTTTTTCTCCCAATTTGGGGGCCAATTGTACCCCTCTATTGATACAATTACCCTCAACCCCCACCATCTACAACTACGGGATCAGCCTCTACCCGGGGTTGCTAGGGACAAGGGTGAGCAAACTGCCTCCTCGAGACGGACCCCACCGACCTGTCGACCAATACACGCAGGGAAGCTTTCAGTAAAGTAACCTTTTTTGTCTTATTTTCTGGATAACTAAAATATGTGCATTGTCAGCAAGCAAATCATTTAGATTTTGCAGTTTTGTAAAAGGAGAACAAGCAAAGAATTTAAATGACTCACCATGAAATGTTTTACTTTTTAATTTGAATGCTTTTATTTCACTGTGTTTCCACAGTTTATCATCTCTCAGTGGTGATATGTCCCATTAAAATTTAATTTAGCCAACCAGTGACACTGAATAATTCATGCTCAGAGTTATATATAGAGTTAGTCTATAATTTTTTTCTGTTTTTGTGTCGAACAGAATGCTGGTCCAAGCACTCATACTAACAGTTCAATTTGTTCATTTATTTGCAATCAGAGGCTAAATGACAGCATAAGAAGTTTCAAAAGTTCCACTGATACACCAAGATGAACTTTAACAATATATATTTTTTAAACCTTAACAGTTTTCTGCAAATACAAAGGCAGTCAGTTGTAACTTGCCTTAATGGAATATGTATAATTCATAATAAAATTCATAGTTTATATTAAAAGAAGAACAGGACCCACTCATAATCGTTCACGACTGCTACTGTGTGTTCAATACTATGATGAAAATGATTGACTGTTTCCTTTGAATTTAATAGCATTTTTATTACATAGTTAATAGCTACTTTGATTACAGTTAAAACATTTAATTTGTGAAAAGGGACCCACAGATTTACTCATCACAGCCATATCTCATAGCTACCACCGAGGCCCAAACACAAACAAACACAAAATGACTGACTGTCCTGTGATTGTAATCATATTGACATTTTGTAAATGCCTGAAATGTTCATGGTAAATGGACGGTATTTTAACGGACAACTTAAACAAATTTCTACCTTGCGCTTCATTCTTAGCTTAGCACTTAGCTCGATCCCTTGTAGTAATGAAGCTATCAGAGTTGTGACCAAGTCACTGTTATGCAAGTAAGTCTCAAGTCTTAACCTTCAAGTTTCAAGTAAGTCCCAAGTCATGAAGGGTTAAGTCTCAAGTAAAATCCCAAGTCACCATGTTTCAGGTCAAGTCAAGTCACAAGTCCCCAAATTTCAGGTGCCAAGTCCTTAAGTCACATCAAAAACAAGTCCCTCGAGTCATCCAACTCAAGTCCAAGTCTAGTCCCAAGTCATAGACATGCAAGTCTAAGTCAAGTCTCAAGCACTTTTATTTTTTAGCAGGTCAAGTCTGAAGTCATCAAAATTGTGACTTGAGTCGCACTCGAGTCCAAGTCATGTGACTCAAGTCCACAACTCTGGAAGCAAATGTTTTTTTTAACTTGCACCAACCTGACATTGTCTGCGACCTCCCCCGTATCTCCATCGACCGCTGGGTACGATGCGATCACGCTGGGAATTGGGATCTTCGATGGGTCCTCAGAGACCGGGACTGGCTTCACCGCGGGGCTGAACGTGGGGCCTTCCGGCTGATCGTTCACCTTGATCTTGATAGGGTAACTTTTCTTTTTCTTTTTTTTCCTTTTGGGCTTTTTAGGACCAGGGGCGGGGCCTGTTCCGGCTCCCACTCCCATTGTGATCCCAACGCCAGCTCCGGCTGCTGGACTAACACCCGCCCGGCCCCAGCCCCAGCCCCAACCCCAGGCCCAGGCCCTGCCCCAGCCCCAGCCCCTGCCCCAGCCCCTGCCCCAGCCCCAGCCCCAGCCCCAGCCCCAGCTCCTGCCCCGGCTCCCACACCAACTCCCGCTCCTTCACCTTCACCCTCAGCATCGAGATCGAGATCAAGGTCAAGGTCAGGTCAGGTCGAGGCCAAGGTCGAGGCCAAAGTCAATGTCAGCTCTGTCCCCGGCTCCCACGACAAGCGGTGCCACATTTTCCACTGACACTCCAAGGTCAAGATCTTTGATCTTCTCAAAATCTATTGGCTATCAGGGTGACAAACAAGAAGCGATGAAGTCAAAAACATATTACGAGACCACGCAGATTTTAAACATTTATTGTTTAAAAAAGATCATGTGGAACAATGTACCTTGATCAGCTTTAAGATGCCTTCATTGGTTTTAGGGTCTGTCTCGATGCTGAAAAGGCCATCTTCATTTCCCTTATCGATCTTGAAGTCTGCCAGCCAGTTATCGGTGTTAACTAAGTCGTCATCCAGTGCTTTGATTCTCATGACCACCACATTGTCTGTGTTTTCGTCTACATTGCCTGAATACTGGAGCAATTCAAAGAGAACAGAATAGGATCAAACAACACACGTATGTACAAAAGCACTGATCTGTGTGGTTCAAAAAATGAATTCTGATCAATAAGCCAGTTAAGAGGTAAAAAGCTCTACCATGTCCTTCTCTAGCCTTGGAGGGTTGTCATTGATATCTAGGATCTTAATTTCAGCCGTTCCGATTTCACTGTTTCCATTCTCCGCACCATCCATATCCGTTGCCTTTATTGTCAAAGTGTATAAGTCATGGAGCTACGGATAAGAAAATAGGCACAATAGGAAATGTCCACGTTAAAAAAAAAATTGTTTTACAAAATGTTCTCCAAAATTATACAAGAAATGTAAGAAAAACTTTTACAGTTCATTGCAGGGCACTGTATATACGTATATTGCTCTGAAATATATTTTTATATCATGACCATTTCTGAACACTATGGCCCGGATTCAATCAAAAACTGTCCCTTAACTTTGATGCATTGTAAGTTTGTCAAGGAAAGAAGTAACACTTGCATTTCCTTTAAGAGTTAAGACCAGGTTGGTTGAATCCAGGCCTATCCTTATAAATATGGTGATTATGAATTACTTTTGGTTTAATGTGCTTTGGTTGTAGGCGCTGTTTTTAGGTGACAATTTTACCACATTTATCTGATATTAAGGGGATTTTTTAAGACGATATAATATAAGACGATATTTTAGATAAACTTTTTTTTTTTCTTGGACTATATACATACTAATGCAAAGTGCACTTGTTGGTACATAGCCTACCTCTCTGTCAAGACCGGCGTCGTTGACAAAAATCTTCCCAGAATTTTTTTCAATGTAGAACATCACGCCAGGATCCACTGGCTCCTGTTTCACAATGCTGTACGCGATCTTAGCGTTGTCCGTCCCTTCCTCGTCGGCATCTGTTGCAATCACTTGTGTGACAAGGGTGCCTTGAATGTCAGAAAGAAGATTT
Source organism: Aldrovandia affinis (assembly GCA_029706075.1). NCBI lineage: Eukaryota > Metazoa > Chordata > Actinopteri > Notacanthiformes > Halosauridae > Aldrovandia > Aldrovandia affinis. Next base: position 778,196 of record JAINUG010000290.1, on the reverse strand, counting down.
GCCAGATTAAATCTCACATTTAGACATTACTCAATTTTTTAATGTATATATTTTTTTTACGGCATCAAAATATACAGAAATTACAGTTAAATATAAAAATATAATATATGCCATTTAGCAGACGCTTTTATCCAAAGCGACTCCAACCGTTCTCCAACCATCAACGTTTTATTTATTCATTTCAACACTAGCTAACCCAACATGTACATTTTTATTCTAAGGTCAACTTTTCATGACATAATACAAACCATGGCAAAAAGGTATAAAAACCTGCCTTTTTCACTCGATTCGTTGACGCTTCCGGTGAATTTCTTTCCAAACTTTGGGGAGTTGTCGTTTTGGTCAATGACTCGAATGCGCAGGTCGATGTCTGTTTCTGCGAGCGAGCCATCCGAGTATCTGGCTATACCTGTCAGCTGAAGAACGAAATGGCCGTGAAACATTTTAGTCACGAAGAATGTTTAATCAAGATGAACAGTTTTAGGGCACGAGTATATATAATGTATGATCATACTCAGTGGCGATTTTAGACCCTATTTAATGACAATTTAAAATGTTTAGTTGTGCTTTTCTAAAAAAAACCTTTTTTACTTAATAGCCTATCTATTTTTAGATATTTTTAGTGGTGTTTTTTGTTGTGTGGGAATGTAACAGTAAATTAATTTTAAAATGTAGGCTTGTGCTTTGCATGTGCTACATCTCACATTCTCATTGGGGGCTGAGCCCCCCTAAAGGTCAAATCCTAGAATCGCCCCTGGTCATACTTACATTGTAGACTGAGAACTTTTCCCTATCCAAAATGCCGGTTACTCTAACATGGCCAGATGTCTCATTGACGATAAACAAGTTAAATGGATCTTTGTCAGCTCCTGCTCCAGTCAAAGTGTAGTGCACCCGTTGTTCATCATCTTTGTCAGATCGAATCTGAAAAATATATTGAGACAGTGTCAATTTCAGCCATGCATTGTGAAAAACATTCATGATCCCTTAATAATCACATACACTGGCAGATTGTACTGTTATAACATTGTGCATTATATAGACCATGCTAAATTATATGTTTAAATGACTGTGACCCATATCCGCCTAATGCGTTTTTCTGTATAAACACGGTGTGTGCCTAGCCACTTAACACACCCATTCACATAACACACCCATTCACATAACACACCCATTCACATAACACACCCATTCACAGTCAGCCAACCTTCAGTCTAACACTTCCCTCTTATAGGAAATGGAAAGAGAAACAAAAGGCAAGTTATGTATCACTGGAAAGAGCATGAAATTATCTTTATTTTGATGTATATACTGATTTTATGCCCAATCACAAAAAAGTTACAATTGAAAAACATAATATAGCCTACAAATTATGAAAATGTGAAAATATGTATTTGTACATAATTTATAATAATACATAATTTGTGGAGATATATGGTATGTCATATCAATTAAACTTTTAACAAATTAGTGTTATTATAGGCTATACAAAATATGTGGGTAAATTATGTACAGATAGCCTACATTCTTACGATCTTACATTTATTTGACACATTTACATTTACATGTAACTATTTTGAAATTTGACGTGAAGGGTTATTTCAATGAATTTAGTTCGTATCATTCTCTGTAATATCACAAGTTCATCTTATTCTTCATTTTGTTATTAGTTTCAATTTCTTGCGTGACTCTTGTTTGAGGTGTGTGTTGGGGTCCTGTTGAGTTCCGACTGCGTATACATATCAAGTTCGTTGATACAGACTCTCTGAAGTCGCGCAATTTCATATTTGTATTATGCGCTTTATTGTAAACAATGCAAGTATTTAGGATAGCAATGTCAAAAATGTACCAAATTGTATAGTAGCCTACAACTTTAGTGACTTTGTTTGTCTCTTGTAACAGGCAATTGTTTTGTCAGCGAAGTCTACACCCCCATGTGGTTGTTTTATAATGATATAATATTTGGACGTTGCACCTCAACACGCATTTCAATTTCATTTCATTTCTGTTACGGGATTTTCCGTAGGACGGCGACTGTAGCGTTTGCGTGATCTACAGAAAATCCCGTAGTTCGGATTATGGATTATGGGTTAAGGATTCCATGTTTGTTATTTTGAATATCTAGAATACTTTGTAAATTTCTCAGAGCAAGGGTGTGCATCTTCAGTTATTTGGAGTCAGGGATGGGCCGTACCGGTTTATGGATTGCTTGCCAACTTCTGTTCTTAATTATGAAACTAGCCCAGGTATTTAGGCTACGTGATCTGACATTTTAGATAAATGATTTGATAAACTAATGAATGACAGACAAAGACGTCTGGTGTCCCTATTTAAAGCGGGTCTAATTAGTGAACCGACATTGGTGTAAACAGCTAATTAGCTAATTGAGCCAGGACAATTGGTGGATACAAAACCTTCCACACTCCAGCCCTCCGGGGAAGGGGTTGCCCGGCAACGAGTTGCAGTAACCATTTATTTAACATTATAGACAAAGTAAAGCAGAACAGTTGCATTTGTGGCGTTTATGAGGACAACTGGTGACAGCAAATGGGAAAGCGACAAATTAATGGTCCAGCAGCTGTCTCGTATAATCAGAACAAGAAAGAAACAGTGATAGAGCCGTGGAAGAACTAAGAACAGGCTTGTTTTGGCCCTTTTTGGGGCCCTAAGCGAAATTCCGTTAGGGAAATCCCTTTATTTGATTGTTTATTGTTTTTTTATTATGTATCAGATGCTCACGGGGCCCCCCTGTGGCTTGGGGGTCCTACGCAGCCGCTAATATCGCTTATAGCAAAAACGGCCCTGACAAGGGCTACGTTTACTCCGTCTGATAAAACTGACCCAATTCCGATTTTTTGCTCACAGGTGGCACATATCAGATATGTATTACGAACGTGTTTGTAAACAGGGACAAAGCACATGGAATCGGATATTTTCAGATCCGTTTAGGTCCACAGTCATATGTGGAAATAAATCCAACAGGAATCTGATATCTGCCAATGGGACTGTCATCTAAACGCACAGATCGTAATTTCCCTGTCATTCGGATCCGTACGTCATTCAAAATGCGACACTCATACATTTTTTCGCATTTGAACAACGTGCACAGCCAGAAGTGAAAGTAGTAGTGGAATCATGGAGGACGAAGGCTCAGGCCAGTGAGACAACCGCCTCATCCAGAGAGACAAACACCTCGTCCATTGTGACCACCAGGGATAGTAAATAAATAGATAAAACTTGATTTATGATTATCTCTGTCTCGTTTGCGTCCGTTGCAGATGGCGAAATGGCTGTTCCGGCGTGGTTGTTGTTTACTTCCATATCGGTAACCAAACCCTCGTGTACGCATGTGGGTTGTTTCAAATGTATATGTGACAAATGTATGAATTGTGGCTACAGATTTACCTACAGGGTCCTAGTTTAACTATGTGGTTGCTCCTAGCACCCAGGAATTGTACTTCCCACTAGGGTGGCTTTCAGCTAAACTGTTCTTGACTACGGTTAACACTTTGTTGTACGTCGCTCTGGATAAGAGCGTCTGCCAAATGCCTATAATGTAATGTAATATATATATATATGCCATTTAGCAGACGCTTTTATCCAAAGGGACTTACAGTAGTGAATGCATACATTTTTCAGTATATGTGGTCCCAGTGGGAATTGAACCCACAACCTTAGCGTTGCCAACGCCATGCTCTACCGACTGAGCCACACAGGACCACAAATGTTAACCGTGTAAACACAGGTATCGGATATGGGTCTATTTTAAAAGTAGATGTAAACAGGCGGTCAAAAAATCGGAACTGGGCATACAGGCCTGTAGTGGAAACGTAGCCTTAAGATACCATGACAACATGGCACAGCCAACACACACCGGGTAGAAGCAGAAGATTCTTGGACTGTAGCGAGGACACAAACCGTGTCCGAAACCACTCCCTATTCCCTATTTAGTACACTACTTTGTGTGGACGCCATTTTGTAGAGTGCGACGAATTCTAAAATGTGAATTTCGTACACTAAATAGGGAACGAGAAAATACCCACAATTCACCGTGATTTGTAGTGTACATCGACTGTACCCTACTTTACCCTACAATTGATCCCGTCTACCACAATGCAATGCGGTCGTGTCATACCGAAGGAGAGAAGGGAAAGAATGGCGACAGAAAGAAATACAGCGACGTTACTTACATTTACACAAAATTTTGCCCGTCTTTGAAACTCAAAACTTTAGCACATTTAAACCTGCCGCCATGAGTGCTCGGTTTGTTTATGATACTGAGCACATCCGCTTGCGTCACCTGAATATCCGGCACTTTTTTTTTTTTGACGCAAATGACGTTCAGTTGTAGTCTCCGAAAACACTACTTTCGTTCTCTAAATAGTACACTATATAGTATATACTAGGGAATAGGGAATAGGGAAGGAGTGAGCGGTTTCGGACACGGCGGTTTTGAAAATACAGACGCGTTCCGAGGTGGTGACGCCAACCAGGGCTCATAACTCACACTTGAACTAGCCTACGCCCCGGCCCAATGCTCTTCAATTCAATTGTGTTAGTTAACGACAAAAGCTGATTGACTCCAGGCTACCACTTGCTCAAGGCTTTAGCATCCTTCCTTCCATTTCAATTGGCAATCAGAATACAAACATGGGAACATTGTTGTTAGCTCTTTCCATCAGAGGTGAGCTAAATTTAAAAAACCTTGGGTGTTTTGATCCTTTATTCAAGTTCAAGTTTGCTTTATTGGTAAAGTGAACAAAATATGCTCACGTTTTTGTCAAATTTTTGTCCACTGTAAATCAAGGTAAAGGTTGCGACACTCATAAACTCCGACACACACCTTTATTGCGTAAAACAGATGGTGCAAACGCTTTCTTAGATCCCTATAGGATCTAAACGTTGTCCGTTTTGCACAATGGATGTGCATGTCTGTGCATGGGAGCTCAGAGCGAGCCTCATTTTATCAGTGATCCTTCTGCTCAGCGCCACACCTAAGTACAATGTGCATGTAAGTTTTTCCCATTGGCATACAGAGGGGTCCAAAAGTCCACTACCAAGATAGAAAATGAACACAAACATTTTTACTCATGTGGTATTTGTTATTCAAACACTGATACAAATTAAAACATATATTTTGTTTGAAATATCTATAAATATTTTGTTTGGCACACCAATGCCTTTCATTTACTCAAACTTTTTTGACATTTATTTTTCAGGTTTTGGTCTTGTAACAATTAATACCGGATATTGACGTAATTAATATGGTTAATATGTTCCACATTAATATGTGTTCTTGTTGCTACTGCAGGTGCTTTAATCTTGAAAAAGGACACTTACTTTGCAAATGTTTTTGCATCTGTTTGTAATGTCAGCAGAGCTTAGTGAAGTATTTAGAGGTCAAATTGTTCTCCTGAATAAAAATGTTGAAAACAAACAGATCTTGGTAGTGGACTCAGACTTTTGGACCCCACTGTAAATACTATGGAAAAATACCAACAGTAGCCGATGTGAAAAGTTGACTGGCGTGAAAGCAGACCTTCCTGTTTTCTCCCTGTCGGGATACACGATGTTCCAGAAACCCTTAACAATTTTGTTATTGTAAGCACTCCTCGTAATTTCACGGTGAATTGAGTGAGAAAAGTGAGTGAAGCTACACACAGATCTGAGCACTCGAGTCGCCCTTACTTTAGCGATGGAGACTCTTTTCGTGTAGTCCACATTCTCCAGCAACTTTGTCGGAGGAAGAATCCATTCTCGTTTTCGCCTCCTTAATGCCCCATGTCTTCTGGCTTCCACTTCAGCTTTGAACACCTTAACAGAAGAACAAATACAAGACCGTTTATTTTAAAATGTCAGGAGATCACAAGCGACAAGATTTATTAAACCTAATAACAAATTCAAGGAAGTATATATTTGTTTTTGGAATTTTGATAGCGTCTGCCATTTGGTATTTATTGGCCTTTGTTTTCTATACCTGTTTGTCCCCAGGAGAGATATGAAGAAAAGACAAATTCCATTTACCTTGTGTGTAACTTGACAATAAAGAATATTCTTCTACAGTTCACGTTCATGCTTTGCATACAATGTTTCCCTTGGTATCAGTATAGAGTAGTGCCTTAAGGCCCCATACTGTTTTTACTGTCCGTAAATGACAAAGCCGGACTGCATCTCTCTTATGCCAGTGACTCAATGCTGTTCACTGCATAGCTTTGCTCTCTGTATTCATAATCCCATTTTAAGACAGCGCTAATAACATAAATAAATCTATCGCTACGGCGAACGAAAGGAAAACTCAAACGCAATCTGTCTTACGGTCAAGGTCAATCTCCTTTCCTCTTTTCAAAAGTTGGGAATTGATTTTATAAGAACTTCCTCAGCCGAAGGTAAACTGACATATGATAATAATAATAATAATAATAATAATAATTAATTGCTGAAATAATGATTAGCCTCTCAGTGACTCTATCAGTATCAGGCTCCAACTGCACAGTCTGTCGTGGCAATCCAGAATATCCAACCAGAGTAAAATAATATCCATATTCATAACGGACCAGAACAAAGACAAAGTTCAATTACACAGCCACAGGAACACAACAGTTATCGTTTTACACAGGAACATGTGTATTAATACATACTGGGCTGAGCCAGGCCCCTTGCCAGAGTGGGCCAGAGACACTACTGTTACTAAACATCTCCAGGCTCAGCCAAACATTAGAGCAGGGCTATTCAACCGGCGACCCAGGGGCCAAATGCGGCCCCCACAGATATACTCTTGGCCCTTTGATCATTGAGCAGAAGAGGAAAACAAAGTATTATTCAGATGTATCAACTTGTGACAGTCTGCACTGTGTCAGCATACCTCCCTCTTGTAATACATAGCCTAATAGCTATGCATATTTTTAGAAGGCGTTTACTTTGTTTATACACATACACAATACAAATCAATCATTACACTGTGTAACTAAATGTATGTGGAATATGTTGGGTCCCGAATGCGCCATTTAAAAAATGAATCTGCCCCCCCATGAACAAATAGTTTAAGAGCCCTGCTGTAGAGCATTGTCCAGGCAGTCTCTAATGCACAAACAAACACAAACCCAAACCTCATCTGTGTGCCCTCACAAGACATTCTCACAACATATATACGCATCATGTATATATATGCATTACAAATTGACCCATAAGTCTGATTCGTTTGACTGTACATTATGTGCTTATGTTTTTTGATGCACCTTTACAGTAAACCCACTAAACTTTGGACTTCAGGTTTTACAGGTTCAGTCGCTTTAGAAGAGGACAGGAAAAAATGGCTGGTGGTTCTCAGGTGGTCGTTCTTTGTTGAGACTAAAACTTTCTTTCTGCAGAGGAGGGCTTGACGGCTGTTGGAAGGATTCCGAGCTGAGGGGCGTGAGACTACATGCCATGATTGAGCGTCGCCCCCGGGGCGCTTCTGCACTGCTGGGTCTGCGCATTATATCACCACGCCCTAGAGTTCACACATTTAACTCCGCAAGCAAACCTTAAAACTGCCTCAAATACTTTTCTAAATGAAATCACACAAGTGTTTCAGTTTGTTTGTGCTGCCTTCTGCTTCAGTGTGTACACACATGCAGAAAACACATTAATAAAAGTGTTCAGGTTAAAGCCAAGTGTTATGAGTACATGTGAATCATCACAAGCACACATGACTTCCATTGATGTTAAAACGGTCCTTAATCTCTTCAACACATCAGACAGTGAACTCTGAAAGGCTATGCATGCTATGTAGCTTACATACATGCTTTAAAAAAAAAATTGTAATAAAAAATATTTTCTTTGACTTGTAAACAGCCTACACCAGAACAAGAGCACTGGTTACACAACAGCTCAATGGTAGATACTCACCAGTAGTACAAGAAGCGAGACCAGGGCGACGGCTGCAATGTGTGCCCGAGCCATCTTGGCCTGACCTGTGCCAAAGTCCCTCTTCAGCCCTGGTGACCAGCGCGTTTCTCAACAACGTCTGAAAGTGGAAAACGAATCAACATCAAAAACATACGACCTTGCAGGTGAGCCTTGTGTCGCTGCTACAGGAGGAAGACGTTGTGTTCTTTTTCATAGAACACGCCCACATTGACAGGACCTGCGTGAAGACCCCCACCCCTTTTCTCCTCTCCCTTTCTGTCTGCCTACAAGATATGCTTTCAAAAGAATGCATTCGTTGCCTGACAGAGGCAGCACTACCACACCCACAGCACACAGAGAGAAAACTGATAGCAAAAACTGGAAGATGATGGGTTTTCAAATCCTGGGTGTGACAAAGAGCCCCTGAGCAAAATACCTGGATCGCTCCAATACCACTGACTTTTCATATTTTCAGACTAAAAGTAAAATAATAAGAAAGAAAAGTTGGAAATGCGTAAGAGCAGAGGCTAACCATGATACAATGCACGGTCACAGTTAAAAGTAATATGATATTAGGATGTATATATATATATAATAAATATAATAATAATATAATATTAACTAAGAATAGTTGTGGAAAAACATGCATTATTAACTTTAAATAAAAAAACTATTGAATCGATGCCTTGAACTTGAATAGCTTTGAAAGCTGAAAATGCGATGGTAAATTCACACTGACAGCGTGTGAACGTCTGCCGGGATCATTTGATTATGTAAAATTATGGCTGAGTTAACGACATGTATGTGGGTGTCACATGGGATTGCGTGGATGAACTTGAAATGCAAAATGTTGCTTGAATGCGACCGTGGGATGTGCTCTGTCGCCGTTAGCGATGGCGGCTGAGGAAATTCAGACCAGCAGTGTGCTGCAGCATTTCTCTTGTGTTGAGTATCCTTCAATCCTTCAACTTCCGGGTCAAAGGGCACGGAGACAGGGCCAGCCAATCATTCCTTACCATACATGACAGTCATATGGACCTGAGCTCCTCTTATCTTTGAGCCAGGAGCTGAATGTCCTAGTGAGATTCCCTGCTGTGGAAGTAGCTGCCTCAGTCTATCAGTCTAGGCCAGAGAATCTGGGGGGGGGGGGTCGAGATACGCCACACCCATGTGTAGCAGAGGTGCCCCGGTACGTGGAGCATCCGCTACGGAAAGTCACATGAATAAGAGTGTGATTACTTCCCAGAGTTAGAGACTGGAGTCTTTAGCTCGTCGGGCTAAATCGCTCTCTTGTTGCATCGAGATCCTCAGTTCGAAACTCGCTGCAGGCAGAACCAACTCCGTTACGCATGCTCACCCACAGTATGCTTTAAGCTTTCCAGGTAATCAAGATTATCCACTCTAATCTAACGCTGATGTGTCTCCAGGGATCTCTGCGGCCCCAAAGCTTGCCTGCCCATGCCTGCGTTTTTATGCCATTGGCATGGCTGGCCTGTCATCTGCCAAGGTACGGGGTGGCGAGGCTTACCTCATACCTACACAGCACACAGAGTTTGTCACTTTTCAGGATCTCCCACAGACATAAAACAATGCCGACTAATGTCACAATTACCCGCTAAAGCAACCAGCTAGCTATCTTGCTAGCTTCAGCTGCATGTCTATTTGAATGAACATTATACAGAATAGCTATAAATACCAACACATGGTAACATGGATATCCTTATGTTTCTCTTAGCACCACTACGCTGGTGCACATACCGAGATCTTTATTTTCCCCCCCAGGCTGACATGCAGGTGGCGACACGCATCTCTCCATATCTAGCATGGATGTGAACTTCGATGCCTCCATTTGGATGTCTGCCCAGTACCTAAAGCACAACCTAAACAAGACAGAGCTTCATTTCCCCCCTGGGGAGGCCTGCCCGCTACAAGATCTCTCCATCACCGTTGAAAACTGCACTGTACCGCTTGCCAAGACTTTGAAGAACCTTAGAGTGACCTCGGACCCAACCCTCCTTCTCACCTAGTATTGTATCAACGACTTGTTCCTGAGGTGTCCTGCAACCCAACTCGTAACGCTGCAGCTCGTCTTGTGTTCAACCTTCCCAAATCTTCCCATGTCACCCGTTCCTCCGCACCCTTCATTGGCTCCTGGTATCAGGTTCAAACCGGTCCTATAGGGGGCGGTAAAGGGCTAACAGCTCTCCTTACCTTCAGGTGTTGGTCAAACGACGCCCCGGTCACTTCATTTTGCTACCTCCGGCCACCTGGCACTCTCATCTCAACGAGGGGCCAGCAGCCATCCATCTTGATCGCGACTCTTCTCTGTCCTGGCACGTCAGTGGTGGAATGACCTCCCCCGACCACCGTCAGGACGGCACTGCCCATCTTCTGCCGCAGACTGAAAACCCACCTCTTCAGACCGCACCTTAGTCCCCCCACTCCCATCCCTCCCCCTAGTACCCCCCGACACAAATCTCATGGGAACTTAAGTCCTGACGTCAGGTCTCCTTTGAATAAAATAAATAAATTACATAATTGGAATTGGAATTGCCTGCTACATTCTCCCTAAGGTCACCTTCTGTAACATCGCCAAGATCAATATGTTAAAATGAGATGATCTATATGACAGATTTTTGGAATTATGTTTTGTAGCCTCTGGTTACTTTTAGTGCAGACAGTTTATTTATGTGCAGGGACTGTTTAAGCATTGCTAGGGAACAGGAGTTTGTAAAGACTGAGAGTCTGTGGGCATTGTAGTTTTTGTAGGAAACCCTGAAAACTGGTGTTAGGTTCACGAATTCAGAATGTCTTTTAAAGAGAATAGAGAACACTTCCACCAAATGAGAGACAGAACAATCAAACAAAATCAAGCAGAGTTTGACCCAATGCATTCGGGGTTCAATGTCTCCCTGTCAGACAAAGAACAACTATTTTCCTGCAGATTCACCTTCTTATACACAATACTTTCCCTGTCAGAAGCATTAGCCTCGCCCATATATCAGTCATAAGACAGTTATTTTCCCCATCTCTGGGAGAACCTCGTACGAGTCTAATCTTTTGGGCAGGCACACTGCCCTTGAGACTGTGGCGGTCAGCTACTAAACAGCTTGCCGCCTATCTCTTTTGGCACAGCTCCACACCTTCATTAGCCTGAGAAGTGACTCAAAAACAATTCCCAAACACAGAATTTCTCTATCACTGGCAAACTCTCTGGGCTGTGTAGGTATGTTCTGCCTACCTGTAACTTGCCGGATGCCATGCCTGCCATCCCAATAGACAACAGACAAAGTTGTAATTGTCTACCATACACCCGTGTAATCTACAAAATAACATCGGCGGCCTACTGATGAATCCACCCAGGTCTAACTTGTCAATGGTTAGAAAATGAAACATTTATTGTTGATGCCTTGAGCAAAAAATATTTGGCAAGTGATTAGTGGTTTAGGATTAGGATAGGATTAGGCAGGATAAATTAAACACCTCTTACAGCAATAACTTTCAGGTGTTCTTGAACACATTCTATTGGCTGAAATAGCATCACATGTCTACATCTTTATATGTGTTTTTTTCCTGTGTGTCCTGCAATTGGGTACTATGAACAAATGTTATTTTTCTTTGAAGTAGATCTGAACAGATGTTGTTATTGGTCGAAGTAAATATTGACCAATGGGAGAATTAATCGTTTTGGGGCATGGAGCATTTCTGATGATGTAATCGGCAGGAAAATTAGGAAGGAGAAAAAGCAGTGTGGCTGTGTGAAATTGTATCCAAAATCTGTGTGTTTACAGGAGATTACATGAGTTTGTTACGACAGAGAGTCTGTGGGCATTGAAGTTATTTCTGTAGGAAGCCATACCTGACATGCCAATAGACAACAGACAAAGATGTAATAGTCTACCATTCACCCATGCAATCTTAAAAGAACATCAGTACTGATTAATCCACGCAGATTTAACTTGTCAGTGGTTACAAAAGCAAACATTTATTGTTGCTGCCTTGAGCAAAAATAGTTTGACAGGTGATTAACACACATTATCAATACAGGCAGTAAAAAAAAAGACAGAAAAATCTAACAAAAACTCATTTGAAAACAAAAATGTATGCTTCCATTATGACAAATAATGAAAAATTATAGACAGTACATCCAATTTGGGGTTTTTTCAGACCATGGCTATGGATACTTTCCATTGTCAAATTTTAAAGCTAAAGGCCAAGACATTCCAACTGGACACGTGCAATTGAAATATACATTCTTGCAAAGGTAAATTTCACTGAAACCATTCATATTGTAGACCAGGAGTGCTCGGAACGGGCTTTGAACCTAAAACCTTCAGATGCTCTTACTGGATAGAATGCACAGGATGGGCGACTAAGCATGTGCCTTACAGTACATTAAGCCCAGGGCAAATCTGGTCAATGGATCAATAGTTAATTATATGCCACATATCTAAATTTTTGCCAGTAGAGTTCTGTAGCCTTTAATTCAGCTGAAATCTACTTACTACATGTGACCATATCTTTACTTGAGTTCAGTACAATCCTACAAATTATTCAGTAATAACTGAGTTCATTCTGCATCAAAACACAACGTCAAGCCGTAGACAGAAGACCACAAGCTAATGCAAAATACAACACCCTGAGCTGGCATTTTCCTTTACTTCCTGATACATTTCTGATGATAAACATATTTATATAAACAACTTACAATACCATTTTGTCATTATTTTATGTCATTTCATAATAAGAGGTAAACCTTTTATCACATTTAAGAGTTAATGGACATTTATGATTCAATGTTTAGTTTAAATAATAGGTAAAAAGCCCCAAATAAAATCACTGGTATTGCTGGTAAACGGACAGGTATATTATTGGCACATTGTCACAAATTCTGCTGAATAAAAGTCATAAATATGTATTAACAGCCATGGGCCTCAGATCCATTAATTAATTTAGATCAGATCCTCAGATCCATTAATCCAGTTTCGCATAATTAGCACTGAGTGTGTGACCAATTGAGATGATTCAGGCATGTTTCGTGTCTGCTCGACAAATGGCTTCATGTTGAGGCAGCATCTCCCAGCCAAAGGCCAGAATTATAGGCAGTAAAACCTGGTGATGGAAAACGCCAGGGCCCTATAATATGCATGAGACGTGCTGAGACAACTGTGCGGAGGAGTTCAAAACAGACTTCGCTTTTTATAGTTGGCCATGGATCTCTCTCATCATCGCTGAAATATGCTTTTGGCGTTTCTGGCTAACTATGGTGCCAGCTAACCAGGAAGGAATGTACATTTATAAAAATATAATAAAAATAAAGCTATGACCTGTAGCGACAGCACATGACCTGTAGCGACAGCGACTGTAGCGCGGACATCTGCACATCCGCTCAGCTCCCATGACATACGGTTTAATGATGGCTTACAACATTAGCCCTTATGGTACGGTTTATACATTCAATCTAACTGCTAGCCTTTAGCTTGTGGAACTGGAGCCCAGTGAATACACACACAGCTGTTCTCGGCTCGACACAGCACAGAGCAGCAACTGCACATGGGAATCACACACAGTAAAACTTTTTTTAAAGGATTTAAAAGTTTATCATTTTTCCCATCTTTCTCCCAATTTGATTGCCAATCACACCCTCCATTCATCTCAATTCGCCCTCGAGTCCGCCGCCCATCCCCGGTTAACGAGCAAATTTTTCCGGACCGGTCGATCCGCCTAGACCACAGGTGTTGCAACCAATGCACTACATCAGGTGATTTCACTAATTAGCCCACTTCTTCAACCAAGGGAGGGACCTAATTGAAATCACCTGGAGTAGTGCATTGGTTGCAACAAAAACCTGCATACACTCGGCCCTTGACGGAATGAGTTTGACACCCCTGGCCTAGACGGAACCTGACCACGATCCTTTAAAAAAAGTTTTCCTGTGTGTGATTCCCATGTGCAGTTGCTGCTCTCTGCTGTGTCGAGCCAAGAACAGCTGAGAGTGTAGTCACTGGGCTCCAATCCCACAAGCTAAAGGCTCATAATAAAATATATTATTTAAAAAATATAAAAAATCAATAGAAACTTTCCCTTTACAGTTTTTTCCCTCTCTATTTTAGGTATTTATCACATCAGAAAGAAAGGATAGATTATATTAACTATAACTGAAACAATGAATGAAAATTAAGAGAAGAAACAACCCCATCCAAATACTCAGAGTCTGTAAAGTCAGTGCATTCATGGTATTGAAACAGCAACTGGTAAATAAATACAATCATAAATCAAAATCACTTGTAAACTTATAAAATACATCTTCATTGTCACAACTCATTTGTAACTTCTTTTTCTGAATATTCCCAGAGGAATTATACTCCTTGCCACAGTATCCGTATCTGGCCACCCTCCTGTGAAGATCATACATGTAATTCTGGTGACATGGTAACAATAACTACCTGAACCTCTAGAGCAGGGGGAGGCAACCCTGGTCCTGGAGTGCCAGAGCCGTTTCTGGTTTTTGTTCCAACTGAACCCCTAACTACGTAACTGGATTAATTATTAAGCTTAATGAACGCAGGTGACCATGTGCTGGAGGCAATCAGTGCTTCTCCATTCAGACTCTGAATATTCAGTTGCTCAGACTCCTAATAATGGATCAAACTGCGTAGTCCGGCTCGGATGGAACTAAAACCAGAAACGTCTCCGGCACTCCAGGACCAGGGTTTCCTACCCCCGCTCTAGTCTCTATGATCAAGGTAATTCTCCGACTTTCGATGAACCAGGGGTTCATCTTCTTCCACCATCCTATGATGAGAGCAAATGACTTGAATCTAGCTTTCATTCATTGATTGTGTCCACCAAGTTTATTATCGTTTGTGAAAACTGAAATAACTGAAATATTTTTAAAAAAAAAAGTTAAATAAGAAACAAAAATTAATCTAGTGTGATGAAAAAACTTGAATGATGCAAGGTTCATATCATATCTCCCTGACAGATCTGCCTTCTCTGACACGGACTATTCCCACTAACCTAAAACGAAATCCCTCTGTTATATCCCGAGAGCTAAAGCAGATAGTCCCTACTGCCCCCCTGCCCAGCCCCAACCTGCCCCTCCACCAGCATGACGTTCTGCTGTCCAGGCAGGCTCCCCATTTGGAGAAGCCCTTGATTCATCCCCACCCCCCCCTCTCGCACCATCTGCCCCGGACCAACGCTCCTCTCCACCAGCACCAGGTTCTCGCCCCCGTTCAAGGTTCCCTGCTGCACCCCGAACACACCTGGGCCCCCCACCACCATCTTCCCATCCATCACCACATTCTCAAAACCAGGAGAATCGTTTACCAGATACACGCTCCTCTGCAAAGCTCCTTGACTCAGCCCTGACTGACCCTCGTACCCATTGCTCACCTGCCTCTCAAAGGGTAATCCCTGCTCAAAACCATTCATCAGCAGAGGCGCTGGGCTCAACCCCGACAGGCCCGACTCCTGCTCCCTCCTCAGAAGTGTGCTGCCCTCCGACCCGGTCGATACACGCCTCAGTACAGTTCCTTGGCTCAACCCTGGACCTCGAAGCAAAACCTGATCGGCACTCACTTGCCTTTTCACTAGCATGATGTTCTGCGGTCCGGATAGAGTCCCGATTGGGCCGAGGCCCTGGTTAAGCCCGGCCTCTTGCATGGCCTGGCCCGGGCCCACGTTCCTCTCCACCAACATGACACCCCCTCCCCAAGGAACCCTGGGGGTACCCGATGACCCCTCCGTGGACGGCAGGACTCGCCAGCGCCCTCCTCTCCTCCACGACCACGTTCTCCACTGCGGGAGCGTTTCTCACCACGTACACGCCTTGCATGCTCGGGACGGGCGGCCTGTCGGACACCAGCACCGTTTTCTGGACCTGAGGCTGAATCATGTACTGCGTCGCGAGGACCGGGGCAGCCCTATAGAACATGGGCTGCTGAATCACGTAGGCCTGGTTCTGCAGCATCACGTTCTCGCGGACGAACATCCTCGGGCCAGCAGCCGACACTGCTGTGCTGTTGACGTCGATTTTTTCAACCAGGGTCGGCGGAGCTGATTGAACCATGTCAACACTGCTGCGAGTCACAACTTCAGGTTCATGATCAAAGGTCGCATCGGCGGGTTTTGGCGGCAGGGCGAAGGTCACTACGGGTTCGGCTTTCTGGGGCTGGCAGATGTCGGCGAGGGTTTTGAACTTGGCGTCCAGGTCGTTGAGGAAGTCCAGGTCGTTGTCGTCTTCGAGCTCGCTGGAGCAGCCCACCGAGCCCGCGGCTGAGCCCTGTCCTTCGTAATCATAAACCAGCAAGCTGTCCTTCAGGGGATGGCCTTCTGCCGCACAGCTTGCCTTCTGTGAAGGTAAATACAGTATATTGGTCAAAAGGGGTGCACAAAAAGGACCGATCCATTTTGGGATTTCATGCCGACTTCTGCTCTTTGCTATTTAATTAGCCCAAATGTTTTTTTTGATTTGAGATTGAAGAGCTACAGTGGCAGACTGTACACATATCCTTAGTGAAAACGTTTTACTCTGGTCAGATATAGGAGCAAACCAGTACTTCTTACTACAGAGTAACTGGTTGGAACAAAAAGCAGCATACCATCCAGGCCTACAATAATAAAATATAGCCTCATTTCAGAAGGTCAGTTAAAGTTAAAATCATTGAATGATCCCATCTGTTTCACTCAGTTCAGAAAAATATCAAATATTAATTCATTTATTTATTCACTAGATCTCAAAACAAACAACAGCACAAGCCCACACAAACAAGCAGCACAAGCACAAGAATTTTGGCTCCATCCGTATACACATACACATATACAGTATATACATATTCACATATATATAATACATACACACACACATATATATTGTCGCCAGCATAAAAAAAACTAACTTGTATCACCATTTTTAAGTTTGATTGATAGATAGATAGAAAACCCACATCCTCAGTTGAGTACTATCAATACTTTCGTGGCTCTGTGACAGAGTTTATTGAAAGCACCACATGACTAAAAACTCTGATGCAATGTAATATTATGTTTTGGATTGTCATCTCATCTCATCTTCAGCCGCTTATTGATCATATAAAGCCTTTTAGTCAATACAACACAGTTCAAAAGTTCAAGAAGTCTGGTAAGCAATCTTACTCGCCTTATAATACATTTACATGACATTTGGGCTTAGATTCAGGAAGTAAATGGATCAGCTACAGAATCTGAAGCTTAGCTAGACAATGCGTAATTGAAGCCAAGCAGGAAGTATTCTCACAAGAGACACTTGCTACTGTATAAGCAACAAGTGACTCATATATATATATATATTTATATTATTTGGCTTGGAATTTCCATGCCCCGCCTGGTATTTTTTCCCCCCAGAATAAACTCTCTGTTTAAAACACCCGTAGAGGCGTATAGAGTGCGAAATCTGAGCACCCGATACGTTAACTTAGTTCAGGCTCAGAACGTGGTTACCTGTCCAGTTGCAGGAATACTGGGGAAAAACGATTTCCAAGCATTACATTTCAGGCTCTTATCCAGAACGACATACATTTCTTTACCTACAATCCATTTATACAGCTGGACATTTACTGAAGCAATCCAAGTTAAGCACCTTTAGCTCAAGGGTACAACGGCAATGCCCCACCTGGGAATCGAACCTGCAACCTTTGCGTTACAAGCCCAGTTCCTTAACCATTATGCCAACACTACCGCCAAGCAAAACACCAAGGGGAAGCACACCTGTCCAGAGCAGGCTGGGGCAAGCAGCAGCATGTCAAAGCACAGCGTGTCCACCACCTGAGTGACAAATGAACGCTCACCTGTGAGTAGTAAGCTTCCAAATATTGATCCGGAAGCGCTATTCCGCCATAGGTGTTGTCCTCTGACTGAAATTCGGCCGCGTATTCCTGGACGTACGACTCGCTCTGAAGAGCGCCATCGACTCCGTAGAGGTCACCTTCGTACAGGTCATCTCTCATCGGGGAAGCCATGGCATGAAGGACGTTTTTCGCCACAATCGCTGGCCCTGGGTTCGACAGCATCCTCGAGGCACTCAGAAGAGGAACTTCCTGTTAACAGGCACAAACAGGCACACACACATGACACATATTTCATTATTTACCGTCTAATTTCTGCCAGTATAAACAGGCACAAGCAGGCATACACACATAACACACATTTCATTATATATTTTCAATGAATACTATTACACTTTTTTTTTTTTAATGGTTGCGTACAAAAAAAGGTGGGCAACCCTGGTCTTAGAGAGGCAGAGATGTGTCTGGTTTTTACTCCGCCTGAAACCCCTGACCATGTCATTGTGTTCATTATCAGGCTTAATAAATGCAGGTGACCACGTGCTGGAGATGCTCAGCATTTCCCATCTTTAAAAACGCAGGCTCAGACTCTTAATATTCGACCAAACGCAATCAAACTCAGGTAGCACAAAAACAAAAAACAGAAACATCTTTGGAACCCCTGAAGTGTCTGTGTCTCCTTTGTGCTTGCTTGACAGGTCAGAAGAACTATGTGTCGTAAATCAATGCTGCTGTCACTTGTGGCTACAGAAGGATTTTGGAGATGGCGTAACTCCCTTCAGTGTCACTGTTGATCGATGTTGTGGGTCAAGTACACGTCTAGTCAAGTACAAGGGCATACGTCTACAGTGCCCCTGGGTCTGCTGACACATTTCAGCCAGTATAAACAGGCACACACACATAACGCACTCATTTCATTATTCACCTTATTTACTGTCTAATTTCAGCCAGTATAGACACGCTTGCTCAAATATAATTGTTGTTCAAGTGGTAGATTTATTCGCTTGGCAGATTGAGTTTTAATGCCTCCACATACAATGCAATGCGTTACGTAATGTGGGGATAAAAGATGGATTGTGTTTCACAATGTGTGCTTCACCAGATCCCAGGATGCTGGGTTTATACCTTGTCTTCGCCTTGGCCTTCAGTGTGGTACGAAATCAGATGTTCTTTAGCGCAGGCCGGCATGTCTGTGAACGTCCCTGCTATCCCTCCACTTCCACAGGAGCAAAACAGCAGCAGCAAGGGCACCACTGTGGGATGAAGAGAAGAGGCCACAGTCAGCGTCTCCTCAGGTTCCTGCCTTTTCTTTCCATCCATCCATCCATCCATCCATCCATCCATTATCTAAGACGATTATTCCTGGTCAGGGTCACGGGGGGCTGGAGCCTATCCCAGCATGCATTGGGGTGAGAGGCAGGAATACACCCTGGACAGGTCGCCAATCCATCGCAGGGCACACACACCATTCACTCACACACTCATACCTACGGGCAATTTAGACTCTCCAATTAGCCTAACGTGCATGTCTTTGGACTGTGGCAGGAAACCGGAGTACCCGGAGGAAACCCACGCGGACATGGGGAGAACATGCAAACTCCACACAGAAAGGCCCTGGCTGGGATTCGAACCCGGGACCTTCTTGCTGCGTGGCGACAGGGCTACCCACTGCACCACCTTTTCTTTCCACATTTGCATATCACCACACTTTCTGTCCTTCTCTCCAGAGGTTTCAGTTAGAATCAAACATCATTTCTCTGTCCATCTCTACTTCGTAAAGCTGCTCCGCACACTTTGAGCTGGAACGGTAGCGAATCAAAGTCTATACTGTCAACCTCCCGACAGGATTAAAAGCCAGAGTACGGTTTGACCATTTTTCTTTGGGAGCCTAACTTTTCAACATTAGGCGGTGCATTCCCAAATTACTCACGCTCCTTCTCCTCCCGATAAGTGAATTAATTGTACAGTACCGTACACGGACAGAACACGAATCCTTAAATGAATAAATACACACACACAATACGCACTGGCGTCTCAATCACGCCCATTGATGCAGAGTCGCGCAGTCTCAGACGATGTAAAGCATACTCACAGAGAAGCACCAAAAACACGCTCAGGAGAACACCGATCGCCGGAGCACTGAATTTTGGCCGCTCGGTTTTGAGAGGGAGCGCCATGACTCCACGTTCAGCGCCACCACACGTCTGGTTGCCCGCGCATTCACAAGCCTCCACCGTAAGGACCTTGGGTTCGGGGCAGGCCAGCCCTTGTTGGTCTTTTATCTTAAAGGCGACCGTGTATTCTCGGGCCGACAGAGTTCCTTGGGGCGTCAAGGCGACAGTGGTGTCTTCAAGAACAAACAAACAGAGAGAGTTACTCAGGAGACGGTTCTGTTCATGTGGAGCCGTCATCCACAGAAATAATCGTTTATGTGATCAAATTATGTTACTTTTGCATTTTACATTGCTGCATCATACACCAGTGTCTACGGCAACTTACGTGCATAGTGCAGCTCGCATTTACATGTTCCCTTTAACACGGCTTTGTCTTTACAGTGTAATTTTTCGTTTAGCACTTTTTCTGAAGGGTATCACAGCATTGAATGGCCTGGCGACTGATCCTGCCACCTCGCAGGAGAAATGGATTTGACCATAACGTCTCCTTACCATTGAGGACCGCCATGTCCCATAGCCCTGTGGTGCCCTCTAGGAGCAGGGTGAAGGTGAAGGGAGGTCCGTAGGGGTGGCCGTCCAGGTCTTGGGCAGTGACATACACGACTGTGTCCCTGGTGCACGCGGTCTGGTGGGCACTGATGAGCTCAGGGCAGCTGTCATTGCTGTCCTCTATCTGAAGGGCAATGGTGCCGGTCGCAGTTTTGGCTGGCAAGTCTGATGAAAAAAACAAAACATTGTTAAGATTTTAAAATAAATAAATAAATGTATTAATCAGAATAAAATCAAATTTATTTGTTGAGCGCTTTCCACAAATGCATTGTCAAAAAACGCTTAACAAAAGGAACCCAGGCCCAGGCCCCCCCCCCCCAAAGCAAGCCTAAGGCGACAGTGGCAAGGAAAAACTCAGTTGATAGAGAGAAACCTTGGCAGGAACCAGACTAAACAGGGTGTGTCCAAAAAAAGATCGTATCATGGTCAGTCCAAAGGTGACGCACGGCTGGCTGACTTTGCGCCTCCGAGTTAGGTAGGCGGTGGCTACTATAATAATTAGCATATTGATTACATGCTAAACCTCCGGAATTATTATTATTATTATTATTATTAATTTTTAAACAATTTAGTTTTTTAAACGTTTAGTTGAGTGAAAAGGGAACTAAACTCAGGCATCATTCCAGAATATCCCATGAAAATATCCCCTTAGACACCGTTTCTCGTGAAACGTCAGCAAGGTAGCCTCTGCTTTGCACATATGTGCTGTCCCTCAGTTCCCAATGTGGTTCAATTTTTTTCTATATGGGAATGCCTTTTATTTCAACTGCTGTGGGGCTGTGGTTCTTGAACTCATGCCTGAATCGGAAATAATATTAATAACAATAACAATGCAACTGTGCTGGAGTAACACAGTTGAATTGTCTTTTATTTCAAAGGCGACCGTATGTTGTTGGGGCGACAGAGTGCCTTGGGGTTTCAAGGCGACAGTGGTGTCTTCAAGAACAAACAAACAGAGATAATTACTCAGGAGATAATATTGACTACAGCGATGTGTCTCATTTCATCGATTGTGCTCGTATTGTATACTTGCCATTTGACAGGCAGAGTATTCTTGCGTAGTACACTCCATCAACCACGTGCTTGGACTCTCGATCCGGCAGCCTGGTGAGGGTAATTTCTGAAGTCTTCTCGTTAACCGTGAGCCAGCTGCCAGGATCGTAATCCTTTGCGTAGCTAGAGCAAAAAGGGCAGAGGGAGTTTGGCCGTTTGAAATAATGGGTAGATTACATAAAGTAAGCACAATATGATTCATACAGGAATCTCCTGAGATGTGCAGAGATGCCTGGGGAATCCTGAACATTCACAGAAAATGTGGAGCAGGTAGAAAAAACCCAAAGACTTAAAAAGAATGCATGCAAAATGAATTTTTCGAACCGCAACCCTGACAGGCAGCGCAGGCTACACCGGACCTGCTACGCTATCCACCAGCCCAAAATACACTTTTAAGAGCGTTTGAAATGTCCCCCACCCCAAAAAAAGCTTTACTTCTCCGAGAAGGTTGACAAGTAAACAAGTAAAATTACAACTATTATATGGGTAATGTATATGGTTACTGGAATATAGCATTAGAGAACTTAAACTTTAACTATGTTAAGTAAAGTAAACCTCTGCGCATGGTTCCGACATAAATTTGCTACCATGTATTTAAAGTATGCAGTTTGTGAGCCAGGCTAAATGCCAGCCTCACACCACTGAATTCCAGACTATTCTGTTCTAATGTCTGAGAGTATCTGTGCCTAAAATGAGTGTGGACGGCATTTCTTTAGGTTGTTGTTGACATCATATCGATGCCTCGATAGCGGATGACAGGAATACACGGGCAGATTGCTGGATGTTATTGACCCATGAACAGCGTTGGGAATAGGGAGCAGCTGTACCTGCAGGCATTCTTAATCATGACTAACAGCCATGTCAGAGAACGGCCATTGTTAGGATCACAGCCACTTGACAACCTTTGTATTTTCACAGTACGAAGCGGATTGAATGGATTTTCCACAACTTATTGCATTAAGTGTGTATATTTCCTTGATTTGTTCCATTAAGTGTGTTATTGACTGTGACATTTCCATGACATTCTTAAGAATTATGAGTGCTGCACACTGGATCTCAAACTGCTTGTTGTAATTTTTGCTGAAATATGGAATACATGTATATATATATATTTTTTACAGATATCACTTGAGCAACTGAAATAAACTAGCTATTCCATTCCACAGTTCTGTTCCAGCACAGTAAATTCCCACACTGAAAAAGTCACATTTTCCAACGAGAAACTCCCTTGAGCAAAGATACTGGATTTTCACAATAATTAAAATAATTTATGATTTTGAAAATAATAATAATAATAATAATAATAATACAGTAACAACAGCAATAATAATAGAACATTTTAAATGCATAAAACTAACCTGACATCTTGGGCAAGCTCTCCAGTGTCTTCATCAATAGCCAGATAATTTCCAAGCACAACGGGCAGAGTGATCTTGCCCTCAGAGATGGGAAATGGCTTTACCTTGGGACTAAACTTGGGACCGTCCGGCATGTTCTTTACTGCAATGCTAACTGGGTATTTTTTACGTCCAGCCATGCCTCCACCACCTCCTCCACCTCCTCCACCACCTCCTCCTCCTCCTCCACCCCCTCCTCCTCCTCCTCCTCCTCCTCCCCCACCTCCACCTCCACCTCCACCTCCTCCACCACCTCCTCCTCCTCCTCCACCTCCTCCTCCCGCTCCACCTGCTCCACCTCCTCCTCCGCCTCCA
The DNA here is from genome assembly GCA_029706075.1 of Aldrovandia affinis. Classification (NCBI taxonomy): domain Eukaryota; kingdom Metazoa; phylum Chordata; class Actinopteri; order Notacanthiformes; family Halosauridae; genus Aldrovandia; species Aldrovandia affinis. Next base: position 754,997 of record JAINUG010000290.1, on the reverse strand, counting down.
GCGGATGTTCCAGCGGTCTCTTGAAAAGGTGCTTTGTTTGCTACAACTACTCCTAGATCCAGGTTTGGGACTTGTTCAAAATCCACTGGCTTCAGGAGGAGGGGGAAAAATAAAATAAAATAAAATAAATGTGACATTATGTATCAAAACAAATCCAAGATTTTAAAATGTTTTCCACAGCATTCAAGTCCTGGATAAAACTTGACCAAAAGTGTATTCATGACACCAACTAATCATTACTGTATTTGAGCTCTTTAAAAAAAAAAATGTTGTCGTGTCATGTATGGTTGTTGTTGGTTTCGGTCATTATATACATTGATTTTAAACTGTAACAATGTAATTTTATTATTTTATTGATTGATTGAACTATCAGTGCTCATCAAGGTTCGGCTACATCCACTTGTACAGTGCATCGGGCGCTGCTTCTGCGGCTGTCAATGCACTCTGTGCTTGTCCCTTACAAATAAACTCATAAATAAATAAATGACTGTGCAAAAGGGCCTCTGCGTTTCTGTCAAAGATGTACAGAATCATACCGCTTGGCGGGATGGCTCTATGCATTTTAGGGTCCTGTCCTGGGGAGAAGTATCTGGCGTGTTCTGAGCTCAGAGGTCTAGGAGACTTGCCAAGCCTAGATAAGGCAATAAGATTTGTGCTTGTGTGTGTGTGTGTGTGTGTGTGTGTGAGTGTGTGTGTGTGTGTGTGTGTGTGTGTGCGTGCGTGTGTGTGTGTGTGTGTGTGTGTGAGTGTGTGTGTGCATACGTGCGTGCGTGTGTGTGTGTGTGTGAGTGTGTGTGTGCATACGTGCGTGCATGTGTGTGTGTGTGTGTGTGTGTGTGTGTGTGTGAGTGTGTGTGTGTGAGTGTCACCAGAGGGTCAAGTACCTTGTTCAGCATTAAAATCCCCTCATTGGTCTTGGGGTCGGTCTTAATGCTGAAATATCCGTCTTCATTTCCTGAGACTATGTCAAACTCCGCCAGCCAGTTGTCGGTGTTTTCCTCATCAATGTCCGAGGTTTTGAATCGCATCACTTCTACATTCGCTGTGTTTTCCTCAATTTCACATGTGTACTGAACACAATAGACAAAACATCAACAAGACTGAGCAACAGAGTCATGCAGACAAACTGGTCCAAGCTGTTACTTCAAAGCGACAGAATTGTGAATGGCAACATTCTCCCACCTTATCTTTATCAAGACTGGGCTGGTTGTCATTGATATCCAGGATCTTAATTTTAACCGTTCCTGTTCCCGTCCTGCCATTTACCGCACCTGCCATGTCTTTCGCTTGCACAGTCAACACGTAGAGACTTTGCTTCTGTGAAATAAACAAGTCATACGAAGGTTAGTAAAGCAAAATGTCCAGTCCATGCCAAGGCTTTAAAGCAAGGCTGCGGTTTTCCCTCTGAGAACTCTTAGCCTTTAAGAAATTACTTAGTTAATTACACCTGCCTAATTAGTGCTTTCAGCTCTGCTCATGGTTGTGTTGTTGGTCGTGCACTTATACAGACGTTTATACATTTACACTATGAATTGGTGAGTTGGATGGGTTAGGCCAGGGAAATAGGAGCAGGAGCAAAGGAAGCAAAGAAAACAAGAAAAATACAAAATTATATCTGTACAGTATATACAAAACCCGTAACACTCAAAGAGCCAAAAAAAGAAAACACTGGGAGCCGCATTTTCTGAAGTAAATATTCTTGGGAACATCTTTTGCGCCCGATTCAATACTTATTATTTTCAATAAGGCTGAAAGAGCCGCATTGCACCACCCCTAGTATATACAAAGGTAACTGCCAAAATAAAGGAAACGCTTGAGTAAATATGGGAACATCTTGAGGAAACAATGTTTGCACCATGGGGTGCACCTGGTCACCTAAAATGACTTTGTGTTCTTTGACTGTAATTCTACCATGCAGAGTAATAATCAGACCTAACCCTCGAGAGGTCTGTTTAACATTTGGGAACAGGCAATGTGGTTTGAAGAACATAAGAACATAAGAATACGTCATGTCCTAATCTAAAGAGTATCCAGTACTGCATCTAGCCTGGACTCATCCAGTACTGCAAAATTATGCTTTAGATTTGATAGCCTGGCTGCGCGGGGCAGAAACATAAATCGCGCCAACTTCAATAGACCAAGTGTTTCTGCCTCTACTACCTGACCTGGCAAGCTGTTCCAGGCATTGACAACTCTCTGTGTAAATAAAAACTTCCTGATATCAGTGCGGAATTTGCCTTTAACTAATTTCCACCTGTGGCCTCTTGTTCTGCTGAACAAGAGGAAGACTTCCTTTAGCTTTCTCCAAACATGAGCGGTGTAGGTGGAATTTGCTCTTGAGAATTTGCTCAGTTTTATGTTTTTCTTCCTAATTGTTAAAGGTTAAGATTTGGGTTGAGTTAGCTGATCCAGTGCCAGTGCTTACAGGCAACTTCTCCCTTGAGCAACATAAACTCGCCGAGTTGTAGGAAAAAGAGTAAAAGACAATCAGACCGTATTACTTTCCACTGCTCAGAAGTCTAGGTTTTGTTCCCATTGGCCTTGCTTACAAGCAGTTTCTGAATGGCAGCCCTACCACAAATATCAGCTTTGTGAAGCTCACGACAAACAGTTTTTGTGTGAGACTGTGCCAAGGATGAAAAACTGCATCAGGAAAGAGGAACAGTGGTCGCAAGTCAAAGCTCGCCGGCAGGGATAGACGGACACTTCAACAGGATAGTTATTAAAAACCACAAAACACGGTCTCACAGAACGGCATCTACACATTAAATCATTTGGGTGTTTCTGTGACTGACGCACCAGCAATTCAGGCACCAAATATTTGGCCGCTTTCAAAATCTGTTAGATCTCTAATATTGCTTTAGAAAATAACATATTAAGTGTTGATCTTAAAGCATCTGTTATAGCAGAAAAATATTGGAAATTGGTATTCCCATTAATATGAAAAGCATGTGTAGACTCCTTTTTAATGCAAATTTAGTTACTTAAACACACACTTCATTTGGTGTTTCCATTATTATTTTGCATATATATACGGAACTCCAAGATTTTGCTTAATTATAATTATCAATATTCATTCATCGCTTAAGTATTAGATATGGTTTAGGAAACCCTCTGAAATTATATTATTCATAGAGCCTATTCCAAAAATAAATTAAACAAATATAGTCAAGCATACTTCTCGGTCAAGGGTGGGTTGTTTAACGATAATTTTCCCCGTTTCTGGCTCAATGTCAAACATCCCTTGATTCGGTTCCTGTTTCACAAGAGCGTATCTAAGGTCCGTATGAGGGGTGCCAAGTTTGTCAGCATCTTCAGCATGCACTTGTGTGACAAAAGTACCTAGGAGTTTAAAAGATGAATACACACACATTCATTACATTTCAGGCTATGTTACAACTCTCATTTTTCAGTGTATGAATTACTTCGATACAGGTAATGAGAATTAATTGAAGGGTTAGTTACATCATTTACAAACTGAGGTGAATTTTCAATGCCTCATATTTGATTTAAAAAAATTAAGTTGTGCGTTTGTAGGGCACCCTTATTCAAAGAGTGACAAAACAGAAAAATTGGTTAATTTTGATAGAAAAGTAAGTAACAAACGCGATAATAATACAATTATAAATAAATAAGCCATAACTTACCTTTCGGACTTGCTTCATAGACCGACCCAGGTCTTAGGCCTGACTTAAATACTGGGTCGTTATCATTTTGATCGTCAACATGAATTGAGAGCTCGATGCTCTCTTCCGCTTTTGACCCATTCCCAACAAACGACACTCTGGCTGTGAACTTCAAAATGAACGAAAGGATGAATGAATGAATAAATATTTTTATAAAACGGGTTATACAATAGCTTGTGCGTGCGTTTTAAGAACTAGAAACGATCATTTCGTACTAAAACTTACATTGTAAACTTCCTTTTGTTCCCTATCTAAAATGCCGTTGATTTTCACATATCCGTTTGCTTCGTTGACGACGAACAAGTTCATCGGTGGTTGGTCTGCACCTGGTCCCGATAAAAAGTAGCGCACTTTCACCCGCCCCCTTGTCGTTGTCTGTTCTAATCTGAAACGAAATCATTACATTACATTTTAGGCATTTAGCAGACGCTCTTGCCCAGAGCGACTTACACAGTTTCACATTTCTTTACATACAATCCATTTATACAGCTGGATATTTACTGAAGAAATCCAGGTTAAGTACCTTGCTCATCGAACCTGCAACCTTTGCGTTACAAGTCCAGTTCCCTAACCATTATGCTAACACTGCCGCCCAAATTGAAATGGAAACGTTTAGCCCAAGCCTATTAGCTCATGTGTATGGGCAAATATCACTTTCACACAGTCTGCAGTCTACACAAGCATTTACCTTTTACTCATCGAGTTTCTGATATCAGCAACTTCCTGACATCTATGGCAAGCTGTACCAAATGAACTCATCTTCAAAAAATCTTTGGGTAGTTCACAGTGTTCATCCCTTTCATGAATTTAAAAACCTCAACCAAATCCCCCCCTTGGCCCCCATTCGTTCCTCATAGCTTTTACATTCATACCAGGTATCAATTTAGTCTCCACTGTTCCAAGAGCTTCTATATCATCTGTGTAGTATGGTGCCCAGACCGGCACACAGTACTCTATGTGGGTTCTGAGGCATTAGATAACGTTAATATAACCTCCTTTGATTTATGCTAAATACGTTTTGCTATGTATCCCAGCATCCTGTTGGCCTTTTTACTGCTGTAGCACACTGCTTAGATGCAGATAGACTTTGATCACCTACAACTCCTAAATCTTTTTCAAATTGAAAACATTCAAATTTTTTATTTCCCTATTTTTATTTCCCACACGCATTCACTTTACGTTTAGCAATATTGAATGCCATCTGCAATGTTTCTGACCACTTCTGGATTTAGTTTACATGTGCAAGTGCATTATGCAAACAGAATAACTTCAAAAATATACAAAATACATTGAGAATTAGAATTATTGAACAATAATGGCAGAAAGTGCAAAACCAAACATTCTCTGGCACCACTGGCCTTTATGGCCTTTTGACACTTTTCTCTTGTGGAAAAGGTTTTGTTTTTGTGCCTTCTCAAATTCAAGCTTACAATGTACACCATTTTTTAAACACATAATTAATTACATCAGGATAGTGATTCAACAAAAAGAACAAAACTTAAAACTGCTAGGTGCGATGTGTTCAAATGCCACTGTATAGCTAACGTTGCACATCGGTCCACTTGTTCAGTTGATCTTGTTCACTTCTATGGAAACCAAACTTCAAGGCGCTTTGCTTAGGGGCACACTATTGCAGGATCTTGTAGGCTATGCATCAGATTTGATATCTAAACCCGTACCCACAGTTTCCCGACTGTCATTGTTGCCGTGTCCTGACCTGGGCAAGAGTCACATTTGCGCACACAGATGGGATTAGTTTTGAAAATGAAACAATCTTACTCTGGCAATATATGCCTTGGCCGTGTAATTCTTATTTTCTTCCAACCTCACTGGCGGAACGACCCACTCTCTCTTTTTCCTTATTAGATTTGTCCGATGTCTTTTGGCATCTACGTCTTCTGTCAGAACCTTTAAAAGACAAAAGGGATTCAGTCTGGACACTGCACTAAACAAAAGGAACACAATTTAAATACCGGACAATTAGACAATTAAACAATTAATTGAAAGGCACTGCATGTTCTAAAGTGGAAAAAATAAGGTAAAATCAACATTAGAGCATGTTGTGGATTATGGTTTCTGAAGATCTCACTCAATTTCATGCTCTTTTGCCATCGGCTCTATGAGTGATCATATGTGGGAAATAAAATTGTAGGGATAATGTACCATGAAGGAAATAATTGCTTCCAGTTTAAGGGATCATACATTTTGATTTAATCCAGACAAATCAAAAACTGACAAGAAAGGTCCTTCTAGGTGAGATGTCCCCATATGAGACGAACACAATGGGCAAAGAGAATAACAGGTGGAGCAAGCGTCTGGTGACTTTCTTCTTTTAGTGATATCAAATGCCCATTATTACTCTAATTATAGTGGTTCGAGCATGTCATAAAACGATGAATTCAAAGTCAAGAATGCATTTGCATATTGTGGTGTGTGAATTCCAGCCAGACTCAGACAGCTTTATGGCAGGGGTCCTCCTATTTCACACCTGCCACAGAACGGGTTTACTATTTGCGTACAGTGATTTAAATCAACATTTCTTTTTCGACCAATGCAAGAAGAAGACGAAGCTGAAAAATGGGGGTTATTCCGTTTCTTCAGGAAAGAAACACTGATGGCAAATCCGTGCGATTTTGATATGCTTTTCTTTGAGGTTGGGAAACGATCCACTCACATATTTGTAGGATGGTATTTTTCACCGTTTTAAAACATAACCCCCTGAAGCCATGTCACAAGATAACGTAATGAGCACCCTACCCTCACAGAAGTAGTCACGGATCTGCACGTACAGATATCACTTCCACCTAGACCCTTAGATCTCAAGATCTTGGATTTATTTGATGGTGCCATTTATCTATTCATATTTACATTTGGAGTGTTAGTAGGTCACAGAGGTCGATGGTTTAGATGGTGCTGTATTTATCTCCAACCACTGGAAGCGAGTAGCAAAACTCCAGTACGGTTACACTGTTTTAACAGTATATATTTTGATTGAGAAATAACACATAAGGTAATTTACTTAAAATGCCTGGTTGGGGTGAGGTAGGGTTAATACGTGTAAGTTAACAGGTGAAGACAGACCACGGAATGAACTTGACGCTCTGACGGACAGCTACGCTACGGTATGCGCTCTGAATAGAATGGTTCAACTTCAAGAGGAATTCAGACAGCCATTTCCCCCTTAATAAGTACCACGAATGGGTTGTTTACAGTCAATGTATGTTTAAAGCTGACGGAGAGAGCACTTGGACTTCTACCTCGTACACAAAACAGTTGTGAGTTAGTTGTACAAAAAAACTAACAACAAAAAAACAGTTTTACAGAAGATTTACAATTGAATTGTGGCAGCACAATGGGCATGCCCTTACTCACCACTAACATGAAGAGCAGGAGCAGACAGATCCGCACCCCAGCCATCGCTGTCTGCCGAGCCTGTGTTTCAGGATACTCTCTGATCGCAGAATGCAAGGGAATAAGGACCGTGCGTAACAAGCCGCTGATAAGACGTAGACACCAGGAGGAGCTTCATGTGGTTAATGTTCCCACCCAACAACTGCTGTGTGTGCTCTACACCCAACCCCCATACTCAACCTATCCTGTTGCAGTTATAGAGAAATGATAATGACACGATGAGTGAATTCCAGTGAACTTACTTGCAGTGAGAAGTATTTTACCCCCAGGCTTGGTAGCCAATCGCTGTCCTGATGTTCCACTACTCGTGGTAGGCCAGAAGCGATAGCTGCATAATTGACTCACATGTTCATGCGCTGGATTCAGCTTCTTTTGATTAACCTGACAAAGTAAATTAAATAAATGATCTATGTGGGTACAGACCCTATGGTAAGGAGATTGATTTCCCAGAAAACATGGCCAGCATCCAAAATGAGAGGTTATTTGAGAAGAGGTGTTCTGAGGAAAGGATATGCTGCACTTCTGGGGAATGCCATCTTGGTATTATCATATCTTGTTTTAGTTTTGTTTTAACAAGTGATTTCCCACAGTCTGTTCATTATAATCACAACTGGAATTATATTGGAATATAACTGTAATTATATATAATTATATAAGTATAATTATAGTATATTAAAAAACTCAAAAAGCACAGGCAATATATGAAGGCACAACTCGGATGTGAAAAGATATGAGCTTTATTGTATTTATCACTTACAATAAGAGACATGTATCAGTGTAAATTGTGACATACATAAACTACAAAACCTGTTTGTACATTTGCATTTTTTTCTTTTTGTGAAAGGCACACGCAGTACAGATTTCATTGCTCGGCCAAAGGTGCGATTCTCCCGTGTAAGTACTGTGAGGCAAAGAAAAGCTTTCAGTTTACCGAGGTTTCAGACAGAGTCATTATTTCCTCCTCCGATAGCAGTGACGCACTATTTCACACTATAAAAAGGAGAAATTGTAAAAAAAATCCATGTACACCTGCACAGAATGAGGTGAAGCTTCCCATGAGCACAGGACACAAATCATAACATTTACATTTTTAAATCGGCACATTTCTCCAAAGTATTACATCGAAAAAAAAAAAGAACACAAAAAATAATTAAAATACCCTACTGACCCCGAAAATGAAATATGTACAATAATGCTTTACACCCCCCCCACCCCATCCGCACACAAAAAAAAGAACAAATAAAGTTTTTCTTTGAATTAAAATAGGTTTTGCTTTGCGAAAATCTGAGAACTGACAAATACAATTAACAAGCAAGTAATGTTGTACTCAGCAATAAAAACATTGTTCAACATACTTTTGTAAAAACTTATGTCTAATATCAGCACGGGGTGATCTGGGAAGCAATGGGAATCGCAAAGCAAGGTCTGTGAATGACACTTTTTTTTGTGGTTCGAAAGACCAACGGAAACCTATCGTGAGCTTGTGGAAAGTTTTGAGTTTGAGCTTGAGGTCAGTAAAGGAGAGGAAACATTCCCACCATGAGTGTCACACCCTAGAGGGTCTAACCACTTCAGCTCGTTATGTGCCCCCCCTTTGAGTCGCCCCATTTTGAATTATTAGCCATAATTGCCTTACTTATAAACCAAACTGGGGGAGGGCACGTTGTGACAATGCAGGGAGCAGGATGGGCTGGTTTCCGGAGTCAAAAACAATCTCAGGTATGTTATTAGCGGTCGCCTCAGACAGGCTAACCTTTGTTGTTTTGTTTTTTTCCCCTAGAGGCGGCTAATCCGCCATTGAACGTGACAGGATGACGCGCACCCAGTTTTTTAGAAGCCCAAACAAACAACCGAGACACTTAAACATGTCAGTGGATTAAAAATGTCCGTGTAAAAGAATTATGAGAACAATAACACCTTCGGAAATCATGTATTTACAAGGCAGCTCTGCTTCTCACACTCGCACGCCGGTTCGGAAGGTTCAGCCTGCAGTCTACACTACAGTCCCTCCAGCAGCAGTCATTTTACGAGCCAACTTCTTTTCTGTCTCTTTTTTTATCCCCGACTCCCTGACTGTGAAAGCGCACCCAACGCTCTGCTGGAAGGAATCCTAGTAGTCCTGACGACTTCGTTTTTCGGAAGCAAAGAAGTGCAAAACGGTCAATATTCAATACGCCATAAATGAGTGTCGGAATTACAACAGGTTACTAATTTTGGTAGCTCTGCGTGCGTATTCCACAGGTCAACCAGAGATGACTCTTTTCTCTTGCACCACTACCTTGTGGGAGGCCGGCAGCCCGCCAGCAACCTGGAAGTGGCCCGCATTCAGGCCCACCAGCCCCCCCTGAGAGACGGGGGTTCGCTCCTCCCTAAAGAGCACGTTCTGGGACTGGGAGAACTCCCTCTGTAACGTCCCCGACACCCCGTCCTGCACCGCCTGCCCACCACCCCCTCCTCTCTCCATCACCAGGATGTTCTGGGAGCCCGAGATGGGCCCTCTCTGCAGACTGCCCTGCTGGACCCACTGCTGGCCCCCATGCAGAACCTGCGCCCCCTCCTGCACCACCTGCCCACCGCCCCCTCCTCTCTCCATCACCACGATGTTCTGGGAGCCGGAGATGGGCCCTCTCTGCAGACTGCCCTGCTGGACCCACTGCTGGCCCCCATGCAGAACCTGCGCCCCCCTCCTGCACCACCTGCCCACCGCCCCCTCCTCTCTCCATCACCAGGATGTTCTGGGAGCCCGAGATGGGCCCTCTCTGCAGGCTGCCCTGCTGGACCCACTGCTGGCCCCCGTGCAGAACCTGCCCCCCACCTGCCCCTCCACCAGCATGACGTTCTGCGATCCGGACAGGCCCCCCATCCGGAGGAGCCCTTGATTCATCCCCACCCCGCCCTCTCGCACCATCTGCCCCGGGCCCACGTTCCTCTCCACCAGCACCAGGTTCTCGCCCCTGTTCAAGGTGCCCTGCTGCACCCCGATCACCCCTCCGTGCATGGCGGGGCCCCCCACCACCCTCCGCTCCTCCACCAGCATGTTCTCCGTCACAGGGGCGTTGTTGCTCACCACGTACATGCCCTGCGCCTGGGGCTCCACGACGTAGCGTCTGGCCTGCAGAACCGGCGCGGTCGCATAGTACATGGGCTGCTGGACCAGGTAGGTCTGATTGGGCACCTGCGGGGCGGGGGCCGCGTAGCTGCTCTCCATGACGACGTTTCTTGTGGCGATGGTCGCCGGGGGCGGGCGCTCCACGCTGACCGTGCGGACGTTGGTTACGGTGCTGCGCTCCACGGGGGGGGCGGGGGCCATGGCGACGGGTTTGGGCGCCGGGGCGAAGGTCACTACGGGTTCGGCTTTCTGGGGCTGGCAGATGTCGGCGAGGGTTTTGAACTTGACGCCCAGGTCGTTGAGGAAGTCGAGATCGTTGTCGTCTTCGAGCTCGCTGGGGCAGCCCACCGAGCCCGCGGCCGAGCCCTGGCCTTCGTAATCGTAAACCAGCAAGCTGTCCTTCAGGGGATGGCTTTCTGCCACACAGTTGGCCTTCTGTGAAGATAAAGGGATACACAGTGTCAGCACCTTTGAACATGCACTATATATCACTCCTCGATACAACAATGTGAACAATGTGTTTGTCAGCTGGGTCTCCGCGGCCCTTTAAATGAGAGTTAATGGAAAATAATCAGCCATGAGGTCACTGAATTATTGAGGAATCAAGGTATGAAAATTATAATGTTATTATTATAATAAATAATAACAATTAATATGTTTAAAAGACAGCTAGTTATTTTGTGTGTCTCAATGAGCAGCACTTCAAAGCTGAAAGTAAGATTGTTGCGCTCCGTAAAATACATTTTTGGAAAGGGTGGGAAAACAACAGAAAAAATATTGTAGTAAAAAGTATCCAACGATAAAAAACCTTGTACTGAAGATGGAAAAAAACATGTCTTGTATGCATGCTTACTATAAAGACCAAAACTCTTTATTTAGATTATGATACTACATGTTTTAAGGTTGGTTGTGTCATGCATGTATCTGTAAGGCATTTCCATGAGTGTTTATGTGCAGGGTTTATTTTCAGGGTAATAAAACTTTTCCATAAATAAATTTTTTCTCCCAATTTGGTTGCCAATTATACCCTCTATTTATCTCAATTCACCCTCCCCCATGAGTCCGCTGCCCGTCCTCCGGGTCGAGACACTCTTTGCAGGCCAATACATCCGCCTCGTCCTTGGCGGAACCCGACCACGGACGCCTTTTCCTGCTTCTCGACGGACTCGTGCCAGCTCACCCTCCCCCTTCCCCCTGGGGCGGACAGCCAAACGCCGCCCCCGATCAGGGCTGATGACCAGGGCCGGTCTGGTAGAGACGCGGGTTTTCAAACCGCGTCCCTGACAGGCAGCGCACACCACACCGGACCAGCCAAAGTGTGGTGCGTTAGACCGCTACGCTATCCGGCGCCCCAGGGTAATAAACGTTTTTATGATATTTTATTCAAATGCGTGGCATGCAGGCACCCACCCAATTCCCCTGGCGTACCCTAATGTGCCTAGTCCCACCTCTTGGGAGCGCCAGTACTTCTTTATTTTGTGATATAAGGCGGCTTGTAACTGGGCTTGTAGCGTTAAGGTTGCAGGTTCGATCCCCAGGTAGGACACTGCCGTTGCACCCTTGAACAAGGTACTTAACCTGAATCGCTTCAGTTAATATCCAGCTATACAAATGGATTGTAAAGAAATGTAAAACTGTAAGTCGCTCTGGATAAGAGCTTAAGATAAGATAAGAGTGTCTGCTAAATGCCTGTAATGTAATGTAATGTAATGTAATGTAATGTAATGGTTCCAATACCATAATCTAAACCTTCTGTTGCACCACCACGACAGTGGAAGTAATGGAAGTCCTCTCACCTGTGAGTAGTACTCTCCCAGGAAGTCTTCGGACAGGGCGATCCCATCGTACATGTGCCCTTCGCCCCTGCCTTCGTAATTTGAGTGGTAGCCCATGTGCTCTACGCCCGTCATGTCATCCCGGGACATGTAGTCCACCTCCATGCGCTCGTTGGGCTGGTAGAACACGCTGCCCCCACCGCCCATCGTCGAGGCCGAGGACAGGAAGACGGCCCCAGCGCCGGCTGCACCGCCCGCCATGCCCAGACCACCGCCCGCCATGCCCAGAGTACCGACCGTTCCGCTTTTGATGTACCCCCCGCCCAAGTCCACGGGGGCATTCAGTAGTGGGACGTCCTGTCAGGGGAGAGAGGACAAGCGTTCAGTCAGGAGAATCACTTAAAAAAATAAATAATTTGAAAATATTTTTTTTCAGATTTTATCCCATTTTCTCCCAATTTAGTAGCCAATTACACCCTATATTTTTCACGTCAATCTCCCCTCGTATTGTGAGTTTGATGCCGTAGCCCTGTGACCGGCAGTGACAGAGGCGAAGTATCGTCTCCTCCGTCTGCCCCCTAGTGGCACCCTCTCGGCCAGAGCCGAGAATCCCATTTTGTTGGAGTTCTTTTTTATAAAATAATCTAGAATTTAGTCTTGGTCCTACAGCTCTTAAAAAAAGTCATTGAAAAAACAAATTCAGAGTTGTCAGCTAGAGGGCGCTGCCTGTGAATGGAAGTCTTGATTTAACATTAAAAAAACTACAAAAAAACAGGTTTTTCAAAATAAACTAGCACCTGGAGGCAGAAATGACTTGTGCAATAAGTTGTTCACGGCACACAATCTGTATGAGAAGAGTAGGAGAATAGCTCCCTCTGGAGGAATAAAACCTGTACTGCACTGGACCAGACCAGCTAAGCTAAGTCCTGTCAATCACATGTCAAAAAGGAAATATGTACAGTGCTGGATAGCAGCATTATACCAAGAGCTGACCAACTTTGCAGTGTACAGCCTCCTAAACGATACAATCAATTACAGACATTTAACTAAAGGGAATTGTTTCACTTTATAGTGTTTAGCCCCCATTTCCCATATTAAGACATACCAAAAAAGAAAAGACTTAAGAAATCAAAATACCACATGGTCACATTTCTTGTTTCATGCAAACAGAGTAGTCCAAATGTGCATTGAGCCGAATGGACACAGTTGTAATTAACCATTTTGCAAATAAACAATTGAGTCAGGGCTGACCGCCTCAGGTGGGGGCTTGCTTAAATCACGTAGATCCCACCTTCCCCCCCACCCACAAAGAAAATCAATAAAAAACCCAAAGCACCTGTCTTGTGATTTAAAGCATAATCAGCTGTTTGCGCTTGAGTTCCAAAGCAGAAGTTGTGCCGTGACTCCCTAACGGAGGCGTGGCTAACGAGAAGCAACGATGACATCACCACTTACTGATGGCATATAAATGTAGCTGTGATTGGCTAATAACGAGAAGCAACGATGACATCACCACTCACTGATGGCATATAAATGTAGCTGTGATTGGCTAATAACGAGAAGCAACGATGACATCACCACTCACTTTGTCCTCCCCCTTCCCCTCCGTGTGGTAGGAGATCAGGTGCTCCTTGGTGTCGATCGGTAAATCGGCGAAGCCCCCCATGAGGCCCCCCGCACCGGCGCCGCCGCAGTTACAGAAGAGGAGCAGGAGGGGTATCACTGTGGAGGGGGGTAAAAAGCACCACAATCAGCCTCCTGTTCCGTCCGTCCCTTTCTTCCCCCCACCCCACCCCAAATTTCACATGTTATAACTCATACGGTTTAAACTGACAAAATGTCAGAGCACCTTAATATGAAGCCTTTACAGACTTAGAACAAATCTCTTATATATATATATATAAGCCACTTAGCAGACAGCTTTATCCAAAGCGACTTACAGTAGTGAATGCATATATTTTTCAGTGTATGTGGTCCCCAATGGGAATCGAACCCACAACCTAAGCGTTGTCAGCACCCTGCTCTGCCTACTGAGCCACACAGAACCACGCACTACCTACTGAGCCACACAGAACCACGCACTACCTACTGAGCCACACAGAAGCACGCACTACCTACTGAGCCACACAGAAGCTCTTGTATCGACATTCCTCGGTGACCCAGCCTGCATTGTCTTAATCAACTTTGCTCGGGCTGTTCTGACTGGCCTTGTCTGAGCTGTCTCAATCGACCCTTACGTGAGCTATGTTACCGTCCTGTCGTGGAAAAAAAACTCATCAGGATCGGAGAAGATTTCTTAAACAGCATTAAAAGATTTTATTACGCACAGCTGCACGGAGACCGGGTCACAGAGGACACAGAATCTCCCGCCGTCGGGTTTAAACGCCAACAGACAGGAAGGGGAGGGAACCAGATAAAAGGGGAGGTAACAGGGCGTTAACTTCAGCTTACATTTACATTTTAGGCATTTAGCAGACGCTCTTATCCAGAGCAACTTACACAGTTTACATTTCTTTTACATACAATCCATTTATACGGCTGGATATTTTACTGAAGCAATTCTGGTTAAGTACCTTTAGCTCAAGGGTACAACAGCAGTGTCCCCACCTGGGGATTGAACCTGCAACCTCTGAGTTACAAGCCCAGCTCCCTAACCATTACGCTACACTGCCAGCCAGCTTAAAAGGAATGTAGGCGTGACCGGAAGTACACCAGAATGGAAGATTACTGTAACTCTCAAAAGTTACTTCGACAACGGGAGGGAGGTTTCCTGCAGTGATAAAACGTCCTAAAGGAACAGATGTTCCTTTGAAGTTTTTCCGTGAGGATCCTTTTGTTAGCCATGAAAGTAAGACCCGCAGCATCACACATATAGAACTGGTGTGTCTCCCTGGGGATATTTCTATAGCATTCCAACATTACACAAACAGGACACATTTTCTTCCCTCCACAGTCCCCTGTCCAAAGCAGCCTGCCTGCGTCTTGTTAAGTGACTCCGAGCGGTGTTAAGTGAGCCAGTGTGAGCGGTTGCCAGTGTATGTTGTCGCCTGCATTAACTAGATCAGGGCGGTGTTCAGTGAGTCAGTGTGAGCGGTCGCCAGTGTGAGCTGTCATCAGTCGTCGCCTGCGTTAACTGGTATGTGTGTGTGTGTGTGTGTGTGTGTGTGTGTGTGCATGTGTGTGTGTGCGTGTGTGTGTGAGCTGTCGCCAGGGTGAGCTGTCACTAATGTGAGTGGGTCGCCTGCGTTAACTAGATCAGGGCGTGTTAAGTGAGTCAGTGTGAGCTGTCGCCTGCCGTGTCTCTGCCCTGCCCTGCCGTGTCCCTGCCCTGCCGTGTCTCTGCCCTGCCGTGTCCCTGCTGCCCTGCCCTGCCGTGTCCCTGCCCTGCCGTGTCTCTACCCTGCCGTGTCTCTGCCCTGCCGTGTCCCTGCCGTGTCTCTCTGCCCTGCCGTGTCTCTGCCCTGCCCTGCCCTGCCCTGCCGTGTCCCTGCCCTGCCGTGTGTCCCTCTGCCCTGCCCTGTGTCCCTGCTGTGTCTCTGCCCCCTGCCGTGTCCCTGCCCTGCCCTGCCCTGCCGTGTCTGTCCCTGCCCTGCCGTGTCCCTGCCCTGCCCTGCCGTGTCCCTCTGCCCTGCCGTGTCCCTGCCCTGCCGCCTGCCGTGTCTCTGCCCTGCCCTGCCCTGCCCTGCCCTGTGTCCCTCCCTGCCTGCCCTGCCGTCCCTGCCCTGCCCTGCCCTGCCCCTGCCCTGCCGTGTCTCTGCCCTGCCGTGTCCTGCCCTGCCCTGCCCTGCCCTGCCCTGCCGTGTCCCTGCCTGCCGTGTCTCTGCCCTGCCGTGTCCCTGCCCTGCCCTGTCCCTGCCCTGCCGTGTCTCTGCCCTGCCGTGTCCCTGCCCTGCCGTGTCTCTGCCCTGCCGTGTCTCTGCCCTGCGGGGGGGGTACTCACACAGGAGCAGCAGGAGCCCGAGGAACAGCAGGCCGATCGCGGGCGCTCCGAAAACAGCGCCCGTCTCCTCCGCCCCTCCGCGGGCGCCGCACAGCTTGTTCTCGTCGCAGGTGCACACGTCCACCGCCATCACCTGCCTGTCGGGACAGGCCACGCCCTGCTGGTCCCTGATCTCCACGGTAACCTTGTAGGGCCCGGGCCACAGGTTGTCGTGGGCTCTCAGGATCGCCGTGGTGTCTTCCATGGCAACAACAAAGGCAACAACAACAACAAAAGAAAGGATTTAAGGCAAACTTACTACAAGGGAAATAGAATTTAACCAGATACTTACAGCCCACTGACAAAATAAAGGAAACAGTTGAGTAAATGAAGGGTTCTGGCAGCTCTGTTATGGTGTGGGGTGCATTTTCCTGGCATGGTTTAGGTCCACTCAATCCCTTAGAGGGCAAGGTAAACGCCAATAAATACAAAGCCATTCTGAGTGATCACCTTCATCCTGTGGTGAAGCATTTCTATCCTGATGGGAGTGGTCTCTTCCAGGATGACAATGCCCCCATCCACAGGGCATGAGTAATCACTGAATGGTTTTATGAGCATGAAAACGATGTAAATAATTTGCCATGACCATCTCAGACATCAGATCTCAACCCAGTTGAACACTTATGGGAGATTGTGGAGCGGCGCCTGAGACAGCGTTTTCCACCACCATAAACAAAACACTAAGTTATGCAATTTCTGGTGGAAGAATGGTGTTGCATCCTTTCACTAGAATTTCAGACACTTGTAGAATCTGTGCTAAGGCACACTGAAGCTGTTCTGGTGGCTCGTGGTGGCCCAACGCCCTATTAAGACGCTTTATGTTGCGGTTTCCTTTATTTTGGCACTTCCCTTGTATTTAAAAGGGTCTAGAATGTAATTTAAAAGTTATTTTTAAAGAAGTAGGCCTCTCCGGTGGTTTAGTGGTTACAACGTCCGACGCTGGCCACTGCAACCGGGGTTCGACTCCACCGGCCGTGCCAGTATCAGCTCTGGCCGGGAGTGCCACTAGGGGGCGGCGATTGGCTTGGGCCGTCCTGCGATCGCTTACCGTTGAGACGCTCCACCACCCACTCTCCGTCAGTCTCATCGGGAATGATGGCAAACTGGAAGGGGGCGCCGTTGGGGTCTGCGTCCTCGTCGAAGGCCGTGATGTAGACCACCTTGTCGTCCAGGCACAGGGACTGCGAGGTGCTGCCCAGCTGGGGGCAGTGGTCGTTGAAGTCCTGCACCTGCAGGGCGATGGTCCCTGTGGCGGTCTGTGAGGGCATGTCTACAGAACAAACAGAACAATCATTTGCCCGCCCCTTCTTTGGTTTGTAAGAATAATGTTGAAATAGATAGAGTATGCTTCTTTTTTTGTGTGTTTTTATCCTTATGTATTAAAGTAATAAAAATTTTTAAATGACTTTTAAAAGTTTTTGTGCATTAAAAGTGAAGGATACTCATTGCCCCAGATTCTTATGATGAAGCGTCGAAAGAATGTTAAAAAAAAGGCTTCCGTTACGTCATAAAATAAATGTTATCTGAGAATCCACCAGATGGCGCTATAACTGTAACTGTATCGCTTGAAACCTTCCCTTGGTGATTGTGGGAAACACCTGTACAGTCACAACACTTATGAGTAACTTATGGGGCAAGCAAAAAAAACACTGCTTAACAAAAATTGACCTGATATAATCCTGATTCTTTGATATGTAGAAATATTACCGCTATGTTTGTATTTGGTCTACACCTTACAGCAACAGAAAATTTGCTGAAAGTTATGACATTAACCCCCATAGCAGCACAGATTCCCCAACACTTAATAAAAGCTAAACATTTGTATATTTAAAAAAACAGAGAATTCTAAATATAAACTATATGTTATGCTGCACTTGGTATCGGTGAAATTGAGACTTTTCAATGAACTGTGAATAGCAAAACAAACAAAATATAAACATAGGAGCAACTGGATTCACAGCATTATTATTTTCGAGAACAATTTTTTCAATAGCTTTTGGTTACTGTAACGTTGAACAAAGACCAACAGGTGGGCGGGAAAGGACAAAGAAATGAAAAGTGCACTGCGCCCAACTCAACGTGACACATCAAGCCCCGCGCATCGACTTCTCTGGAAACCCAAATGGAACTACGATAAGAAAACGGATCTGAAGTAAAGTCTGCCCCCGCCCTTCAGAATTAATCTCTTTGAAGAAGTCAAGGCTGCCAATAAAATACGCATCTTGTGTGTAAATGACATTGACTTTGGGCATTGTCCCAAACGAGGAGCAGCCCCAGGCAATATGAACACAAGCTCACACGCTGACCGGGGAAACAGACTTCCAGAAAGACAAGGAAAGTTTTTTTAAAGAGAGGTAGAAGTGATACTGTCTGTTATTTGTGCCCTCTCAGTTTACAAATCATAGAGCGAAACAAGGCGAGGTTAGATTCAATCCACATTTGTCTCAAAATTAAATATAATTGTTACTTTTTTTCCCCTTCGTAAACACAGTTTGGAGTTCAAAGTTCACCAAAACTAACTTGCCAAACTGTGTTCGCAAAGGGAAAAAAACAAACAAAACGTTTTACTTGCATTGACTTGTAAGTTAAGCACAAATGTTGATTGAATCCCAACTACAATCTGACAAGGATCACTACATCTGGTTGAATGAGAAAACTATAGCTATGCCATTTAGTGTAGTATACACTAGTAGTGGAGTGTGGGCTCCGCTCTGCCTGCTCTGGCAAACTGACTGTCCCATCCCTCCGGGCGCCCGGCAGCCGCTCCTCGCGGTCTCACCTCTTCTCTGTCGATCTTCAGCAAGAGATTCAAAACCCACCTTTTCAGACTCCACTACCACTGAATTCTGTACATCTAGCCTTCTAGCCTATTATCATCACCACTGCCGACTTGCTCAACACTTCTTGTATATGTATCCCTGCCTTCTCATTTAATAAAAAAAAAAAAAGATTACTAACCTTTTCCTTCCCAGTGTTACAGGTATGGTACGCAGCTGCCAACAACGACGTCTATCACTGTATTACTGCACTGACCTCTTGCGCGAACTATGATTGTTCCTACCATGTATTAATGCACGTTGTAAGTCGCTCTGGATGAGAGCGTCTGCTAAATGCTTAAAATGTAAAATGTAAAATGTAAAATATAAAGTAAAATGTGTAAATCATGCCCAAGGCAAGGGTGTCTGGAAAGCAAATGAAATATAAAATAAAATAAATAATCAAATAAAATAAATAACTTGCCGTTTGTCATGCAGAGTATTTTTGCATAGTACGTTCCGTCGACCAGGTGCTTGGATTCCCGGTCAGGGATTTTGTTGAGTCGGATATCTCCAGTCTTTTCATCGATGAGCAGCCAGTTAGCTGGGTCGTAACCCTTCACATACCTGAGGCAGGGATATAAGGCCACTTGCACTGAAGCACACGTTGTAATAGACAGATTGTGCACATTCTTAGTAATGTCTGGGTGTTTTCCTTTGTAAAGTACAGCTCTAACACATCTGACATGTTTTCTCATCAGACTGTATACCTGCTTTCTTTTGCATCACAATGTCATTAACTGATAATACTGCAAAAAAAGATTTGCTGCTATTTACTGCAGTGTTTCTCAATCCATTCCTACAGGGCACACTGCCCTGCATGTTTTCATTCCAACCTCCACTCCCAACCTATCATCTGAATCGGTCTGTCTGTTAATGATCACTTGAGCACGATTGAGTGGTGGTTGGAATGAAAACATGCAGGGCAGTGTGCCCTGTAGGAATGGACTGAGAAACACTGATTTACTGCACAAATCTTTGGTGCTCCTTAATGGTTAAGGTTTAAGTTCATAGGACATCTTCCTACGTGTAACCTTACGGTCTTCCATCAAGGCATTTCCGTCTTAAACCACGCCCCCGGTTTTATTTAATCCAGGCCTTAATGTCCACAAAAAGAAATAACGTTTTTCAAATGTTCCCGCACAGTTTCAGGAACCTGCGGCGGTGGGTACTCACCGCACGTTTTCCGCCTCCTTCATGGTGTCTCCGTCCAGGGCGGGATACCTCACGATGATGTCTTTGAGGTTGATGGTTTTGCTGTCCTCAGAGATGGGGATGGCCTTCACCCTGGGGACGAACTTGGGCCCCTCGGGATGGTTCTTCACGCCGATCTTGACGGGGTAGGTTTTGCCACCCGTTCCGCCCCACGCCGACCCGCTGCCTGCTCCACCACCTGCTCCACCACCTGCTCCACCACCTGCTCCTCCTGCTCCTCCTGCTCCGCCTGCCCCGATCTGTCCTGGTCCTCCCGCAGCTCCGTCCACTCCGCTGATCGAAGAGTGGTACGGCGCTTTGTTGGCCACCGCTACCTGCAGATCAAGCTCCTGGAGGTCTTCGTAGTCCACCGGCTTTAAGGTATGAAACAAAAAGATTGCTTAAAAGGCTTATCTTTTCAATTCCCCGTCTCGCCAAGTGTCGGCTTTGGCCGGGAGTGCCACCAGGGGGCGGCGATTGGCTGTCCGCCCCAGGGAGGGGGGAGGGAAGCCGACGTGACGTTCGCTGCGTAGAGTGGCCCTGTAAGTACCGGGGTTCGGTCGACGGCTTGGCGAAAGTGACGTCTCGGAAGAGGCGTCACTTCGCCTTCGTCACTACCGGTCGCAGGACTACGGCAGCGAACTCACATTACTAGGGGGGGATTGACGTAAAAATAGCGGGTCTAATTGGCTACCAAATTGGGAGAAAAATTTGATAAAATCAGAAACAAATAAAAAATAAAAAAAAGGCTTATCTTTTTTTGATGAACTTAATTATGCGAGAAGTGTGAGCTGCCCCCACCAACCCTCACCCCCACGCCTACCCCAGTCCCTGGATCTGGACCCCCTTCACGTGGTTTAGACCCCCCACTGACTACCTAACTCAGGAGGGCAAAGCCTTTCAGCCCTGAGTCACCTTGGACTGACCATGATATGGTCTTTTTTGGACACACCCTGTCCCGGCCGGAAGAGGATGGGCTCCCCCCCTTTAGTCTAGTTCCTCCCAAGGTTTCTCCCTATCAAGGGAGTTTTTCCTTGCCACTGTTGCCTTAGGCTTGCTTTTGGGGGGGTCTAGGCCTGGGTTCCCCCTCTGTTAAGCGTTGTGTGACAATTCAATTGTGAAAAGCGCAGTACAAATAAATTCGATTTTATTTTATTTGATTATCTTGGTTTGGTTTGTTTGTTTGTTTGTGTACGATCGCGCACAGGAAAGCGTACCTTGACCAGCCTTAGCACGCCCTCGTTGGTCTTCGGGTCGGTGGTAATGGTGAAGTAGCCGGCTTCATTTCCAGAAATGATTTCAAAATTCGCCAGCCAGTTGTCAGTGTGTTCTAAATCTTTATCCGAGGCCTTGAATCTCATGACTTCCACATCCTGGGTGTTTTCTTCGATGCTGCCCTCAAACTGAAGGAAACACAGGAAACATAGTGTTGAATAGCATGCACACATTTTTTTAATCTTAAATTTGTTTTAATTTCCCCCCCAATTTAGTGGCCAATTACACCCTCTATTTATTTCGATTTAACCCTCCCCCACACGAGTCTGCCGCTCGTCTCTACGAGGCAAGCTAATTGTCCATGGGCAGCGGACTCCCCTTCCTTCGAGACGGAATTTGCCCCCACCCACGTTCTGGAGACACCCTTATGTGCTTCACGGCGGACCCGAGCCGGCTCACCCTCCCCTGTCCCCCTGGGGCGGACAGCCAAATCCGGCCCCGATCGGGGCTGACAACCAGGGCCGGTCTGGTAGAGACATGGGTTTCGAACCACGTCCCTGACAGGCAGGGCACACCACATCGGACCAGCTAAAATGTGGTGCGTTAGACCGCTACGCTATCCGCCGCCCACACATTTTTTTTAAAGGGACATGGAGGGGCCTCCCGCGTGGTCCAGTGGTTACAACGTCCGACGCTGGCCACGGAGACCGGGGTTCAATTCCCCGTTTCGGCTCTGGCCGGGAGTGCCACCAGGGGGCGGCGATTGGCTGTCCGCCCCAGGGAGGGGGGAGGGGAGCCGACGTGACGTTCGCTGCGTATTAGAGTGGCCCTGTAGTACCGGGTTACGGTCGACGGGCTGCGGGTGCCGTCTCGTAAGAGGCGTCCACTTCGCTCGTCACTACCGGGTCGCAGGACTACGGCAGCGAACTCACATTACTAGGGGGGGATTGACGTAAAAATAGCGGGTCTAATTGGCTACCAAATTGGGAGAAAATGGGATAAAATCAGAAACAAATGTTTTTATAAAAATTTTTAAAAAAATTAAAAAATTAAAAAAAGGGACATGGAAAGAATAAGCATAAGTCAGTTATAAGCAGTTTAGTTTAAGTGTTTAAAGTTCACCGTGTCTTTTTCCAGCGTGGGCACGTTGTCATTGACATCCAGGACTTTGACTACGACGGATCCTGTGCCACTGTTGCCAGTCACAGCACCATCCAGATCGGTTCCTCTTATAGTCAAAGTGTAAGATTTTTGAACCTGTAAAATAATAATAATGCAATTAAATTAAAAAGTTAAAAATAAAATAAAACAAAGCACATTAAAGGGAAATAAAGTGAAAATACTCCATTTTCTAATTCACTCATATAAATTAATATAAAATCATGTCTGATATATATATATACATATACAGTGGGGTCCAAATTTCTGTGTCCACTACCCAAATCTGTTTGTTTTCATCGTTCATTGAAAAGTAACGCAACATTTTTACTCATGTGGTATTTGCTATTCAAGAATGTCATAAAACACTGATACAAATGTTTAAAAAATGTTTGTTTGAGAAAGGATGGTATGAAATTCAAATATCTATAAATATTTTGTTTGCACACCACTGCCTTTCATTTCCTCAGAACTTTGTGACACCTTATTTTTCACTTACGTTTTAATACATGGACACTCCTAATACACAGTGTGAGTTAATTGTAACAATTAATACCGGATATTGATGTAATTAATATGGTCCTCTATGTGTTCTCGTTGCTACTGCAAGTGCTTTAATCTTAAAAAAGGAGACTACCTTTGGACCCCACTGTGTGTGTGTGTGTGTATATATATATATATATACACATAAAATACATTTGTCTGTGCAGGTTTTGTGGACATGACCAGTGAAATAAAAAAAGAACAAAAAACCAAGAACAGAAACATGACAAATTGCTTCAAACAGAAGTCCCCGGTGGGGTTTAATAGGTCGTTTTTTCCCCATTAGTTGTCCAAATAGTTATCGTTGCTCTGTTTGCATCTGTGCATCAGTGCTTATTATGTGGATGTTATGTGGCCAGCAGCTGTACCCTTGACCTTTGTCATGTCAAACTGCTAAATCTAAGCAGGGCTGGGCTTGGTTAGTACTTGTGTGGGAGATCTAAATCTAAATTACTGCTGGAACAGGGCTTGGTCGGCCAGTAAGGGGACCCCCCGCCCGCCCAACACACACACACACACACACACACACACTCACACACACACACACTCACGCACACACACACTCACGCACGGACGCACTCACACACACACACGCACGCACGCACGCACTCACGCACACGCACACTCTCACGCACACACACACGCACACACACACACACCAAAAGAAAACCCAAAGCAGAGTAATGCACTGCGCTGCAGGAGGTGTGACAAGACGTTAAAGCGAGGCCCTGAACACCACCAGTCAGGCAGCCGCTGAGCGTAAGGGGCGTATTATGAAATACATCTGTCGGTGTAAAACATGTGTAAGAATACAATTTCGCCAAGGTAAAGAGCACTATCATTTTTCCTGATACGTTCCAATGGAAGTGCCCAATGCTACATCCTTATTCTTGCAAGCATACTGAAATACGTTCAGACTCACTTCTCGATCCAGACTCGGGCTCCTGACGTAAAGCTTTCCGTCTCTGTTGATGTAGAACATCTGGTCGCCCGCGGGTTCCTGGTTAATAATGCTGTAGGCGATCATCGAGTTTTTATTGCCAGGTTCATCATCATCTGTGGCATTTATTTGCATGATAAATGTGTCTAAAATTCAAGAGAAGAAACAGAACATTATTTACATGTATATACATATATAAATACGATAAACAAATTCAAAATTGTGAATGTACAATTTCACCTTTTATAGAAGCTGATCTATGCATTAATTTAATTATTTGTAATGCAGCGTAAAGCATTCATAATGCATTCCATAATGTTTGACTTTTGTGAAAAAAATAGCCCCAAATACAAATATACAAAAATGAGCATGCCTTCGGCGCTTAATTCGTTGACAGCTCCAGGAGCTATTTTTGTAAACGTAGGTGCACAGTCATTATCATCCAGAACTTGAATACGCAGGTCAATGTTCGTCTCTGCAGGTGTCCCGTCCAGATACCGCGCCTCTCCGGAGAGCTATAAACAAAGACCGAGTACATTAAACCTACATTCAAAATGTTAACAAAGTGTGCTATTGCTTTGGGGCGGCAGTGTAGTGTAATGGTTAGGGAACCGGACTTGTAACTGAGAGGTTGCTGGTTAAATTCCCAGGTGGGGGCACTGCCGTTGTGCCCTTGAGCTAAAGGTACTTAACCTGAATTGCTTCAGTATAATATCCAGCTGTATAAATTGATTGAATAAAAAGAAATATAAACTGTGTAAGTCGCTCTGGATAAGAGCGTCTGCTAAATGCCTAAAATGTAAATGTAAATGCTTTGGTTATTTATTGGGAATAAGGACGTGCTCGTGTGGACAGTTACGAAGGCATACTCACGTTGTAAAGGTTGATCTTTTCTCTGTCCAGTTTTCCTGTTATTCTCACAAAGCCATTTTCTGGATTGACGACAAATAAATTCACAGGATCTTCCGTGGCACCTTTTCCCGACAGAGAGTACTTGACTGGCCTGAGCAATGTTTTGTCAGATCGAATCTGGGGGGAAAATTTTGATTATGTTTATATTTTTAGGCTTTGATTCAACATTCATCCTTAATTTTGACTCACAATTAAATTTAAGAAAAACATTTAAGAAAAGCAAAGCAAACACTCACATTTATTAAAGGTCAAAGCCTACTGAGCCACACAGAACCACTCTCTACCTACTGAGCCACACAGAACCACGCTCTACCTACTGAGCCACACAGAACCATGCTCTACCTACTGAGCCACAAAGAACCACGTCCTACCTACTGAGCCACACAGAACCATGCTCTACCTACAGAACCACACAGCACCACACTCTACCTACTGAGCCACACAGAACCACGCTCTACCTACTGAGCCACACAGAACCATGCTCTACCTAGTGAGCCACACAGAACCACACTCTACCTACTGAGCCACACAGAACCACACTCTACCTACTGAGCCACACAGAACCACGCTCTACCTACTGAGCCACACAGAGCCACACTCTACCTACTGAGCCACACAGAACCACGCTCTACCTACTGAGCCACACAGAGCCACACTCTACCTACTGAGCCACACAGAACCACGCTCTACCTACTGAGCCACACAAAACCACGCTCTACCTACTGACCCCTAAGGTTTGGTAAGATGGTAACAGAAAAAGAATCTCACTTTAGCGATGTATTCCTTCTTTGTGTAATCCACGTTCTCTTTCAGCTTCTGTGGAGGAATGATCCATTCCCTCTTCTGTCTCCGCAGGCTGGACGATTTTGTTCCTTCAGCTTCAAATGTGTAAATCTTTGAAAAGGGGAAACGCAAAAAAAATTAATAACCATCCAAAGTGTGATTTGGGCCATTTTTCCAGGGGAGACAGCAATAAAACAACCAAACTGCACTATAGCTTTGCCATGTAGTCTTAGTTTAATATACTTTTCAACAGAACCAGTTTGCCTTGTCTTGCAAGGGCTGGGAATGCTAATGCTAATGTTAAGCAGATACAGTATTTTAAACCCTTCAGTTGTAACAAGAAATTCTGTATCTATAAACTGCATGCGTAAAAACAGTAGATTTTTTTTTACATATCTGTGTTTACGTTCAATATATTTTCTAGAGAAAAATAAATAAATAATAATAATTATGTATGAAGGGGTCAGTTTGAGTTTATTGTTTTTAAATCCCTCTTGAAAATTCCCCGCGGTGTACGATGTGCTGTGAGCCAATCCCTACACGAAATCAAATATTTATGAATGGATTGATTGAGTGATTAGGAATCACACCTGGCCAATAGATGGTCTAAACATGTTTTTCCCCCATTTTGTTTTTCAGTCCATCACAGTAGTGCACCCATTGAGTAACACACATTCACACACTAATACACAGTAACACACTGTAACACACGTTCACACATGAATACACATTCACACAGTCACACACAGTAACACACATTCAAATCGTTTTTAATTGAGGTTTTTTGACTCGTGTTGTCTTAGTAAATGTACCCAGGACTCCCTGGAAAACAGTATCATTACTGAGTGGACTATCCTGGTGAAATAAAGTTGAACTGAACTGAAGACATGAATACACATTCACACACATTCACACACAGTAACACACATTCACACACTAACACACAGTCGCACGCACCCAAGAGGCATGCACACACTTGGCCCCGCACACAGTGCGACAGTGTGTAATATGCCAGAGGAGTCTGAGCGAATAACACATTTTCTATTTATGTTTGAACGACACGGCGTGGCACCACGGGATTAGGGCTTCTCGAAGAGGCACAAGTTCTGACAGATCAGCAGCAGCACAAAGAAACTGCTGACGCCCAGCCCAGCGACAGCCCAAAGACACGCCCGAGCTGGCACAGTCAGGTGGCCTGGGACAATGAGAGGACCAGTTTCAGTTTCCCACCCCAGGATCGACACGCCTCGCGGTGCGGTTCCTCCACGACTCCCCCGCCGATGTGCTCCCGTCGTGGTCGTGAAGTGCAGAGCACGGCCAGGAGAACTGTCTCGTTTCTTTTCAAGTTTGTATTACTAACCTCATGATGCCATATATGGGCGTACTCTACTGTTGCTTATTGCTCGTTTTTGAGACCTTAGTATGAGATCGTTATTATTTTTTTTAATAGTTCATCTTTTTTTTTTTTTTTATCATTTAGATTGCCATTTTTATTATTTTTTACCAAATGGTTGGTTCATCTGGTGCTTCAACATTGTTGTCCTTTCCTAATATACAACCAGTCAAAGAAAACAGTGTGCCGAATTTGAAGATGGTGTCTAAGAATGCTCACAACCATCACCATCACAATTATGCATGTGTGGAAAAAATCAGACTTGTTATATCAATAACACATTATTACACCAACTAAACAAATTAATAGTATACAGACAGAATCCCCAAAACAGTAAAACATTTTAAACTACAAAATACTTTAAACCTAAGGCTTGGCCAAACATATCCGCAACCCAGAAAAGTGTATTCACCTAGCACTGTTTAAAACTGAACAAATCCATAACACTGAATGCTAAAACTCAGTTCAATATTTCAGGTTTGATCCAGGTTAGGCTTTTCACTGTGAAGCATTTCAAGGTGAATTTGATTAATTAACAGATTCCAAAAGTCCTAGTTTGTGTCAGTTTTAATACGGTCTACGTCAAGGTCAAAGAAAACATCCCTCTTCATTTTTTTGTTTATTTTTTTACAGAAATCCTTTCCTCTCATGAATACTTGCAGACACTGCTGTCTGTTTAAACCAATCTTTAGTTCACTCATTCTGGCTATGCGAGTAGATGTAGGATTTGGCTGGGCCAACTGAAATGATCAATCTAGTTTCTGTACAGGCATTTCCTTATATTTCTTACTGTAAAATGGAAATATAATATAAATGTATGAAATATAATATATATATAATAATATGTGTGCCTGAAGAATTACAGTATCCAGCTTCAAACATTCTATTTATGTAGAAATGGACCATTTAACTAACCAAAAATGAAATGCATTTAAACTAAGTTCGGACAGAGGAGACAAATTTGCTAAGAGGCTAATTTTATGTTGGCTAAAAGGGAATTGGCTATGCTTCAGGTGCTGAAAAGGAAAAACAACAAAAATGTGCACAAGAGAGCAGTAAGACAATTTATTAATACTTTGTTCTGTTTACTGTAGTATATTTCACCTCTCAGATATCTAGAGGGAGGGCGGTAGATTTTTTTTTTTTGAAAGCTCAATATAATTTTGAAAATTTGACGTTATCAGATTGAACATCTTCGCTAATGATGTAATAATAATGTAATAATAATAATGAATTAAACCAAAATAAAATTGAAATACCTTTAATAATTTTGTCGCATATTTTCCGTGCTAATTTTGTCCGGAGTCAAGCTATTCTTTCAATTGAGACAGTGCCACTTATTCATGAGAAAGCTTACTTACTTTCAGCTGAGAAATTCTGATTCCCAGTAGTTTTGTGCTAAAGACTGTTACAACCTCACGAAACAGTAACTTCCTCGGTCGAGTTTCATCTGGAATCATACAGGATTATGTAGGAAAGGCAAGGTGTCTAGTTTGTGTTAAACTTGAAATGTGAATGCTGTATATTGGGGAAGAAGTGGGGACATTTTTACTCATGAAAGTTGTGAGGCGATAATAACAATAAGCCTCATTTTATTTTTATTTTGTGCAACAGTTTATCTTAACATTTTGCTTTTGCAAAACAGTTACAAATATTATTAGTTTACTATTTATGTTTGGCATGTTGGTCTTGTTTAGGTTTCCTTATTCACTTAATATATTGTAAAAATGGCCTTAATAATGCAACTTGGTTGCTTACAACAAAATAAGCAGTGCAGATCTGTGGAGTGATTGGGGTGGGGGTCAAGGTTGGGGGGCCCAAACACAATCTTGCTTAGGGCCCCCAAAGGGATAGAAACGGCCCTGCCCTCCCCAACTGCTAAAAGAAATCACAAGATATAAGACTGACTGAAAGAATGCAATGACTCGAACTCTGCTTGTCAGATAAACGCCTCCTCCAATCACCTTTGGCTTAAGACCGTGATCCCCAGATTTTTTCCTAAGAATAATACTTAGGCTCTGGTCGGGAGTGCCATCGGGGCGGCAATTGGCTGTCCGCCCCAGGGAGGGGGGGAATCCGACACACACAGTTCACTGCGCACAGGAGTGGTTCTGGGGTACCGGAATTACAGTCGATGGCACGACGAGTGCTGTCTCGGAGGAGGCAGCGCTTTGCCCTTGTCACTGCCGGTCACAGGACTACGGCAGTGAACTATGAGGGAAGGGGGATTGAACTAAGCACAGCGGGTAATTGGCTACCAAATTGGGAGAAAAATTGGGTAAAATCGGAAAAATACAAAAATGATAAGAATAATATTTAGGCTAACGTGAAAACGGGACTTTTTTCCCCCATGTTTGTATTGTTCCTCCAAGGTGAATGTGTAGTCTGTCTTGTTTTTTAAATTTTTAATTTTGGTTTGCAGTTGTCCTGACATGTATTAAATAATAATAAAAACATTAAATCTGTCGCTTTCGATGTGAAAACTGAAAATGTGCCCATTGCCCTCACATGAGAATGAAATACAAATAATTCTAAAGAATAATACTACATCCAAATCATTTTCTTCTTTTGTTCAGCATTGCGAAATGCAATGCATCACCTCATTTGATTGAAAGGAGATTTCATGCCTCTGTGATGTAAGTAAATAGGTGTGGTAATATCTTTGTGGACTAAATACCACATCTCTGACAGTGCCTATCACTCGAGCCTTCCCCCACCCGCTTCCCACTGTTGAATTTCATAACAGGCCCAACAGGCGCACTACTGCGGATGAAAGGGCTAAAGGGACTGGAGACTTTGTTGTTGTAAGTTGATAAAAAAAGAGTATAAAATATACTAATATACAGTTCATATACTAACCTGATTTCCCACATTTTCACTGCAAGTTGGGCTCACCCCGTGTTTCACAGATTCACTTAAACTCAGAAACCTGGCAGGGATTCAATCAAGTCCTTAACTTAGACTTGGAAAACTACAGTTTTTCTAAAATTGCTTTGATTTATGGTAATGGTTGCTTGAGCTAACGAAACTGCTTGTGAATAAGAGAAGAAAAAGAAAAAGTAACCGTTTCATTTATCCGTGAGTAATGAATTAATTTATAAGTTTAGGAGAAAGGTAGAGGGCATCCAGTCCTTCATGTTCAAATGCTAATTCCAAGTTAAATCACAT
This sequence comes from Aldrovandia affinis, assembly GCA_029706075.1. Lineage (NCBI taxonomy): Eukaryota > Metazoa > Chordata > Actinopteri > Notacanthiformes > Halosauridae > Aldrovandia > Aldrovandia affinis. The sequence continues at coordinate 724,915 of JAINUG010000290.1, read as the reverse complement.
TACCAGAAATCATGATGTCAGAATATCTACAAGCAATTATTTTTTGATTCTGTCAGACTACTTTCCTTTCTTTTTTGTGGGGGGGGGGGGAGGTTCCATTATATAATAAGGGCTTTCCCTCAAACAGGCCTTCCTCACAATCCCTCCAAATGTTTGTCACTATTTGTCAGGGACTTGGTGAAGCAGGGGTCTAATTACCATCGCCGCAGTGCACCTAGATTTGACCTACTTCCTGGTTTAGACAAATGATACCCCACCCCCAACACAGGTCACCTATGCCCCACATACCTCCCACATATCTCACTAACTCACGGTTGTATAGGAATATTTTAATCCAACGATCATATTGGTTAAATTATCTATTTATTTGACAGGGACACTGTTTAATTTTCAGTATATTGTACCAGAGTGAGCGCAAAGGCTACTTCTCGTCTGCACTTTGAACAGGGAAGTTTTGAACAGAAATGTTTAAATGAGATCGGCTGGGCCCAGGTTAGTCTGAGATCAGTGGCAGCTGGCTTGATGAAACAAAACGTAAATTACACGCCCATGTCATGACAGAGTAAAGCCAGGGCCTTAGTCCAGCAGAAGCTCTCAAACAGGCAACTACAAAAAAAAACATGTATTTTAGTGTCATCATGCCAATTATCTTGCACATATTTTCAGAATAGCTGATGCAGACGATGTTAACACGTACACATAACGTAAGGACCAATAGATCTAGTTTAAGTTTTAGTCAGCGTGGATTTTGGACACTGCAAACTGCGAACTCATATTCCGAAGGGCAATTTATTTGTGTGTGAGCATGACTTCTACATCACCCGTATGTCAATCTGCATTGCACTTCGGTTGGATGTTTACAAACGTGCATAGCATAGCATTGGAAGAGGGTAGAGGAATTGCGATAACATTTAAAACTGTATATGTAGGTGCGTATGTGAGTCCTATTTGAGCGAGTTTAAGTTTCGGAACTAACACGAAACTTAACCCCCGCCGCTCCAACAAAAAAAATGGATCATGACGCTCCCGTTTTGGAGTCTTCTTACAAACATTTTTGTTCTGTTCGCGAGGACATCATTCTGCTATTCCATCTTTCTTTTTCAAATGTACAGTAATTTCTGTCCAGGAATCTGACTGTAGGTGTTCTGAAAACCGCCTCAACGTGTCAAATTGACCTCACCCAGGTGACTCACTCGACCAATCAGCGATAGCTATCGAACAACGAGACGCATTCAGCCGAGCGACGTGTAAGTCTCCCGAAACCAGTTACCCATCTTCATAAAAGCAAATTATGCGCATGAGATAATGACATATACACGGAACATGCGGAATGTTCACAAATATGACTTTTAGTAAGATATATGTCAGCAACGTGGGTGCCACATACAGTGTGTTTTTTTTTGGTATTGTATAAAACGAATGCCATCGCTAGATCACACTTCAAAACGTGTAACGTTATATTTTAAAAGAACGGATAAGTCTTAAGCTCATTCTCCCTCAGCGTGTACGCACACGTCTCCGTTTCTTTTACCCATGAAATGTGCACTTTGAGAAAACTTGCCGCGGTTCATTTAAGTTCACACTTATGATAACCTCAGCGGGCATTGCACTGTCCCTCTATCGACACCTGCTGTGTGCCTCGCTAGTTCCAAACGCGATTTTCATAAACCTTACCACGGGCCACTTATTGTGATCATGAAAAACAGGAGCTAGCTACATATTTAATATGCCCCCAGATCACAATTTCCCTTTTATACCTTACAATTATCCCAATGAGAATGTACAATTAACTTATACGATTGAGCATTTTGACATTAACGAGATAATCAGATACAGTATTGCCGATACGGCACTACTCCACACAAACACACACACACACACACAACCTTTTGGTCAGAACAGGTATTTACGGTAAACAACACGAATACGAATGGATATAGCAACAACGAATAGATAAATAAAGTAAGATATCTTTACTTACCGCTAAAAAGAGATGCAAAAGTAAACACACGCTTGGCAAGGGGACCCGAGCCATTACTGGTCACAACAAACTTGAGATGTGTTTCAAAATCCGACCCGTGTGGTTGTTGAATCCTTGATATGTCTTATTAAGATGTTAAATCAACCACAGCTCGCTTGAATGTTGCAGACCAACTCTTTGTATTGTGAAAGGTGTAGCCGAAGGAGGCGCTTATGGCATTCATGCGCCAACACCCATACCTACTGCATTTGTAGGAGGGTTTACAGGAAGTGTTGAGTGACAGCCTCGCAGAGAGGATATTTGGGGAAAAACTAGATGATTTTAAAGTTGCCCTTTCCATAAGTGCTATCGATTTCTTTTCTTTTTAACTTAATTGAAATAGCTTCAACACCGAGTAATTTTTGATTAAGTTCACGTTGAAACAAATTTGTCGCAATTAACTTATCTTCACATCATACATGCTGCTATTTACCACTGAAACCGGAACACACCCCATTCCCATGGCGACCAGAGGCAATACAGAAACAATGGAGCTCTGGCGTTCGCGTGACAACATGGGAAAGATTATTAGCATTAAAATGTGACGGTGACAACCCCACTAATCGGATTTGTTCCAGGTGCTTATTTGAAAAAACTGGATTAGTGAACATGAAAGGTTAAAATTATTAAGGACGGCTTCACACACTGAACATATCCCAGCATGCATTGGGCGAGAGGCATGAATACATCCTGGACAGGTCGCCAATCCATCGCAGGGCACACACACACCATTCACTCACACACTCATACCTACAGGGCAATTTAGACTCTCCAATTAGCCTGACGTGCATGTCTTTGGACTGTGGGAGGAAACCGGAGTACCCGGAGGAAACCCACGGGGAGAACATGCAAATTCCACACAGAAAGGCCCCGACCTGCGGCAACAGCACTATCCACTGCACCACCATACCACCCCCATTCTGATGCTGTGAACTGACATAATTACAATCAGCTGCAAAAACTTTTGCAAAGGAAGTGTCCTTTTTCAAGATTAAAGCATCTGCAGTAGCAGAACACATAGAGGACCATATTAATTACGTCAATATCCGGTATTAATTGTTACAAGACCAAAATAACACACTGTGTATTAGGAGTGTACATGTATTAAAACTTAAATGAAAAATAAGGTGTAACTACATTTTGAGGAAATGATGGTGTGCAAACAAAATATTTATAGATATTTCAATTTCATACCATCCTTTCTCAAACAAACATTTTTTTAAATTTGTATCAGTGTTTTATGGCATTCTTGAATAACAAATACCACATGAGTAAAACATTTTTTGGAATCCAATTATACCCTCTATTTATTTTTGATTAAACCTCCCCCACAAACTCGCTGCCCATCTCTATGGGCAAGCTACTCTCCGAGGCCGGCGATGATCCGCCTCCTTCGAGACGGAACTCACCGACCCCCTTTCTGGAGACACCCTTACGTGCTTCACGGTGAGTTCGTACCGACCCCCCTTCCCCCTCCTTCAGGAGCGGACAGCCAAATGCTGCTCCCAATCGGGGCTAGCAGCCAGGGCCGATCTGGTAGAGACAGGTTTCAAACCGCATCCCTGGTAGGCAGCCACACTCGTATCGGACCAGCCAAGATACGGTGCCTTAGACCGCTACGATATCCGCCACCCCTGATTTATGGCATTCTTGAATAACAAATACCACAAGTAAAAAGTTTGTGTTCGTTTTTGATGAACGATGAAAACAAACAGATCTTGGTAGTGGACTCAGACTTTTGGACTCCATTGCATGTGTGTTTATTATAAACAAAATCTTGTGTACACCAAATTTCACACTGACACATTCAGTGGTTGTTCTGTTACATCTCATTTATATATTGTATGGAATTGCCATAAATTTGCTGATCATAACGGCTATTTTTTGAACACATCTTTCTCGTTCTCCTTTTTCCTTAAGCATTTTATTTTCAAAAATCCCCAAAGGAAGAAAATCCAATATGCCAGAAGCCATAAGTGTGGTATATGTGTGTGTACCACATTATATTATATTATTATATACATTATATTATTATAGTGCCATGACGAGGGCAAATCAATGTCAAATTGGCTGTGTGGGATTCCTGGGTGGTCTAGTGGTTTCAACGTCTGATGCTGGCCACTGTGACCGGGGTGTGGTTCTGTGTGGCTCAGTAGGTAGAGCGTGGTTCCGTGTGGCTCAGTAGGTAGAGTGTGGTTCTGTGTGGCTCACTAGGTAGAGTGTGGTTCTGTGTGGCTCACTAGGTAGAGTGTGGTTCTGTGTGGCTCAGTAGGTAGAGCGTGGTTCCGTGTGGCTCAGTAGGTAGAGTGTGGTTCTGTGTGGCTCAGTAGGTAGAGCGTGGTTCTGTGTGGCTCAGTAGGTAGAGCGTGGTTCTGTGTGGCTCAGTAGGTAGAGTGTGGTTCTGTGTGTCTCAGTAGGTGGAGTGTGGTTCTGTGTGGCTCAGTAGGTAGAGTGTGGTTCTGTGTGGCTCAGTAGATAGAGCGTGGTTCTGTGTGGCTCAGCAGGTAGAGCGTGGTTCTGTGTGGCTCAGTAGGTAGAGTGTGGTTCTGTGTGGCTCAGTAGGTAGAGCATGGTTCTGTGTGGCTCAGTAGGTAGAGTGTGGTTCTGTGTGTCTCAGTAGGTACAGCGTGGTTCTGTGTGGCTCAGTAGGTAGAGCGTGGTTCTGTGTGGCTCAGTAGGTAGAGCGTGGTTCTGTGTGTCTCAGTAGGTAGAGCGTGGTTCTGTGTGGCTCACTAGGTAGAGTGTGGTTCTGTGTGGCTCAGTAGGTAGAGCATGGCACCAACAACGCAAAAAACAATGGCAAAAAACAAAAAATAAACGAACTGAATGATACTGAAAGGTGTGTCTATGACACATAACTTCAATGCACCTTGAAGAAAACAACCAGGCCCTGTTCATGCCAATCTTGTGACAGTTTTGTGACAGGCCCCTATTGTTTCACTTAATAGAGAGCGGCGACTGACTCATAGTCTTCTTACAGGAAAAAGTGCATCTTATTTATGTATGCCATGGTGACACACACACACACACACACACCATGGTCTATATGCATAATTTTTATGCAATTGCAAAAATAATGAACATTTAAAACATTTTTTCATTGGATACCTTTAATAATTGTTAAAATAATTGCATATTACAGGCAGGTTCGTGGTCTCAAGATGGTTGAAAACTAACAAGATGATGTTTTTGAGTTCAATTGTTCACGTCTCGGAGACAGTGGGATAACTCTAATCTGGAAATGCCCTTTTTTTTTTACTTTCAATAAATTGATCACATTTATATTTAAAAAAATGACAAATTGTGGCCAGGATTCTATCAACATTTGTCCTTATCTAAATGACATATACAACTAAATGCAAGTGAAATATTTATTTATTCACAAATTCACAGTTTGCGAGTTAATTGTGGTGATCGGTGAACTCACCAAATTCAGTTAGTGAAGAAAAAAAGCGTTAAAAAACCCACATTTCTTTGCCAGTTAAAGTTAAGACCAAATGCTTATTGAGTCTGGGAAAACGTGATTTTAGCTAAAAATACTTTGCTGCAACGTGAAAATGTGTGGGGTTTTTTTTTTTTCTTAATTGGCGAGTTATTTTGGTGATGGCTGAACTCACCATGTTTGTGAGGAAACAAATAAATGTTTGTATTTAATCAAAGTTAAGGACACTTTCCATTGAATCCGGGACTATGTCAGTACATTCTACAACCCAGAGTACTATATCTATGATGAGATAACTAGTAAGACTAAGAAGAATATATATATACATTTTTTGGGTGGGGGAGGGGAGGTAATGTACAACTAATTACAATCATGTTGTGTTGGGGAAGGGGGGTGACATTAGTAATTATCCTACATTTTACAAACAAGATCAAGAAAATGAGCAGCACTTGACCACTTCAAGATGGCATCACTGGGCCTGTACAACTCTTCCCCGATTAAAATATAAAATTATAGTCTTACAATTTAAAACTAAAATATCGAAGAGAAAACAGATCTTGTTTATGGCCGCTTTGAATCTGAATGGCCTCCGGATCCCAGGCCCCACGGGCGACGGTTTCCGGCTGTGTTTCTGCGCACTTTCCCAGCCGAGGCGAGGCAAACTCTCGGCCAGGGTGCTGGCTCGGGCGGGGCCCAGGAAGTAAAGCACAGGTGTCTCTGATCTCACCTTTCAAGCTGCTGCCATCGGCGCTGATGTTACAGATCTCAGGGGTGGAACAGAGTTGAGTCAGTGGCTGACACACCTAGTTCGGGACACCATGTCTGTCTGCTCTGAGCAGGGTGTGTGTGTGTGTGTGTGTGTGTGTGTGTGCGTGGTGTGTGTGTGTGTGTGTGGGGCGGAAGGAGAAAGGGAGGAGGAGGGGAGGGCACGCCCTTGCCTTACCGGCATAAACAGATCTGTCACACTGTGCTTCACGGAAACCGGTCGGCCGAGACGTTGCCCCGACAAGGTAAATACCCCTCGGAGAAATGAACACGGTGTGCTGGTAGAAACATGTCTCTCATGTCGTGGGCCTTTCAAGCATGTGAACCAGATGAATGACTCAGAGCCATGGAGATCAGTCTGTTTTGAGGAGGCAATTACAGCACACAAAAGCTGAACGTTAAAGTCATAGTCTTATGGTCGGAAAATATTCATTTAATTATGGTCTACCGACTACATAGATCTAGGCTACAGTATCTGTCTGACGGTACAGTCATTTTCATTTTGCTGCCTGTCCATGGGCAGAAATTCTAGGTAGCCAAAGTGCTGTGTATCACAGAAAGGAATATAGTTGCGCCTGTGAAGCATGCTTCAAGTTGCTGAGATTTCAGGACTCCTACCTCCAGTAGGACCATTAAAAGTACTGATAGACACGCACATGCACTGAATGATATCTCACTTCAGCGTAATTTAGGTGGGCGGGGGGACTGCACAGGTATAGCTGAGGTGGGGTTCATAAAACATTTCAGGGGGCTTAAACTTTCAACCTAAACCCCCCAACATGCTAAGTGTAGTTCCCAAACTCGGAACCCGCTGCGTATGCAATCTTGATCAATCACGGTGGCTGAAAACATGTGTTTAAGTTGTACCATCATTTATTCCTTAACACTTATTTTAAGATAATGGTTATATTAAGTTTTTTATTTTTTTTTTTTTATTTTTTATATAACTTATATTAACATAATTTGGCTGTGACCAAACATGTCGGCATTTGTCTTTCTCAAGGGTGTGAATGCCACTTGAACTGTCAGTTCACATACAGTGGGTATAAAAAGTATTCACCCCCTTTGGCATTTTTTCCCATTTTATGTTCTCACTTCATTAACACTAACACTTCATTTAAATTGAGCTCCATCAGATTGGATGTTTTAAGTATTAAGTGAACATTTATGCAATCAATTATTGTCTGTTTTTTACATTTTAGGCATTTAGCAGACGCTCTTATCCAGAGCAACTAACACAGTTTACTTTTTTTTTAACATACAATCAATTTATACAGCTGGATATTTTTACTGAAGCAATTCAGGTTAAGTGCCTTGCTCAAGGGTACAACAGCAGTGCCCCACCTGGGAATTGAACCTGCAACCTCTGAGTTATAAGCCCCTAACCATTATACTACACAAGCCCAGCTCCCTAACCATTACACTACGCAAGCCCAGCTCCCTAACCATTACACTACACTGCCAGCCGTGTAATTAATTGTAGTTAATTATTTGTAATTATTTATGAAAAAGATAGTCGTTTTTTTATTTGATATTATATTATAGTATTTTGTGTTGACTAGTGGCAAGAAATCCTACTAAAAATACAATTGATAAAATTTATACTTTTTCATTTTTAACCCACTGCATATAACTGCCAAACACACCTGTTTGACAAATCAACATATTTGCAATAAACATCAGTTAACCGAATGTCTATTCATAAATTTAATTTACAATATGCAAAATATTAGTAATTCCATTCCTCAAATTGAAGAAAATAAATGAAATAAACAACCTCTTATAATAAAAATGATTTAGTTTATCAAATGATTTCTCATTAAACAATATATTAAATGATCTTATATTTTTTGGGGTTGCCTGAGTATTCCTCTTACAAATAAAGGTGTTTTACCGGCAAAGTAAATCACATCTCCAAAGGATAGCCTTTTAAACAATGCCAGTTATTTTGTTCGCATAAAGTCTGTGTATGAGATTTCAAGAAGTCTTTGTAAAATATATATTTGCATTACAAAAAATTGCTTGGAGACTAAGTGGAAAAAATCTGAGGTCTATCTAAATTCTGATGTAATTAAGGATAAGTACACTTTACAGTGGCATCCTGTTAGGAATATGTTTCATATTTCTCAGTAATTTTACAAGAAAACCAGAATCAAATGACAAAACAAGGCCTCGGGAGATTCAATCTTACATAAACACATGGAACAGGCATGGGTGGGGCCTGCAGTTCTGCTTGGCCAAGACATTCTGACCTTTTTTTGTTTTTTTTTTAATATATTTTTTTAATATAACTTATATTAACATAATTTGGCTGTGACCAAACATGTCGGCATTTGTCTTTCTCAAGGGTGTGAATGCCACTTGAACTGTCAGTTCACATACAGTGGGTATAAAAAGTATTCACCCCCTTTGGCATTTTTTCCCATTTTATGTTCTCACTTCATTAACACTAACACCTCATTTAAATTGAGCTCCATCAGATTGGATGTTTTAAGTATTAAGTGAACATTTATGCAATCAATTATTGTCTGTTTTTTACATTTTAGGCATTTAGCAGACGCTCTTATCCAGAGCAACTAACACAGTTTACTTTTTTTTTTACATACAATCAATTTATACAGCTGGATATTTTTACTGAAGCAATTCAGGTTAAGTGCCTTGCTCAAGGGTACAACAGCAGTGCCCCACCTGGGAATTGAACCTGCAACCTCTGAGTTATAAGCCCCTAACCATTATACTACACAAGCCCAGCTCCCTAACCATTACACTACGCAAGCCCAGCTCCCTAACCATTACACTACACTGCCAGCCGTGTAATTAATTGTAGTTAATTATTTGTAATTATTTGTTTTTTTTTATTTGATATTATATTATAGTATTTTGTGTTGACTAGTGGCAAGAAATCCTACTAAAAATACAATTGATAAAATTTATACTTTTTCATTTTTAACCCACTGCATATAACTGCCAAACACACCTGTTTGACAAATCAACATATTTGCAATAAACATCAGTTAACCGAATGTCTATTCATAAATTTAATTTACAATATTCAAAATATTAGTAATTCCATTCCTCAAATTGAAGAAAATAAATGAAATAAACAACCTCTTATAATAAAAATGATTTAGTTTATCAAATGATTTCTCATTAAACAATATATTAAATGATCTTATATTTTTTGGGGTTGCCTGAGTATTCCTCTTACAAATAAAGGTGTTTTACCGGCAAAGTAAATCACATCTCCAAAGGATAGCCTTTTAAACAATGCCAGTTATTTTGTTCGCATAAAGTCTGTGTATGAGATTTCAAGAAGTCTTTGTAAAATATATATTTGCATTACAAAAAATTGCTTGGAGACTAAGTGGAAAAAATCTGAGGTCTATCTAAATTCTGATGTAATTAAGGATAAGTACACTTTACAGTGGCATCCTGTTAGGAATATGTTTCATATTTCTCAGTAATTTTACAAGAAAACCAGAATCAAATGACAAAACAAGGCCTCGGGAGATTCAATCTTACATAAACACATGGAACAGGCATGGGTGGGGCTGTTCTGCTTGGCCAAGACATTCTGACCTCATCAGACACACCCTGACTAAGAGGGCAAGTTTCACAGGCATTCCTGTGTGTGTGTGTGTGTGTGTGTCTCTCTCTCCCTCCCTCCCTCTCTCTCCCTCTCCCTCTCTCTCTATTGAGGGCAGTCTTTTATGACCAGCGTTTAAAAGAAGATAATACTGCAATTGCCATGGCAACAAACAATAGAAGAAGGAAAAAAACACCTGGAGTCAGTTTCCATTCACCTGCCTGGCACGATTTCCGCACAAACTTGTTTTTTTTGTTTTTGGAAAAAATAAAATGCAGTCATGTTCTGTTGTCAGAGGCGTCTTCGGTGGCCATCGCAACTTGATTTTCTCCCCTTATTTTATTTGCTGCCCTAGCACAATAGGAATCCATCAGAAAACTCATAGGTTAGTCCAACCGCCCCAAATAAATGCAACAATCACCTGGAACGGTTAAGAGACAAGAAGTGGTCAGGCATATTGTACCACCTGGACACTGCCAAGATCAGGCTGTCCTCCACAATGAGGACAAAACTGGTTAGCAAAACCACTGTAAGGCCAAGAATGACTTTGAAAGTGCTACAGAGTTCAATGGCTCTCTAGAGATGGGGGATTCTTGCCACTGGAACCAGGTGTTACGGTCAGGACGAGACACAAATTGAGCTTTTTTCTGATTCACAGCAAATTGCTGATTCAGCAAACGTCGGTCGGTAGTTTGGTAGGTTTAACGATGGAAGAAGGATGCTTATGTTGAAGATAACCTATACTTATGGTGAAACATAGTGGTGCATCTACTGGTCCTGGGGCTCTTGTTAAGCTCAATGGAATCATGAACTCCAGCAAGTACCAAGACATTGTGGCCAAAAATCTGGTTCCCTCTGTCAGGAAGCTGAAACTTAGCTGCAAATGGATCTTTCAGCAAGACAATAATCCCAAGCATACCTCAAAATCAACCAAGAAATCATTAACCGACCACAAAATGATTGTTTACTAATGGCCATCTCAGTCTCCAAAATGTTTCACTAATCTTTATCATAGGTGTGACTACTTTTGTAGTTGACTGTATAGTAACTGCCAAAATAAGAAAATAACTATTGTGTCTTAAGTGTCTTAATAGGGCGTTGGGCCACCACGAGCTGCCAGAACAGCTTCAATGCACCTTGGCATAGATTCTACAAGTATTTGGAACTCTATTGGAGGGATGCAACAGCATTTTTCCGTGAGAAATTCCATCATTTGGTGTTTTGTTAGTGGTGGCGGAAATCACTCACCACTCAGGCGCCACTCCAGAATCTCCCATAAGTGTTTAACTGGACTCAGATCTTGTGAATGAGACGTGGCATGGCACATAGTTTATATAATTTTCATGCTCATCAACCAACCATTTCAACCATTCAGTGACCACTCGTGCCCTGTGGATGGGGGCATTGTCATCCTGGAAGAGACCACTCCCATCAGGATAGATATACTTCCCCATATACATTTGAAGTCATAGAGTGCCCAAAGGCCATTACTGTCAAAAAATATCTCGTAACGGATGGATACCTTTGCGGGACCACAGACGTTGTGCATTTCTCAATAAATTATGATTGCACCAGAAAGGGAACATGGAATAATTTGGGTAAAGATATGAAACGGGAGGCCAGTCACTGTTGTTTGCACACTTTTGGCCCCATGTGCCAGTGTCATGTTCCATCACTAAGGCTTCTAGACGGGAGATTCTATGAAGCTCCTTGGTTCCGTTAAAACGGTTCTGTAGCTGGCTATGTTGTGAGCGTTCACACCTTTTGTGACATTTTACTTTATTGCTCTGCCAGTTCTCTTATGGTTTGTATTGTGGGTAGCACCACACCCTTTTTGTTTTGTCGTCTCGTCGTCTTTGTCATTTCCGAAAACGGTCACATGTCGCTTCAGGCTTCTCTTTGTCACCTGCCGACGGTGCCAATGGACTGCGCCTCTTCCCTTTGATGGAGCTTGTCGATTGCGCTAACCTGGTCATTATCTTGACAGCTGCTGCATCGGGATTGTTATTTCTACTGTGACAGACTCAAAGCCCCTGCTTTATATGGGCAAGGCAGACATGTGTGAATCGGCACTTTGTCTTTCCACCACTGCTGACTGTGCCACTTCACACACTGAGACATTCAGTGGAAAACAGCTCAACAAGTGCAAATCTGTCGTAATTTTGGAATGAATTCAACATCAGTATCACTGATTATCGTGTATGCCTGTACCCTCTTTTGAATTTTCATTTATTAATTATCTAACCCAATTATTCCTTGTCAGGATCACAGGGCAGGCTGGAGCCTATCCCAGCATGCATTGGGCAAGAGGCAGGAATACATCTTGGACATCGCAGGACACATACACCATTCACTCACACACTCATACCTACGGGCAATTTAGACTCTCCAATTAGCCTAACGTGCATGTCTTTGGACTGTGGGAGGAAACCCACGCAAACTCCACACAGAAAGGCCCCAGCCGGGATTCGAACCTCGGACCTTCTTGCTGTGCGGCGACAGTTGTATCCACTGCACCACCGTATGCCTCTCCGTACACTAGTAAAAATGTTTTGCACTTGTATGCCAGTGCTCGGAACATCTATTCACACTCGCAAACATGAGAACCATTCTATTACAGACTTATCAATACAAGTAGGAAGCCACTTTAACAAACAAAATGGAGTTATGAATCTAATTGTACGATGTACAAAACAATAGCGGTCTTAGGTGCTTTAGATGATGCCCGAGAAAGAGTTGTTTGGCGGTAAACACACGGAGGGCGAACCTACACGACCACTTGAAGGCAAAACACACCGGATCAGTTAATTAATACTGGTTAAAATGTCCGTGTTTCTATGAAACCGTCAGTTGATATTAAAATAGAAACAGAATTCAAATGACATGGTTATGCATTTCATTTATACATTCGATAGTACTACAGTTCACCTCCTTAGCTACAACGCAAATAATTATATACACTGATGCAAGGAGCAGATACATTACATTCCAGTCATTTGGCAGACGCTTTTATCCAAAGTGACTTATAGAAGGTAGCATTCGTTTAACCCCCAGATTGTATACTTGAATGTTGTGGGTTTAGATTCCAGTGGAAAAGTCCTTCTGTCGTGCTTGAAGGCTTAACCTCAGTCGACCCTGTAAATATTCTGGGCAAAAGAAAGAACTAGACGTGTCCAATGTCAGTAGCCCAGGATAAACCTGTCTGTTTACAAAATGTGGCATCAAGAACCATTAGAAGGGATATTTTAAAGATGAATGTATTTTTGTATGTAGGAATACATGCATGTATGTATGCAGTGCTTAATTTGTAAGATAAGAGATGCCGGGGCTCAACTCGCCTCCCCCAACCACACGCCCCCACGGAGGAAAAAGGGTAAACGTCTCCTACCTCTGTGTCGCTGCATTTCTGCATTCTATTTACATCTGCAATGTTCACTGGACGTAACGTTGTTTAATACCAGTATAAAATACGCGTTGTTGTGGCACTTTAGATATTTATGAGCCCGGGGCTCTGATTCTGAGTAAGGCATTTGCCGGGGCTATGGCCGGCACGAATTAAGCACTGTATGTATGCATATATGCATTTTGCCTAGTTTTTGCCATTACCCCATTAAATTACAGGTGCATACCGTAAATATGCAGATGACTAGTCACCTGGCTGGTTAGAGAATATGATATCTGAAAACATCTTTGCCGCTTTTCTTAAATATGTCTTACATGCTGTATGAACTCAGTGTCAAACGTGGAAATACAATGATCAACTCTACCTTTACGAATCACACCTCAGAATGTAGGCTATTGTATTTGACAACAAAGTGCCATGTAGCAATATAAAAAAACCAGTTTTTTTGCTCAATTAAACTGTTTTTGATATTGGGAAACACTGAGAACCGCTTAGGCCGAAACGTGTTTGTCTTTCTCATTATCCGAAAAAAAAAAAAAAAAAAAAAACGCAGAAAAAATACTGTTGTTAAGATGCTTCTAATTCAACCCTTTAATGCTAAAGTGCAGACTCCCGTATTTACTTTTTGTACGTAATTTGAGAAGCCAACCCACCGATTTGTTTGTCATTTTTGGGAGCAAGTGTTAGTAACGATCTTTTTGTAAGTTAAACTGTGAGGAGACGGTGAGTTACAGTCTTTTCCAGGTGTTCACGATTCACATGGAAATTATTCACCCAAGTGATGACTATCAACAATTAAAAAAAGGCACCCCACCCTCTTCAGTAACGTATGACTTATCCTGTTGTTTGCAAGCTGATGTGAGAAAGTGATTTTCAACGCAGAGTAAAAGTTGGCTCATGCACACACCTGTCTACGTGCCACTCAGTCAAGGCCGTAACCATGGAGTCAACATTGGGGGGGACCAAATCAATTTATTTATATTTTTTATATCAGCTAGGCTATATATTGGGGGGGACATTTTGAGCATATCTGAATATTGGGGGGGATGTGTCCCCCCCAATATATATGGTAATTTCGGCCTTGCACTCAGTGCCACATTAATTTTCTGTTGTGTCAGATCCCAGAGAGAACTTAGCTGAAGTGGGTGATGGAATTCTATGCCTTTATTCATTTGGGAATTTCCATATCACGACCTCATTTGGCGAGAATTTCCATATTCGTCTTCCTGCGTCTACTATCCAAATTCTGGCAATTCGCCAAAATTGCTTTTACATAAAACAAGGCTAGACCTAAGGCATCATATTTTTGTATTTGTACACGTTTGATAAGTCAGTGATAAGTTTATCCCTCGTATTATGTAAATGTTACACCAATGAACAACTCCTCTGAACACACTACTGCCTTTCGCTTTTAATTCTAAAGTGTCGCGCAGACGCTGTCACGTAAGGCGCACTGAGATGACGGAGGAAGCCGATCTCCAGGTGGCCATCCCGATCACGTTGAACACAAAGCCACTAGGGAGGGACACGGTCTGGCGAGTTCTCGTGAACACGGACATGAATACTGCATGGAGCTCCAGAGGCCAGCACACAGAAACACTACACCGCGGATATTAGCAGTTGGCAGTTTGGACATTCACCAGCTAGAGCCAGAGTATGTCAGAGAGGGGACTAACTATTCAATTAGTTTATTTTTTAGAGAATACATTTTTTTAGAATACATTTTAAAATGCAAACATAGTTTATTACATAGTGACTGGGGTAAACATCTTTGCTGCACCATTTAAATGACTCTTTCATTGCTGACCATCCTGTGGGAAATGTGAGAAGGCAAGGTGTCAGATGTAAACAGTGATGGGGCTGGCAGTGTAGTGTAATGGTTAGGGAGCTGGGCTTGTAACTCAGAGGTTGCAGGTTCAATTCCCAGGTGGGGCACTGCTGTTGTACCCTTGAGCAAGGTACTTAACCTGAATTGCTTCAGTAAAATATCCAGCTGTATAAATTGATTGTATGTAAAGAAATGTAAAACTGTAAGTCGCTCTGGATAAGAGCATCTGCTAAATGCCTAAAATGTAAATGTAAATGTGTTTTAGGGGGGTTGGTTGCTGAGATAAATTCAATTTAATCAAGTTACACAAATGGGCTCAAGCCCTGTAACACAATTTGGAATCCAAAATGTTTATATATATATTTATATATACACATTGGGTATAATAAGTATTCAACCCCTTTGGCATTTTCCACATTTTATTTCACAACACAAATTGCCATACAAGGTCAAATAAAAAGACTAAAGCTTTTTGTTAATTAATTACAAATAAATAAACACAATAATTGATTACATAACTATTCCCCCCTCCTTGATGTAATACTTTGTAGAAGCACCTGTAGCTGCAATTACGGCTGTGAGAATATTTGAGTAAGTCCCTACCAGCTTTGCACATCTGGACATATTTTATTTTCCTGGGACTTGGGAGAATATAAATCTTCTCCCAAGTCCCAGGTCTCTTGCAGACTGCAGAAGGTTTTCCTCCAAGATTTGTGTATATCTTGTTCCATCCATTTTGCCCTCTTATTTTGACAAGTTTTCCAGTCCCTGAAGCAGAGAAGCAGCCCTATAGCATTAGGCTCCTGTCACCTAGTTTCACAGTAACAATAGTGCTCTTGGGATGATGCGCAGTGTTCGGCTTGTGCCAAACATGGCGCCTAATGTTGATGGAAATGTAATTGATGTTTATTCCAACAATAATATATATATTTGTAAATGTGTAATTACAGGTACCAAGGTTGCCAGAAAGCCCATGCTGTTCTCACACACACACACACACACACACACACACACACACACACACACACACACACACACACACACACACACACACACACACACACACACACACACACACACACACACACACACTCACACACACACACACACACACACACACACACACACACACACACACACACACACACACACACTGCTCTCCTACTCTATGCCCCATGCAAACAGAGTAGAGTACAGTCATCTCTCTGTAAATGATACCAGTATAACAGCCAGATACAGTTTGCTGCTATTCTCTAGCTTGCAGTTAAACCCGTCAATTACCCCTTAGAGAAACATCTAATGCCTAACGTTGATGCCAAAAAGTTCAATCTTGGTCTCATCAGACCATAGAAACTTCCTTATTGGTTTGAGTGTCTCCCACATGCCTTCTAGCAAACTCACGTGAAATTTCATGTGTTTTCTTCAACAATGGCTTTTTGAAACCCTCCCTAATGCGCATTTGTGAAGTGCCGGGCTATTGTTGTCCCATGGACTCCAATCAAATAATTGTGACAAATTCAGAATTACTGAAGACAACTGATTGCACCAGTTTACTTAAGTGTGCCCTAGAAAAATGGGTGAATACTTATGCAATCAATTATTATCTGTTTGTAAATAATTAACAAAAAGCTTTAGAATTGTTTTTATTTTATTTGACATTATAGTATTACAATATTTTGTGTTCATCAGTGGCAAGAAACCCCAATTAAATCCATTTTGTTTCCATGAAGTAAGAAAACAAAATGTGAAAATAACAAAGGGGTGAATACATTTTATAGCCACTATACATGTATGTAAATAAAAGAAAAGAAACGCATAACATACTTTTAATGCTAAAGTAAAATTCATAAAATTGAAATTAAGTCTATAAATAGTACAGTATATGCACATATATACTTGTTACATATAGTTACATATAGCATATGTTCATGTGTAGATGTTATTAACACAGGCTAATATGACACTTCATAAAGGCATATTTATGTATTTATTCATATTCCACCAAAATATTTAAATTAAACTACTTTATTATTATTATTATTATTATTATCATTATTATCAGGGCGATTCTAGGACTTCACCTTTAGGGGGGGCTCAGCCCCCAATGAGAATGTACACATGCAAAGCACAAGCCTACATTTTTAATTAATTTACTGTTACCTTCTCCAACATTTTCAGGGGTTCTGAGATGAAAGACAGGCGGGACTAAAGCCCCCCTAAATGGGGTCTAATAATTATTATGATTATTGGCTGTGGTACGGTCTCCGCCCCGGTTTTCTGAGCGCACACACAGGCAGCCAGCATCGTGGCAGTGTGCTTTCACTCGGACCTGCCAAGGCTCGGATAGAGAGCCAGAACTTCAGTGTGTGATCCGCGGGCTGGCCCGTGGCCACTCCCTATGGCAAGGTCATGCTACATTCCAACAGAGGCTACATTCTGCAGGCACGGCAGCTTTCCCACAGCAGCTACCCCTTAACACGGGCCTGCAGAAGGTGCCGTCCTTCGGATGAGACGTTAAACAGAGGCCCTGACGTCACCGCGGACATTAAAGATCCTGTGGTGCTTCATCTTTTACCCTACAGCTGCTCAGCCATGCAATCCCCCCTATGATGATGATGATGATGATGATGATGATAATGATAATCATAATAAAGTTGATGAAGATGACAATGTTGATTATTATTACGGTTGTTTGTGAGTATTGTAATTATGATTATACGATACATTATTTTTTTTTTTATTACAATTATTATTAGTATTATTGTTTGAATTCAAAACGAGATCATATATTTATTCCTATTATATCTGCATTTCATTACTTTTCATTTAGGCCGTACACTGCATCTCACTTGTTCGATCTAACTCGGTTTGTCCACCCACCAGATAAGTAGTTCTGTAAATCTAAAACATACGCTGAAACATAACCTGAGAGGTCTGCTGGTGGACACTGAATAGCCAGTGGTGTGGCGAGTGTATCTGCTCACATTCTTTGCCCCAACCCCCAAGCCCGTTCTCTTATCTGCGCCACGCAAGAGTGAGCTCACCGCCCTGGTCTGGGCTCCCGCTTTAACAGACAGTGCCGTTAACAGATCAGCATTCTTGCTCGCGAGCGCTGGTTTGAGAGGCCGTTCATTTTCCCGACATGCTGAAGTAAACCCGCAGCTATGGATGACCAAAAAAAAAGTTTAAAAAAAATAATCTATTCACCCCACAATATTGTGTTCAGATCACAGTGTAAATAAGCTCACCTGTACTTAAAAAAACCATACATTATGGGTTTTCTATATAGCTTGGTATTTTAGTGAAAATTAGTGCAAGGTGAGCTCTCCTACCAAGTACGTGAATTAGACAGAATTTAATCCAACTGCCAATCGATCTTTATTTTCAACAACATGGTTCGTTATATTGGTCTGGATTCAATTGAAATGTTGTCCTTAACCTCCATCAAACACTTGCACTTAGTTTGTGTGCCAAAGGTAAGCACACACATGGATCGAATCCAGGCCACAGTGTGACAACAAAAGGTCGAGCATTTACCAAACATATAATTAATCAATACTTACATAAAATTAATATTTTACTTATATCTGCAATTGAAAATGATGGGCAATGCCTTGTTTGAACTGCAATATGAAATGGTTAATATGTGCCGGTGAAACATGCATTGTGGTATTTGAGTGTAGTCTAGTCATAACTGTCTGTGTAGGGAGAGCAGGGTAAGTTGTCACACGGGTAAGTTGTCACACTGTTCATACCTCCAACCACAGGGGCGCCAGCTAAAAAATGGAATAGCTGCTTTGGTGCAATTAGGGCCAGCTTGAATTACTTTGCCCAGGTGGTCACAGGCCTCTTTAATTGCAGTCAAGCAGAAGTCGTTCGCCTTTTCCTGCAAAAGTAAGTAAATGGTGTCGTGTATTTCATGTAATAAAACCGTGTTAGGTATAAAAATGTCCTAAATTATGTTTCTGTACCGAATGAGGGAAACAATAATGTGTTTATTTATATGTTAGCTGCAGTATTTTGTCGAACTAACCGTGTTTTTTAACAAACGTTTGCCCACATGCCCGTTTGGGGCTAGTTGTCTAAATGGCTTTGAGGCAAGTTGTCACATGAGGCTAATTTAAATTTGTTTTTGAAGGAAATATGCATTGAGGGGAGGAAGGAAAGGAACAAACCATCGAAGGAACCAAAAATAAAGTGAGATGATGGTGCGAAATTATAAAAGAAAGACAGAGAATGGTAGCACAGCTCCGGATATAATGCTGAAGGCAGTCAGACAGGTGAAGCTGGAGAACATATCAATCAGAAGCACAGCAAACGATTTTAATATAAACTACCGTACTCTGGCTCGGTATTGTGAAAAGATTACCAGCGAAGAGATTGTCAGTCAGGCAGCCATGCCAACAACATTGGTTGGCTATAGAAAGCCACGGCAGATATTTCCACCTGAGTTGGAGATGCAGCTGGTCCATTATATTGCCAGGTCAGCGGACATTTATTTCGGTCTGTCGCCTAGTGAGACCAAAAGACTTGCCTACCAGTTTGCTGTGGCACACAAGCTGCAGTTCTCACCAACGTGGGCTGAAACAGAAAAGGCCAGCTCCGAATGGTTTACAGCCTTTTAAAAAGGCACCCAATGCTGTCGATAAGAAAGCCTGAGGCAACGAGCCTTGCCAGAGCTAGTAGCTTCAACCGGGAAAATGTAAATGCCTTCTTCGACAATTTAGCCAATGTGCTGGACAGGCATCGATTTGGACCGGGGACATATGGAATGTGGACGAAACTGGGGTGACCACGGTCCATAAGCCTGACAAAGTAGTGGCCAGACGCGGATTCAAACAAGTAGGGTCGCTGACCTCCGCTGAAAGGGGGACACTGGTCACACTGGCCTGTGCTGTGTCAGCCACAGGAAATAGTATACCTCCATATTTCATATTCCCCGTGTCAACTTCCGAGACCATTTTTAAACAGCGGACCACCTGGCAGCAGGGGGCGGCAAATCCATCGGGGTGGATGAAAGATGTGCACTTTGTTGACTTTCTTAAACATTTCACTGAGCATACAAAATGCTCAAAGGAGAAACCATCTTTGCTGCTTCTGGACAACCACATATCTCATATGTCCATTGATGGACTCAATTACGCCAAAGAAAACGGCATAATTATGGTCTCGTTCCCACCCCACTGCTCTCATCGGCTTCAACCCTTAGACAGGTCTGTCTACGGGCCGCTAAAAGGCACATCAACACGGCGTGTGATGCATGGATGAGGAACAATCCTGGGAAAACAATGACTATTTATGACATTCCTGGGATTGTGGCAATCGCGTATCCTGTGGCGGCAACCCCCCTGAACATTCAGGCTGGCTTTAGGGTAGCTGGGGTACAGCCTTACAACAGGGACATCTTTTTGGAAACTGAGTTTGCGCCATCCTATGTCACGGATCGCCCTGCCCCATCAGGCCCCAGCACCAACCCTGCCCTGCCAGCCCTGCCAGCCCTGCCAGGCACAAGCACCAACCCTGCCCTGCCAGGCACAAGCACCAACCCTGCCCTGCCAGGCACAAGCACCAACCCTGCCCTGCCAGGCACAAGCACAGGCACAGAGACACACCCAGACCCGGTCAGTTCCCATCCCAGCAGACTACCAACTCCAGAGGACCTCCGGCCATTTCCAAAAGCTGGTCCCCGAAAACAAGCTAATAACGGAAGAAAGCGGCGCAGGACCGCAATTTTAACAGACACACCCGTGAAGCAAGCACTACAAATTGAAACATCGCAATCTAAAAAAGGCTGTTTCTGGGGAATAAAAAGGCAAGGGTAAAAAGAAACCTGGACGAGTCACCAGCGGATGAAGGGGAATGCTTATGCCTAGTCTGCATGGAGCCATTCTCGAACAGCCGCCCAAACGAGACTTGGGTGCAGTGTGGGAGATGCAAGAAGTGGGCCCATGATGCTTGCACCCCAGGCCACACAATTTATGTGTGCCAGAACTGTGACTCGGAAGATGAGTCTGATTAGATGAGTTCTGTAATGAAATGTACTTGGTTGTTTTTTTGAATTTTAAAGTAAAAAGACATGTTTTCTTTACAATTACTGTGTTGTGTTCTTATTTGTTGATAATCCAATGTGACAACTTACCCACTGGTGGGGTAAGTCGTCCCAAGTGCACACCCTCTATGTAACTGTCTACAACTCCATACTGAAATAATACATGAAAATGCAATTCATACAAAATATGTGCCCAAGACTTCCACCTTTCATTCGGTATGACATTTATACCACTCCGATGTATTGTGCCCAAGACAGGTAAGACACAGTGGAAAGTGTGCCAACATACCCCGCTCTCCCATGAGGATCTGTGAAAATATGACTTTTTAGAGCAAATTGCTTCATATAATAGGCCCTATACAGGGCTGGACTGGCTATAAAGTTCACTGCTAGCACCCCGTCGACAGAAAATGGGGCGCCACTGGATGGGCCGGTCTGAGCCAAATGGCAGGGCCTATTTTTTGTCCCAGTCCAGCCCTGGCCCTATATACCTGTGAATAAAGTTCACTGCTACAAGAGAAAGGAAAGAGTGCAAAATAAAATTCTGAAAAGGGCAGATCACAGACTTTTATTTTTATTTTTTACATATCTTCCGCTATGGGAAAAAAAGGGTTTCACCTTCCGTGAGACACACACACACACACACACACACACACACACACACACACACACACACACACACAGGAAAGGCTACAGGGGGTGGAGTCAAGACAGGGCGAAACTGAAAACGTTTCACCTACACACCGCGCAGGTAGCTACTGTCCCGTCTCGGACTACCTTCCTTAACTACACAACAGAACAATACAGCTGACACACCTTCGTTCGGGAGAAAAGACCGTGAGCCGAAGACAGCCTCCGCCCCTCTCCACCGTGCCCTGAGCGCTCATGTCAACTTGTGCCTGTTTGCTATCCTAAGTCCGGTAGTGTGGTGCGGATTTCAATTCGCCTTCTTTTCAAACACGGATCGCCAGCTAATTATTGTCCCAAGCATGGCCCACGGCGTCCTTTTCCTCGCTAGTTTCTTTTGTGTGGTAAGTAGTTCAAATATTTATAAAATAATTCATGCAGATGTATATTTTGGCTGTGAACGAACTGTGAGACAATAAAGTCGAATTTAAGAGTTTTAAAGTAGCCTGTAGTTTGTGCTCAATATGCGTATGTTATTAGTGAAAAAGCCAGGGCATACAAACTAGTAGGCTACAATGTATTAAAATCAGCGACTAGTATGAAGTTCCCGAATGTGGACTACAGACTTAGCGAACCGTTATAATATGGTTTTCTTTGATAAATATTAATTGGTAGATACCATTTGTAGACTTTTTTAAATTGTGGAGCCGATTTCAGAAAACGTTATTTTATTATGCGGTATAATGCGCGTTTCGTCAGTTGAATTAGCTGAGCGATTTAATTACGTTATGATGGTTGTAAGCAATAGCCTAGTTATCTCTGTGTTTCCACAGAAACGCGTTGTTCCTTAGTTAATTTCGTCTAACTTTGGAGTCGTCTTCATTGCACTTTAACCCGTACCCAAGAATATTGTCTATTAGTGCTGGATGTTTGAGTAGCCTACCCCTGCGCCGACTTGCTAGTTTTCCTGGGTGTTCCCTTGATTGATTGAGCTGTTGATTGAATTACAGTTTGAATTTGAAATCTGGACGGTTATTATGTAAGATTTGAGGCCTCGGGAAAATGTATATTTGAAAGTATTTGTGCCAGCCAGTGAAAGTTAACATATTTCTTTACACTGATTTGCTAGTATGTGTCCCATATTAAATAATATATGAATTCATATTGCACAGTTGAACTCCAGTGCTGAACTGAATCACAGTTGGTTAGGGTGTACTCCAGTGAAGTGGTTCATCAGCAGTTAACCCTGCACTATAGCCTTTCTTATTCGCGGCAACACATCTCCTGACAAACATTTCCACTTTGAATGGTAGCCTATACTTTATAACCTAGAAGGTATAAATAGTCGTACGTGTGTGGAAAGCCCAAAGAGGTTTCAACAACGTTCTTTTTGTTAAACAAATGTTTTGTAAAATGTAGTGGCTGTGAAAAACAGGCTAAACCTCAACCTGCCCACCAGCCGTTAATAAGGGAGATAAGAAGGGTGCTGATGGGCTTAACCACTAAACACACTTCCTGCTTTTTTCTTCTTCTTTCTTTCTCTTTATTCCTTTCTTTTAAGGTACTTTCTGGATCTGTAGTGTCTTGTGTCCAACATTCCGCTCAGGAAGGAATACCTGAGCAAGCTGGGAATCGCGTTTCAAAAGGTATAGGAACGCAGATGAACGTCAGGGCATTCCTTCACTCGACAGATGCCTGTCACTCAGGAAAACTTTCATCCGTAACATTCTCACCGTCCTGCTCTCATCCCTTCCTGTCACTGTGGTCAGACGTGAACCTACCGATGCAAAGGCCATGAGACCAGGCTGCCAATCATTAAACTTTAATTGTGACAGCTGGGGGCCTCGGGGGGCATAAGGGAAAGCTGTCACCTGGAATGTGGGTTGCCCACTGCACCTGCGTTTCGACACCCGGCTGTGCTAACCTGGCTCCATCGGGGCCGGCGATTGGCTGCCAGAGGGAGGGGGGAGGGTGAGCTGGCACTGGCTCGCTGAGAAACGCAAAAGGCTTCCCTGTACGGGAATAACTGGCTTGCCTCCAAGGACTCGTGGGGGAGGGTAAAATTGAAAGAAATATAGGGTATAATTGGCTACTGAATTGGGAGAAAAACAAGAAAAAGAAAAAATCAACAAACAAACAAACAAAAAAACATAAATAAATGTGACAATTGAGTGTCAAAGCCAACCTTTTCAGTTCATTTTCCACAAAGTGGAGTTTTATATTATTTTATATTTTGTTGGGGTGGGGGTGGGGGTCTGGTATGTGAGTATCGTTAGTTAGAAGATCTTTGAAACTGGAGAAAGCAACCTGATCTCATGCTCTTCTCGTTGCTAGGCTGACGTTTGAGCAGACCTGGGTCAAATGTGTATTTGGAAAAATGACTACTCTTTAGATACTGGTCAAATTTTAAAACATTCCTGCAGAGAATTATAACAAAACATGTTACAAGCCAAAATGAAAGAATTAGACTTATTAGATGCTCAAAAAAAATACAGTGTGATGGTTTATTTAACTGTGCAGGTTGGTTAACATCTCAACCCTTGGGACTTAAGCAGAACACTGTGTTTCTCATGCTAAGATGCTTTTGGAGTGCGTATGTACATCGTACAAACTAGCTAGCACCAAACCAAACTAAACAAACAAAACTAACCAAACAAAACCAAACCAAGATCACACAAAAGCCCCACCTGGGACTCAACCCCACAACTTTGCGGTTCACAAGTCTAGATTCCACTTCCACTGTGCACACCACCACACCCAGTTAATGTGGGGATTAGTCCGAATTACTGCACTATATTTCTTGCTGGGAAACGTCTGTAAAGGTGAATGTTTTCCCATTGTCAGAATTGTGTCTTAAGCTACCTATGAAGGCATGTATGTACAGCATATCTTCTGTCTCCACGGCTGCGCAATGCACTGCTGGGTTTCAGTTACCATTTCCCTAGCCTAGGAAATATACTTTCAGACCAGTTAGCCCTGATCTGATTTTATAACATGTATGTATGTAAGTGATGGTGAATAAAACATTTAGTAAGCTAATATGTATATATGAGTATTGCGCATAATAACTGTAGTATGAATGCCTGTGATATGAGTAATATCATGAGTTGGTTCCACGAGCGATGGCGAAATGTATTAATGTGATTTTGATATTTTAATATTCAGACTTCATCGCACAGGCTGGACTGGAGAGGTCCTGGGCTTTGCGTAAGGACCAGAATGAGTGGGAGATTCAAGCGAACGATAGCTTTTCTTCTTCAGACAGCCAGGTAGGAGGGAGGGCCACTGGCAGGCCTTGGCCTCAACGTGCCTTTGTTTTCAAATCTCAACATGCCTTTCTGCAACTGCGCGATTACGTTTGAACCTTGATTCAGCGGTCTATTTGTGGTCTGTTGTGCTGTTTAATTAATCCAAATGCCTCGCTCTCTTTCCCTTTTTTCAGCATAAAGTTCTGAGACGCACAAAAAGACGTTGGAGCTTCTTACCTTTCAACATCGTGGAACACGACACGCCTCCCTTTCCCAAGGATGTCGACATCGTGAGTATCCCAGAGTCCCAGGATTCCGACGTCGCTCAACTGTGGGCAACGGTCACAATAACAATAACAGTAATAAGGAAACGTCTTATTCTGACTCGACACCAGTGCCAGTGAATTCTGAAAAGTAATTTAAGCCGTTCTGTTGAATGTGGGAATTCAATAGCTCCCCCTCCCCATCCCCCCAGCCCCCAAACCTCAGCTCATCATTACCTGTCAGGTTTTGTCCATTCTTAACAACTAAAATATTGATAAGAGCATGTATTTTCATCAGTGAATGCATTTTTAGAAACTCTAATGCTATGTCTGGGTAGCTGCTTGTGAATGATCGTTTAAGAGAATAACAACGTGTTGAAAGGCGATGTCTTTTTCGGATATATTTGACATCACAGATACCACTTCTCCCTCCATGTTTTTATACCTTTGTTTTCATGCATTTTCACAGATCGCATCGACCAGTTCGGTGGATTACTCTGTGTACTACAAGCTCAGTGGCCCCGGGGTCACGGAGGCCCCGATTGGCCTGTTCTCCGTGTCCCCTGACACTGGCATGCTGAAGGTTCACCGAGCTGTCGACCGGGAGGTGTACCCACAGTTCATAGTGAGTGTACCTTAATATCACCGACACTCTGTCACAGGCTGAGTGGCACATCAGGCACTCGTGTGTGTGGTGCCAGGAGCTCCCAGGGGCAATGCGGAACTGGCCCAGGGAGGGAGGGGTTAGGTGGGCAGGGTAACCCCGGCCTCATCGCTCACTAGCGCCTCCGCTGGTCAAACGGATGACGGCGATCTGCATGCAGAGCGGATGCGATTGGCTGGCTGCGTGCGCTTTGGAGGAGGGGCATGGTCGTCCGTGCCCTTCCCGATTGACAAGAGGATGTTGCAGGGATGGGACGGGCCAACGCGTTGTGATCGCGCATTCGAAATACACGTTACAATTTTCATGAAATGATGTTATTATCTATGGCGACCTAAATGGATTACACAGATGTTTAACCGCTGTTCATTTCCTCTTAGTTTATAGCAAGCGTATTCGACAGAGTAAGCCACAGGGAGACGGATCTACCGCTTCCGATCACAGTCAACGTGGACGACGTGAACGACAATGCCCCAGAATTCTCAGGATCCCTCCAGATATCTGTGATGGAGAAAGTCAGCGCAGGTGAGAGCAACATTTCGAGATGTTTTGTGGGGGCAGAGATGTACCTCAATGCTGATTTTATATAATTTTCTATATTTTACTCACTTGCTTTTATCTTTCTTGTTTTATGTCTTGTTTTGTTTACCGTTTATACTAGAGATGCACCGATCGATCGGCCTCTGACCGGAAATGGCCGATTTTCAGCTGATCGGCCTCAATCGGTGACTTGATCCCGATCACTCCACATAACCGATTCTGTGCGCCGGTTGGCTCCTCGCCCCCCTCTTTTTCACGTGACGTGCGCGCACCCGTGAGCCAATGCAAACAGATCAGATGAGCGCAGCGCTGAAAACGCCTCAACATGTCCTTAGTATGGGCGTTTTTCACAGTCAGTGAAGACGACTTAAAGCTTGCAGTTTGTCATACATGTCAATCGAAAATAAGCCGCGGAGGAACAACCTCGAAAACGTTCGAACGACCAACCTAATCAGACACTTGAAAAGTCATCACCCAGGTACCAAGTCGATGCCCAAATTCTGACGGTAGTCGTTTTTCTACAGTACCGTAGGTACCGGGGTTAATTAACAATTAACTTCGTTGCGCTAGTTCGGTTCCTCTGAACCATTTTCCATTAATAGAACATAGTGGTAGTGCATAAACCTGACGTAATAATGCCCGCTGAAGCACTGAATTGCACTGAAATCATTATGTTCGCTAATGAGTGACGTTATGAAACAGTGCTATTCACTCATACAAATCGAACTTATTAGACCTAATGATAAATTCATCTAACGATTTCTAGCTAAACCACAAATTGTGTATTAACTGTGTTGTGCATGAAGGTGCCAGCTGTGCGTTTCCACTATCAAACAAACTCAGAAACAGCAGCATCGCCTCTTTTCCAATTACTCCTAGTTTGAAACATTTTTATCTAAGCTAGTTAAAGTCGTAGTCGTTAGGCTACCTGACTCACGCAAATAACGAAATTCTGCTGAAGAGCGGCTTGTTTCAATGCCTTTGACAAGCTCCGCAACTGAAACATCCGCCCTTATATCGCTACAAGTGTTTTCCATTGCACTATATAGAATTGGGATCTACTCTAATCCACCTCTAGCAAACAAATTAGTCTAGCGCATCATAGGTTCGAACTAACCTGTTTTCCATTAGCATTGTCGCAATAACTTTCTGATGCACGCTGTTGAAGCCATATAATTATTTAATGGAAAAAGGGCTTGTGTCATCTGTCATCAGAATATAACGTTAGTGTTTAAAAAAAATATTTCCGGACTAATGGTCTGTCACCATGTCAGTAAATTTAAACTACTCTTGTTTCTTTTTATTTATTTCTTAAAGGCTACATGCCACTGTTGTTGGATTCTCTTTTATTCATCATTGAATTTAATTTGCACAAAAAAGAAAAGCTCTGTCCAGTAACCTGGAACACTTTTTTTATTTTGAAATGTGTTTTAGTGAGACCTACCTCATGCTTCTGACCTACCTCAGAATTGTCAATCTTAATTTTCTATTAAAGCAAAGTTACAAATCGGAATCGGCCAAAATCGGTATCGGCAGGTCAGACTAATCAAAAATTGGAAATCGGAATCGGCCAAGAAAATCGCAATCGGTGCATCTCTAGTTTATACCCCTCATAGTATTTCATATTGCTGCTGCTCTTTTACCGTGTAAAGCACTTTGTAACTTTGATTAGAAAGTTGCTACACAAATAAAGATTGATTGATTGATATATATGTATACATACATTTCCTGCTCTCTACACAGTAAAATGTCCAGTGTGCAGGTTTCTTTGATAGAGTACATCCCTATTAGACTCATATAAAGTTCAATGAACACAGAATATTTTACTGTGCAGTTGAGGGAGATCGTCAGGTATTCATATTTAATTTCGCAATCCATGACGGCAACTGCGGTTGACATAACTTTACCCTTTCATTTTCAAACGATGTGGATTGTTTATTACAGACTCAAATGAATGTCAAGCATCTCAACTCTTCTTTTTCTGATCCTCAAACATAACCCAATATTTGTGACAGTGGAACATTTTCATGAAAATCCATGCTTTTAAATTGGTACAGAATAATGTCCGTTTGGTATGACATTACAAGCGCTTTAATTTTGCTGTTGCTCGATGCAGGAACAGTATGCGGGAAAATAAACGCTACTGACCGAGACGAAGCAGGGACACTTCACACAAAGATCCAGTACCTGCTCCTCACTGGAGGGGACCTATTCCTCATCGACTCTCATACTGGGGTCATCACCACAAAAACTGCTACCCTCGATAGGGAGGTAAGAGTGCTCTTTTATATTTCATTATTTCTCTAGCATTGCTTCTGCTAATATA
Source organism: Aldrovandia affinis (assembly GCA_029706075.1). Taxonomy (NCBI): domain Eukaryota; kingdom Metazoa; phylum Chordata; class Actinopteri; order Notacanthiformes; family Halosauridae; genus Aldrovandia; species Aldrovandia affinis. The sequence goes on along the minus strand of JAINUG010000290.1, from coordinate 696,157 downwards.
TATATATATATATATATATATCAGAAGTAATATTTTGGGTTTATTATTTGCTTGTTAAACAAAATAGTTTTTTCTGAGCAATTGTATTAGTATAAAAGAATATCATTTTCCAATTTTCTTTAGCATACAGCCTTCTTTATATTCTTATATTCTCTCCTATATGTTACGTAAGCATTTCCTATTTATTGAATAATTGAATAATTATGTTTAGCTTTGATTTCGAAAATTCAAAAGAGGGCGGCACGGTGGTGCAGTGGATAGCATTGTCGCCGCACAGCAAGAAGGTCCCGGGTTCGAATCCTGGCTGGGGGCCTTTCTGTGTGGAGTTTGCATGTTCTCCTGTGCCCACGTGGGTTTCCTCCGGGTACTCCGGTTTCCTCCCACAGTCCAAAGACATGCACCTTAGGCTAATTGGAGAGTCTAAATTTGCCCGTAGATATGAATGTGTGAGTGAATGGTGTATGTGCCCTGCGATGGATTGGGGTGTACCTGTCCAGGCATGCTGTATTCCTGCCTCCCCGTCGCCCTGAATGAATATGCTGGTTAGATAATGGATGGATGGATGGATGGATGGATGGATGGATGACCATGGAATAATGGATGGATGGGTTGGAGATAATGGATGGATGAATGAATGAATGAATGAATGAATGAATGAATAAAAATACAAAATGGCCAAAGGACACTGTTGACTTAGTGGGGATCCTGTGTGTGGTATTGCAGGTGCAGGACAAACACTTAGTCACTGTGCAAATAAAAGACATGGACGGTGCATCCAACGGACTGTTCAAGACCGGAACGGCGACCATCTTGTTAAAGGACATAAACGACAACCCACCTACTTTCAAGCAGGCAAAGGTACTTTTAATTATTATACATGTATATATTATTTAAGATGTATATTATATACTGTATACATGTATGTCGTTTTTATTAAAGTAATAATAATTTTAAAAACATTTTTTTGAAAGAAAACAATTGCGGTTTTAGTGGACGTGGAAGCTGACGATTCATGATTTGGAAGCTGTGCTAATAGGGGATTATTACGACAGTAACAGTAGATGCTGCTTACACACGTGTGCACAGGTCAGGTAATGAGGTTGTTAAAGGTTGCCAAATTCCCTCAGGCCGACCTGTCAAGAAGAACAAAAAACTAAAAAAAGGGCTTTGTCCCCTTTGTCATAAAATCAAGGCGCTCGATTGGTTCTCTGTACTCTGAGGAACACTGCCTGGAGTTGTTTAGGTTGTTGCATACTAAATTTTCCGAAAAATAACCTTTCCTTTTCAAACTGTGTGCACAAACACACCAGGAATGAGTAGCTGTGGGGGCTCGGTGGGGGCTGGTTGTGCTGGTTTCAGTCATTTCTTGAGTAAAATGCTTAAGGGGATTTTAGCTTGGGGGGTTGACTTGCCCCTTTTTCTTGTCCGTGTGTAAACGAGTGGCTGAGCTGAGATCTGCTTCTGAGAGGTGATATTTGTTTTAAGGTATTCTTAAACCACTCTTAAAAAGGCGTTTATGTGCTCTTTTATAACTAATTAAGATGGGGTCCGATATTACTGTCAGGGACGCGGTTCTCGGACCGTCCGCCAGCCCTGAAGCACGTCCGCCCCCAGGGTGTCTCCAGAACATGGGTTCAAAGAAGACCCGACAGAGAATTAGCTTGCCTCGTAGAGACGAGTGGCGGACCCGTGTGGGGAGGGTTAAATCGAAATAAATAGAGGGTGTAATTGGCCACTAAATTGAGAGAAAAACGGGGAAAAAAAACTGTAACGAATTTTAAAAATAAATAAATAAAGTGACTGTAGATTGGAGCGACACTACGAAGCCACAGAGACAGAGACAGAGTACCAGATTCATCTGAGAAGATTTATGACTTATTTACTTTTTAATTGAATAGCACTTTCCCTCAAGAAGACATTTGTCCTTAACTCTAACTCACAAATGCAATTATAGTTTTTTTTTTTTTTAAAGTTGAGCCATCACCGAAACTGACTCGTAAAAACAATGTTTGTGAAGGAAATAAAGTCACGCTTGAATTTGTTTGTCGGTCAAAGTTAATGACAAATTGGGCCGCGTTTATCAATGATTTTGTAAATATGCACGCAAGTTTCCCCATAAAATGAAAAAAAAACTAACAACTGCCGCCGCACTTATCAAACGTTCAGAGGCACTCCGTAAATCTGGCTCTAAGACAGTATTTCTCAATCCATTCCTGCAGGGCAATGCCCTGCCCTGGAAATTTAAATTCCGCTCCCAACCTATCATCTTCTTCGGCCGTCTGTTAATGATCACTTGAGCACGATTGAGTGGTGGTTGGAATGAAAACATGCAGGACAGTGTGCCCTGTAGGAATGGACTGAGCTCTAAGATGTTGCACAGCCTCAATAGAAGGGTTCTAGGGAATCAGAACCGGCTCATGAGCCACTCGTCATCCTCGGCAAAAAAGTCAGACCGGTCCCTGAAAATGCGATCTCGCCCGAAGCGCTCTTGCTATTGCAAGGTTACAGCATTTGGGCCATTTAAATAGTATTTCTCATCGATTAATTATTTAAAAAACAAAACTGCAATTATGAAATCATAGTAACTCTTTGTAATGCCATTACTCATTTCAAACAGTTTTGTTTTACTTAATTCAAATAGTATTCGCAACCAATTTATGTTAGTCTCTTTATAATTTATCTTTCTTTATGATATTTCAGGACAAAATATGTATACAAAGAAGCCTATTTAATGTCCAATTTCATCAATAAAAGTGAAAGATTTGAGTTAAAAGAGTTTACACACACTCTGCGTGTGGTCTCAGGTTTTCGTAAATTTCCTTCGTTTCCCGAAAACTTTGATAAATCCCAATTTTCATGTGTAAATGTGAAATACATTTGAAATGTGTAAATGTTGGTATGAAGGAATTATGAGAAATTTCGTTGGTATGTTGCTTGATGGGCGAGGCCCATTGTGTATTGAATCCAGCCAGATGTTGGTGGTTTCGCTCGAATCCAGACATTCATTTACTGACGCATCTAAAAGAAGAGGTTTCGGTCCTGATTAGACACTTCTGGCATCGGACGAACTTATAAATTACGACGGCAACACAAATGGCTTGTTGTTCAAGTGACTGTTGCAGTCGAGCAACTGTTGTGTAATCACCACTTTAGGTGCACTTAGGTCATTAATATGAAGAGCTGATTGGCCACTGGTCGCCAGGTAGAGATTGAAACCTGCTGAACATCAAACCTGATGAAGCTCATGGAAGGAAAGCAAAGGATTTCGCACATACTGCTTATCAAAAGAGCAGCGCCTTGGGCCATTGGTGTGGTTTGGAGGCTGATCAACAGTCAAGGGTAGCACTTTGTCATTTGCTGTCTGGGGCGCTCATAGCCAGCATAACTGGCAGCGATGATTGATTGATGAGCTGATTGCGATATGTATACGAAACCCGTAACCTCACACGCCACGTGGATGGAGTTCTTCTTTCCACACCCTCCAGTGCATCACCTGCTGACGAAGTTTGCATTTTGTCGAAGGTGTAGCTCTTAACCTTTAGCCTGCATTTGTTTCCCGTGCAGTACAACGCAAGGGTGCAAGAAAACAAAGCGGAAGTCATGGTCCTCAGAATCCCAGTGGAAGACAAGGACCTGGAGAAAACGCCCAACTGGAACGCTGTTCACGATCACAAAGGGGAATGAGAACGGGAATTTCAGGATCGAAACCGACCCCAAAACTAACGAAGGACTTCTCTATGTTGTCAAGGTGACTGAAAAAGCCCTTACCAGGCAGAATATCTTTAATATATAATATAATAATATAATATAATAATAATATATATACCATTTTAGCAGAAATATATAATATATGCCATTACGCCATCTTTGATGTGTGAATGACCAAAACCACGTTTTTGAGTCTGAATGAAGGCACAGATGGCCATTGAAATGTGCTGCTTTGTTTATTTATTTCTTCTTGCTGGTTAGATGCTTTCTTTTGAAGCATGGACAAGATATCTGATTACAATCAGTTACACTGTCCAGTAAAACCACCATGACTTATTTAACTAGCAGCAACATGGAATATACATAACTCAATTTGTAATTTGACCATGGGCCTCCCGGCTCTGCTATCTCTGGTGTAGTGATAAAGGGAGTGTCACTATTAATAGCCATGTGAAGGACTGGCTGGTCATTTGATGCTATTATGGTTAGCGTCACAATATTGATTATGCTGCAAGCCACTGAACAAGGTCAGAGTGGAATGATTTAAATCTACTTTATGATTTAAATTATTTTCAACATTTAAAAATATGTTGAAAAGAATTGCCCTGCTGGTGAAAATAGTACAAGTTATATTCCCATTTACATTTTAAGCATTTAGCAGACGGTCTTATCCAGAGCGACTCACAAGATGTGCATAAATACACGGTAGGAACAATCATAGATCGCACAAGAGATCAGTGCAGTAATACAGCAATGGACATCGTTGCAGGCAGCTGCACACCATACCTGTAACACTGGGAATGTAAACACTCTTCCTCCTCCTCCTCTTTGTCTCGTCCGCTCAGCCACTGGATCGCGAGGCAGGGAGCAACCTCAAGCTGGAGGTGTCGGCTCAGAACGAGGCCAAGCTCGTGGGCACCACAGCCACCTGGGCCTCGGTCCCGGTCGACCTGACCGTGCTGGACGAGGACGAAGGTCCGGAGTTCTCTGCCCCGATCCTGCACCTCCGCGTGAAAGAGGACGTGGCCAACGGGACGCTCATTGGGACGTACACGGCGGTCGACCCCGAAACCAAGAGCAGCAAGGGAATAAAGTACGTCTCCCATTTTGTGTACCTTACACCCCCACTGTGAAATAGAAAGATGATCGAAAATGGAACATATCACCACTGAGAGATGATAAACTGGAAACACAGCATTCATAAAAGCATTCAAATTATGCTTATTATGCTTAAGTATTATCAATGTATTTAATTTCACGAGTAGTGTAAAATTTAGCTGAAAATATTTAGTCTGTTTGCTTGTTCTCCTTTTACAAAACTGCAAAATCAAAATGATTTGCTTGCTGGCAATGCACATAGTGTATTTTAGTTATCCAGAAAATAAGCCAAAAATGTTTTACTTTCTTGCTGTATGACTTCACAATCATCAGAATATGTGCCTATGCAAATGGTTGTGTAGCTCAGTAGGTAGAGCATGGTTCTGTGTGGATCAGTAGGTAGAGCATGGTGTTGGCAATGCTTAGGTTGTGGGTTTGATTCCCACTGGGACCACATATACTTCAAAATGTACACATTCACTACTGTAAGTCACTTTGAATAAAAGCTAAATGGAATGTGTTATATTATCCGTGCTGCTGGCTTGTGTCCAGAGGCAGAACACAGTATGCTCTCTTTAAGCTGCTGTTGAAAGAAGACCCTTTTCACTCAGCTCCACTGTGTGTAGAAGTGCATGACATTGGTGTCCATTGTGTGCTACTCACATTCACACGTACAGTATGCTATTCAAAGTGACAGGGATGTGGTCTTAAGCGTTTTTGTTGATTTGATTTAAACTTTTAAAGAAGAATTATGGCCATTGTGCATAAATTCAAGCTTCTTTTTTCAACATGCGCCACATAGTGGTGGGAGTGTAGTGTAATGGTAAGGGGGAACTGGGCTTGTAACTTTGTAGAGGTTGCTGGTTCGATTCCCAGGTGGGGGGCACTGCTGTTGTACCCATAAGCAAGGTATTTAACCTGAATTGCTTCAGTGAAATATCCAGCTGTATGAATGGATTGTAAATTTTCCATTTACATTTTAGGCATTTAGCAGACGCTCTTATCCAGACATTTCTTTACATACAATCCATTCATACAGCTGGATGTTTTTACTGAAGCAATTCGGGTTAAGCACCTTTAGCTCAAGGGTACAACGGCAGTGCCCCCCACCTGGGAATCGAACCAGCAACCTCTACAAAGTTACAAGCCCAGTTCCCCCCTAACCATTACACTACACTGCCGCCCTGTTTGTGCAGTGTGTATGTTGCGTGTAAAGAAATGTCGGCTGTCTAAGTCGCTCTGGATAAGAGCGTCTGCTAAATGCCTAAAATGTAAATGTAAATGTAAAACATTCTCCTTTCTCTGCTCAGGTACTACAAGGTGTCGGACCCGGCCTCGTGGATCAACGTGGATGAAAGCACAGGGGGTCTGACGATAGCCAGCTCCGTGGACAGAGAGTCTCCATTCGTGACGGGCAGCCTGTACAACATCACAGTGAAGGCAGTCGATGAGAGTAAGCGGTTTGGGAATGTCCGTTTAGCCCCCACTCCACCGCCTGCCTTCCCGCCACCCCGTCACCTTCCATTGCATAAAGGGCTGACACACAGCTTCTGTCACTCATTCTTAATTATGGGGGCTATTATGTCATACGATGGGGCGTGGCTTATTGTCTAAGGTGTGCTTGGGCCCTGGAGCTACAGCGGGGGTGTGGCAGAGTGCTCAAACTTTTATTGCGTGCCGCCGATCTCATCGCACAGTAGGGAGAGTCAGAGGCTGTGAACATGACAGAGACAATTCTTTCTTTTTATGACCTCAACCATTAACCTGCCTGTTTACGGCGCTGTAATTCCAGCGCGGAGTCAAGAGGGCACTCCTCCGTTCTGTCTCTCCGCGTCGCGTCCGGGACGAGTTGCGCAACTTCATAGCTGCAGCGGTGTTCACAGCTTGTGCGAAAGCCCTTTTGAAAAATGAGGGCCAATTTCACGCTCCGTAGAATCCGACCCTGTCATGTTGCGCGGAAAGACGTGGGACAGCCTGTGCTGGCTCGTTTTTAGATTTGTTTGTGATGTTTAAAAGATTACATCATTTTTCCTTTGGGCATTTTTTTTTTTTTCTCTCCTCCGTACTCAGATTTTTTTCTTCTCTTCTTTCAGGCCGAAAGACAGGCACGGGGACCGTCCTGATTCAGATAGAGGACATCAACGACAACGCCCCCAGCATCCCAAAAAAAGAGCTGATACTGTGCGAAAAGGACGAGGAGCTGGGCTCAGTGCTGGTGGAGGCCGAGGACCACGACCTGCACCCCTTCTCCGGCCCCTTCACCTTTGAACTCGCCGACGGGCATGATGGGAAATGGAGGCTTAAAGACATTAAAGGTACAGGACTGCTCTGACGCTATTGTGGGCTGAGGACCAAGTGCTAGAGCAGCAGAAAGGGCTGGAAATGCGAGCTAGCACCGGCCTCCCCCCTCTCCCACTGCACTACCTGAGGAACTCGACATGTCGTTCACTGCTGAAGGGGTGTGGTCCCTAATTTAACCCACTGAGTTCAGGCTCATATAAATACATTTTAAACAGCTTTCTTTTGACCCCAATTTAATCAAATCAAATGTATTTTTATAGTGCTTTTCACAAATGAATTGTCACAAAACGCTTAACAAAAGGGAACCCAGGCCTAGACCAAAAGCAAGCCTTTACAACCTTTTTGCCCCCCTGTAACCACTTCCCTGAAGTTCTTCGGAACAAACATAATTCCCATGGTTCCTTTGGGCTGTGTTGTATTTACTTTGGCTAAACGTGCTCTTATCAACAGGGCGTTGCTGTTCCAGTGCGCCCTGGAGGTTAATCATTAAACCCTAGGCGCTCTGAATTTGGCGATGCCAAACAATTTCTGGAATTAAAACATAAATGGCTCCCACATCGCCTCAGAAAGCTTTCTGGCGCAAAACGAGAGACGCTTTGGTCATCGTACCACGTAAAGAGTCTTTAAAAATATATATTGTATTTTACTATTAACTATGTGAACTTTGACTTTTATTGTAACTTGAGTATCTTTACTGTTGTAACTTGAATATTTTATAAGGACCCCAGGAAGACTAGCCTGTCGTTTGCGCGTCGGCTAATGGGGATCCTGAATAAACAATAAACAACAATAAACAATAAACAATATTAGTCACGCTCCCCCCTCCCCCTGTGGCGGACAGCCAGTCGCCGTCCCCCAATCTGCTGGTCTGGCGCAGTCAGGTTTCGAACCGCAGCTGCAGGCTCCACATTTAAAGCAGATTCGCTCAGGCTCCAGGTGTATTAGTCGTAGAGATGTAGAGACGCACTCAGAACGTTCTCTCCTCTCCTCTCCTCTCCTCGTCGCTGTTGCTCACGTACGCCTCCCTCCTCCCAGAATCCTCGGTGGTGGTGGAGCCGGCCCAGGACCTGCCCACGGGCATGTACAGCGTGCCGCTGGTGGTCAAGGACCTGCAGAGCTTCGGGACGGTGCAGACGGTGACGGTGCGGATCTGCCAGTGCCGCGGTGAAGAGTGCCTGGCCAAGCAGCGCTCGGTGTCCCTGGGCGTGTGGGCCATCCTCGCCATGCTGCTGGGCCTGGCTCTCCTGCTGCTGCTCTGTAAGCAAGCTTTTACTCACCTTCTCCTTCCCGGTGTTACAGGTGCGGTGTGCAGCTGCCTGCAACGATGTCTATTATCGCTGTATTACTGCACTGGTCTCTTGCGCGGACTATGATTGATCTTACCATGTAGGAGGGAAGCCAGTAGGAAGTTTGCTGTGTGTAGGAGTGGCTCTGGAGTACCGGAGTTACAGTCGACGGCCTGGCGAGTGCCGTCTCGGAGGAGACGATACTTTGCTTTTGTCACTGCCGGTCACGGGGCGAACTCACAATACGAGGGGGGGGATTGACATGAAAAATAGAGGGTGTAATTGGCTACTAAATTGGGAGAAAATCAGAAACAAGAAAATATTTAAAAAATGTATCTGCAGAGCACAGTACCTGCCAGGGCGAGACAGATGTATTTCCAGGTTACGCAACGGCACGAATACCAGCCTTCCCACGCTTACACAACAGCAGGTTGAGAATAATTTCTTGTTTTTTATTTTCCCTCAAAGGTATTTTCTGCACGTTCGCCTGCTCAACTCAGGGAGACAAAATATACCTCGATGACACGAGCACCGGCATGCTGCTGAAGTCCAACACCGAGGCACCGGGGGAGGAGGTGGTGAGTTTAAACTCCCGCGTTCACGTTCAAGCGCAAACATTCAAAGGGCCGAGCGACAGGAGCGATCGTGATTGTCAGACCTTGCTTCTCAAATGTGCTGCGATGAAAACCAGCTTCTTCAGACCGCGTGTGGGCTCCACCGAACCCTGAGAACTTCTACACATCGTAGCGCTAAGGTTTAATACCGGCCGCGGTGTGTCGACAGGGTATTTGACTGTGATCGACAGGATTGTTGTTTATGCGGACTGTATAGTTGATTTGAGACAGAAAAACTATTTTAAACTCTCCAGTATAATGGTTAGAGAACTGTGCAGGTTGGATTCTCAGGTGAGACACTGTTTGTTGTACCCTTGAGCAAGGCTGAATTGTTTCACTCAGTATCCAGCCAATGTGTAAATGGAGAAGAAGAAGAATTATTTATTGGCCAAGTACGATGTACAAGGAATTTGCCTTAGTGCAAGGGTGTCAACATACAACCAAAACAATAACAAGAGCTTAGAGAGAAAAAAAAAGAAAAAAAGAATTGTGTAATAAAGATACGATACGATACGATATAATATAATATATAATATAATATAATATAATATAATACAATACAGTACAGTGCTAATACAAATACAAATATACAAATACAGTACAGATGATGGTTATGTACACAGTTAAGGTGCAAGAGTGTGCAAAAGAGCAGAGTATAAGTCACAGTTAAGCTATCCTGATGTGCTGTCAGGAGCAGGGTTGCTTAGAGATCCTTGAGCTCTTCGCTCCCTTGGATCTGGACAAATTGAGTAAACTGGTTATGTCCTCCAAATCATCTACATGTCTGCTAGACCCCATACCAACACAGCTTATTAAAGAGCTTTTGCCTGTGCTAGGCCAGCCCATGTTATATATTACAACACCTGCCCCCGAGCCCTACATCCTGGGAGAAGTGTGAGCCGCCGCCATCAACCCTCACCCCCACGCCTACCCCAGTTCCTGGGTCTGGACCCCCTTCACGACGTTAACGTGCCGCGCATTTCTCCTCAGAATTCCAACATTGTGATCGTCCCCTCCTCCGTGGTGGACGGCTCTGTGAAGATGGGATACGCCAGCAGACAGGAGACCCTGAACCAGCAGACCATGCGGCAGGGCCTGCAACAGGGCATGCAACAGGGCATGCAACAGGGCATGCAACAGGGCATGCAACAGGGCATGCAGGAGAGCATGCAGCAGACCATGCAGGAGAGCATGCAGCAGAACATGTACAAGACAGCCGGCAGGGATTTCTCAATGGTGGACGCTCAGAATCTGTACAGCTCAGGACAATACAACGTCGGCGGGTACGCGGAAGGGGGTCTGCTCCAGTTCTCTGAGTATTCCGCTTTGGACACATGGAAGACGAACGGCTTGTATCTGGGCGAGGTAAAGGCCTTATTGCGACGATATTCACGGAAAGCTTTCTGTAGACGTTAAATAAATTCAGAGTTTTATTCCCATTGTTTGATAAATGCCATTTATACATTTAAAATTGTTTAGATTACGTTAGAAAACTTTATTGTCCATCACATTCGTGACAGAAAAGTGTCTTTGACACGGGTTCATGAAACCAGAAAACAGAAAAACAGAAACCGTCATCAAAGTGATTATTGGCATAAAAATCATTGTATAATTACATAATTATACTGTATTATATACTATAGCTGTTTATGGCCCATTATAATATAAGTATATTATTATATTACATTTCCAGAGGCATTTGTCCCACATATTGTAGTCTTGTAGTATATAGCTGTTGTTATGCGTTTTCCCACCCAGCCAGACTCCAGGAGAATATTTACAGAATATTCGGTAAATATTCTCCTTGCCAGTGCACTTTTTGACGTTTTTTTCCCCCACCCCTTATTCCAGAAACTGACCTCCTTTTTGACGGAGGATGAGGAACGCTATGCTGAGGACCTGCTCCGGGTGTACGACTACGAGGGAGAGGGCTCCCCCGCAGGCTCGGTGGGGTGCTGCAGCGAGCAGGGGGAAGACAATGATCTGGGCTTCTTAGACACACTCGGACCCAAGTTCAAAACACTGGCAGAACTCTGCACTGAAAAGTGAGGGTTCCCCCAAAAGACTGTAGCTGCCAACACTGCTTAATGCGCACTCTACTCCGGGTAAAAACCCTACTCAAAGACAGCCGTTACACTGCTGTATTAACACTGAAATCTGGGTAAAAACCAGACTCAAAGACAGCCGTTTCACTGCTGTATTAACACTGAAATCTGGGTAAAAACCTGTCTCAAAGGCAGCCGTTTCACTGCTGTATTAATACTGTGCCCAGGGCAGGGAGGGTGCTAGGTGCCTCTAAAATTTGTAGTGTGCTAAAAGTGGCTAAGCTAACGCTCAAGGGCATTTACAGTGAATGTAAGGATTGCATCTGGCACTGTGGCACAAATCACAAACCAATCTGCCCGGTTTAGTGCCAGTATACATCTCTCCCACTTAATGTTTAACACAGAGCAGACGCTTTTTCCAGTATTATTAATACTATAACATGGCTAAAAATTTTTAAGAACTCCACCCAAAGGCAATGAGCTCAAAAATGTTGTAAAAAATATTACATGTTCTATTAATATTGCACCTTGGATAAAAAAATCCTAACACAAATTTTACATTTCTAGTTTCTAATTTCCCCCATTTTTCTCCCAATTTGGTTGCCAATTATACCCTCTATATATTTCAATTCACCCTCCCCCCACCCCCCACACGAGCCCGCCACCGCCCATTCTCCGGGTAGCGAGACGATTTTTCCGTGCCGGTAGATCCGCCTCCTCCGAGACGGAACCCGACCACGGACGCCCTTCCTGCTCCTCGACAAACTCGTGCCGGCTCACCCTCCCCCCTCCCCCTGGGACGGACAGCCAAACGCTGCCCCCGATCGGGGCTGACGATCAGGGCTTTCAGGTTTCGAACCACATCCCTGACAGGCAGCGCACACCGTATCGGACCAGCCAAAATACGGCGCGTTAGACCGCTATGCTATCCGCCGCCCGGAATTGCAGTATTAATACTGTATCCAGGGTATGAAACCCACTCAAAGACAATTGTTACCCTGCTGTATTAATACTTTATCCCGGGTACTGTTTTGAATGTGTTGCGGTTTATTTGTATGAATGAATATGTTACAAGGCTTGCAAATTTTTATTTCTTGAATGTGTAATTTAATATTTGTAAGAATGAAAAAACAAAACAGATTCAAACAATATTTTATTCTTGTACGTCCTCCTCTATATGGTTATGCTGTGTACAGTATATTAGTAGTACTATTTGTAATTAACAGTTTAATTGTTAAACACAAGACTTACTGTCCTAGTTGACATATGAGATCTGTAACATAGTATAATCTGTGGGGGATATACAGTTTATCACATCTATTACAAAATATTTTTCTACTCAGTCCTACACATGTTCCACAATGTGGCAGCATTTTGAAGTTTGGACATTTCAGAATCCAGAAATACAGTGCTGCCAGTCAAAATGTTCACTAGTTATGCAAATGGCAAATATACAGTCACAGTCACACAGACACACCACGATCATGTGGTCAACTCCTGAACCCTTCCTGTGGGATCTACGGAGGAAGTTGTTTCATCACGTTTTAATTATTGTGTTCTTTTGGCATTTCTTGTAGTTGCAGAATGGATTTGAAAGTGAAGGAAATTGAGGATTGTATTTGTACCTTTTTTTTTTTTTTTTTTTTTACAAGAATGAGTAACAGATTTGTTCAATTCTGGTATGTTTTTGAATGCCAAATAGTTGTTAGTTCACTAATGCTTTTTCCTCCCTCTCTGGGGAGGGGGGTGCTGTTTGCTGTCTTAGGGACAACCTGTCACATTCACAAATGATTGATGCTAAATGCACTGTAGCCCGAATTCAATCATGTTTGTCCTTGTCGTTGACTGCAATCACCAAAATTAACTTACCGTTTGTGAAGGAAATAACAGTTGTCAACAGGACAAATAAGCCTGGATTCCGGCTTATGTGTAAAACATGTTTTTTAAAGAATGCTACTGTTAAAGAAGAGCTACGTAAATGTCTCACATTTATTGTACAATTTTTAAAACCTGTAATAAAGAGATTTTTTGAGAACGAATGACAACAAACCGGGTTTCGGGAAGTATAAAATGTGGAAACGGGAGGCATGGCGTAGGACAGTGCCTGCCATTTGTGTCAGAATGTCTGCTGCAAGTGCCAGTGACCTTTGAACCCGAATACGCTGGCGATGGCTGTATGGCACAGGGTCGCGTACGCTTGACGTTAACGCTCGGTTGCGCAAGACGGCGACCTTGGTGCACATTCCCTCACTGTATAAAAATGTTACACTCTCCTTCTCACTCTGGACAACTCTTGCTTTCAACATTCTGCAGATGCCACGCTCTTATTAGCTGGAGCCACACTGCTCAAGTGCCAAATCACACTCGTAAAATAAACCGCACTGATTATCCCTCGTCAGAGTGTCAAGAAAGCCATTGCTCACACAATCTATTTTTTTTTTTTTTTGCACATGCTCGACGTTTGAGTGAAGGGTTTCCCTTGAGTAAATATTATTGGAGGATCTGGTGGGTAGCAAGGTGCCATCAATGCGTTTGTTTCAGAGGAGGAAACCGGTTTCAAAGACAGCCCACAGGCTTGCAGTCAGAGACAGAGCTGCATTGTTTTCCAGGGGGTCAGAGCCCATGCACACACACACATTCTGTTCTCTCTCTCTCTCTCTCTCTCGCTCTCAGACCTTCTGCAAACTTGGCACTTATTTGTTACATTGCTGTCGCAAACAGTATATGAATATTTATAATGGATTAATAAGGAGTTGGGCTTCCCTTTGCCTTTAGAACAGCTTAAATCCTTCTTAGAATGTTGTCATACAAGTTTTTTCCTGTTTCTATTGGGTTATTGGCCCATTCTTTAATAAGGAGAGCCTCCAGTTCTGGGAGATATGAAAGCGGTGGAAATCTACTCCGCATTACAGAACTTACCATAAAGGTTCAATGATGTTTAGATCTGGTGATTGGGGAGGCCATGGAAGGTATTTGACTTCATCCTGGTGTTGATGAAACCACTCTTGAATCTGTTTAGCAGTGTGTACTGGGGCGTTATCGTCTTTGAATATGGGAACATCTTGAAGAAACAATGTTTGTACCATAGGTGTTTCTCAATCCATTCCTACAGGGCACACTGCCCTGCATGTTTTCATTCCAACCACCACTTAATCATGCTCAAGTGATCATTAACAGACGACCGATGCAGATGATAGGTTGGGAGCGGAAGTTGGAATGAAAACATGCAGGGCAGGGCAGTGTGCCCTGTAGGAATGGATTGGGAAACACTGCCATAGGGTGCACCTGGTAGCCTAAAATGGCTTCATATTCCTTGGCCGTAATTCTACCATGCAGAATGATAATCGGGCCTAATGACTCACACGAGATGGCTGCCCATACCATAACAGATCCACCACCATGTTTTTAAACATTGTGTAAAACAAAGCAACAAAAAGTACATACAGGTAACTGCCAAAATAAAGGAAACACCAACACAAAGTGTCCTAACATTCTTAATTGTTTTCAAAAGTTCGTGCGGTTTAAAAATATCCGCCCACTCATTTCAACATATCAGTTTCTTTGCTCCGGGACGGGCATGGTATGTCCTACAGAAGTGTCAACAGACATATTTTCACAATTGAAGGCAGTAGCCTATTTACAGATCAATCAGTATGATTAGGTGTGACGGTCTTGTCTGGTTCTGCCCGCAGCGAGTTTCGTACCGAGGGATCTCGACGCGACAAGAGAGCGATTAAGCTCGCCGAGCTAAAGACTCAAGTCCCTAACTCCGGGAACTAATCGTACTCTTATCCACGTCACTCTCTGCAGCGGGCGCTCACGTACCAGAGCCCATCCGCATGGGCGTGGGTGTGTGCAGCGCCAACTGCTGACTGGTCTACTGCACTCCAATACCCACCTCATTTGTGGTAATTTAATGATTACCTGAGATGGTAATGTGTTGATTGCTTAACAAGTAGCTTCAGGAAGTCCTCCATCGACCTCTTGGTGTTGGAGGACAGAACTGCAGGTTCCTGACAGAGGTGGTGAAAAACGCATGCCCTTAGTTATACAGCATTTTCATGTTCCCCAGTTTTTCATGTCTCCGCTGAAAACACTACATTCGTTAGAGTATATATATATATTGTTTCGCTCTCACGCCCTCCTGCCAATCGAGTATGCTCACGCGCAATCGTCAGCAGACTCACTTGTTCAGATCTCCCATAATTCTTTGCAAACAATAGGGGTAAAAAATGAATCCGTGGAACAATGGTGATGGAAATCGGTTTATAAATGTGAGTTAATTTAAACAACTAACGTAACAACCTGTACCATGCTGTAGCTAAGTGACAATACCAGTCGGATTTAATGAGAATATCTTCCATTTTGAATGTATTATTGAAACGACATTGGAACATTACTTATATATATACACACGCTAATTATTTGTCATTGTTGCTTTCCAGTATCCTAATAGTGCTTTATTCAGGCACAAACGAAATACTGCAAAGCTGCGATTGTAAACAGTAGCGTCTACCTGTGATGACGACTGCGGTTGCCGTGGCAGCGGCCGGTGTTTACTAACACGGATGTCCAAGTTGCCAGGCCCTTCCATTTTAAACTGGTATCAGTCCTCCACCTCGTTTCACTCGCACTGCAAATGAGTGTTACTCCATCTTTCACTCGTATGACGTAGAGAAAACAACAACGTTTGGAGCCTCCGTTCCCAACAGGGAAGGAAAGTCAACGGAATTCGGCCTGAGAGGGGGAGTAGAGATGGACAAAGAGGCAGAGGGGGGGGAAACAGGGTGTAGATGCAGAGATATGCGAGTGAGAAATGAGATATTTAAGGGAGAAAGGTGTAAAGAGATGACTACAGACTCTATTTAGAAGCTGAACAAATAATTATTTAATCAACAAAGTCCTCTCCATTAAAATACAGGTGGCTCATACCGGTAGATATACTAACAGTGCCCCCTAGTGCCCCGGCCCTCTATGCATTGGTAGACAGCCACATCATTTTCACGCTTTCCCCCAGTACAGGGGTCGGCAACCTGCGGCTCCGGAGCCGCATGCGGCTCTTTCAGCCTTATGTTGCGGCTCCGCGTGGCTTGGGAAAATAAATAATAAGTATCCAATTGAATCGGGCGCAAAATTGGGCGCATTTTTTTGGCGTAGCACCCCCCCGTCGACAGAAAATGGTCCAAATGGCTCTTTGAGTGTTATGGGTTGCCGACCCCTGCCCTAGTAAATGAAAAATAACCTCCAACTGAGATAGGCGGGACAAATATATATATTTTCAATAATACGTTTTTCTTTCGCTTTAACAACACCAACAGCACCTTTAACAAAAAAAAATTACTAACCTTTTCCTTCCCAGGGTTATAGGTATGGTATGCAGCCGCCAACAACGATGTCTATCGCTGTATTACTGCACTGACCTCGTGCGCAAACTATGATTGTTCCTACCATGTATTAATGCACATCTTGTAAGTCGCTCTGGATAAGAGCGTCTGCTAAATGCTTAAAATGTCAATGTAACATGGCCTTAACTTTTGTGTGTGTGCGTACCTCTGAGTACATATTAATTACTTTCTCGGGTCAACAGTATAACGAGGGGCTCAATCTTCTAACTCCAGTTTTCCTCACTCCCTTTACCTGTGAGTCATGTGTGAAGACACTCTGGCCAATCATTTGCACTAATTGTTCGATTAACTGCCTGAGAGAAAGGGAAAACCAGGACCGAATTTGGATTCGTGGGCCAGATTTGAGTAACCCTGCAATAGAGTTTCTGAATCTGACTGCTCAACTCTCTACAGCAGAGGTGTCAAACTCATTCCATCGAGGGCCGAGTGTGTGCAGGTTTTTGTTGCGACCAATGCACTACACCAGGTGATTTCACTAATTAGCTCACTTCTTCAACCAAGGAGGGGAACTAATTGAAATCACCTGGTGTTGTGCACTGGTTGCAACAGAAACCTGCACACACTCGGCCCTCGATGGAATGAGTTTGACACCTGTGCAGTCTACAGTCTACACTTTGCTTCTGTCTCGAATATGTTTTGGACATGCATTCGCTGGCACAGTGTTTCGTGATCCCCACATTCTCCCCACTTTTCTCCATAAGTCGGATATTTCCCTGGTTTTGAACCCGGTGTTGGCAATCTTGCCCACTCTGTGTGTTGTTCTACGCCAGTGGTTTTCAACCCCGGTCCTGGGGGCCCCACTGTGTATGCTGGTTTTCGTTCCAACCAGTGGCGATTTCTACCGCGGGTGCGGTTTTTACCCTACTGTTGGGATGAAAATATTACAATTTTCAAATCAATGTCAAAAAACATTTAAAAGAAAATGATTGCACCCCCTGTTTTAAAACCCTAAAATCGCCACTGGTTCCAACCATTATTGCAATTCCTGAAGTATAATGACACTTTTAATGTCCAGCGAGGGATGATTTGCCGTCTTAATGCCACATTATGTCAGAAACAAACACTAATGTTACAAAGAATTAATATTCTATATTTAAGGATTTTTATTCTGTCAGATTAGCTCTCACACAACTATTGGCTTCATTTTCTGTAATGTGCTTTGGCAAATTTTAAGATTTAAATTTTAATTGATTTATTGATAGACCTACAGCTGAAGTCACTGAAGTCCTATGCACTGAAAGTGAGGAAGCCTGGTCATTGAAACGAACCAATTTTGCAAACTAATTTTGAGTTCAAAGACAAAGCAAGCAAATGGTAATGAGTCAAACCTGCATTGTTTTAAAACAGATTTCAGCACAAATTATGGAACCTAAACATATGTTTTCAACAACCTTAATTAATCAAGAGATTGGTTGGGATGAAAACCAACGTAGCTACACCCCACAGGGCCGAGGTTGACAACCACTGTTCTACACATTTATCCCGTTTCACGAATAACCCGTTTCGTTAATAGGGCCTCGCGTCTGCGTGTATTTGCGCATCGATAGGTCTCCGGGGAAGCCGGCGTTCTTATCTCGTAGCAGTCTAGCTGTGCTTTGATCACCTCTTATTCCCACGAATATGATCTCTCTTATCAAGCGGTAATACGATCTTCTCGTTGCGCGTGTAATATATCTCTCGAGCTTTAGCCCCGATGACATGTAACCACACGCTGCTTCTCTGTACCCGTTGGGCTTCTATGTCTAAGGACTTTTGTCTCTTCCAGTTTTGTCTCTTCCCTCCAATCTCAATGCGTCAATGCGCTTTTAACCTGGATGTTTGGCTAGAATCTGTCTGTTCTATCTGGTTCTTCACCATGTAAAGAGATAACTGCAGAACACGTGATGCTTTATCGACAAACACTTCCCTATTAGATTACAGGTAGCTCATACTATATATATGCATACATGCTAAGAGCGCCCCCTAGTGCCATGGCCTTCTATGCAATACTAGACTGCCATATCATCCCATTGGCGCCACATATACTGAAAAATGTATGCATTATCATTACAAAAGGCAGAATGTGTTTGGGAATGTCTCTCTGTATCTCTCTCTCTCTCTCTGGACTAGGGGGTGATTCATCAGAGGTTAATCGCTGTCGCCGAGATCCTCGGTTTGAAACTCGCTGAGGCAGAACCAACTCTGGCACCAGCGCCCAGTTCGTCGGGCCTGAGGGCGAATCAAAAGGAATAGCTACACTGGGGCCTTGGGTACAATTAGCCACCAAATTGGGGATTTTTAATTTTTTATTTTTTTTAAGTCGCCGCACTCACTGGCTGACCATGTTGTTTGGGTAGTGAACGTTAATTCAGTGATGTGTATAAGAGTGTGATTAGTTCCCAGAGTTGGAGACATTCCCTGGCTGCAATGGCAGCCATTGATTAGTCTAGGCAGCCCTGATCAGGGGCTTTTGGCGAATGGAGATAAATGGCTTTGTGAAAGCATTGCTCTGGTGTGGTCAGAGGGGGAGGGTGAATCGTAGAGGGTGTGTCGGAATAAAAATGGGGTCAGATCTGAGGGAGATTCAGTGTCCCTGACCTCTTTTTTTTCACAGGTACAATGTCAGCCTGCTGGAGGAGTGGCTGCAGAGCTGAGGGCTGCGGGCAGGGGGCGCCATTGTCACTTTAGAGCCTTTCATCCTGGCCGCCCAGCTGTTTCAAGTTAGCAAGAAGTCTGCCCATGTCCTCGTCCCACTGCTGCATTGCTCTCCAGCCAGCAGGTGGCGGCAATCTGTGTCTTTTTTTCTTACCAGCAATTCCCATTCAGCAACACAATCTGCAACACAAGGCAATGACGGTTGGTGAAGCTTTGTTTTTGATATAATATTATGAGACTGAATATCTGCAGTGAGCTTGGCAAGTGTAATAACTCAGATTGCTTGCAGTCTCATAATACCTAACACAATAAAAGTGTCTGTTTTAGATAAGACTGTTTACTTTCCGGATACGGACCCTCCTGCTATTCAATAAGAGGATGAGAGAGCAGGCTGAATGAATGTCCACAACTGATTTTTCTTACGTGTCAGAACATCAACAATTTTTCCCTCATAATTATTTTCAAACCGTACCTCATATTTTGTACTGTTTTATTTGAGGCATGACAAGGCCTCATCAACAAAGAGCTGCTCTGTTGTATATTTTCTGATACTGTATGGGTTAATTTACAGGACGTTGCGAAAACACATGGTGTGAATCTCGCCTAGCCTCTGGAGAAATAAAAAAATACAGTAATGGCCTCCCCTCCGACCGGAATGCAAGTTATAAGGGAATAAGAACTAGGGAACTGGGCTTGTAACTCAGTTGTTCAATTCCCAGTGGTTGTTGTACCCTTGAGCAAGGTAACTGGGCTGGTAAAAATATCCAGATAAATGGTTGCAGGTTCAATTCCCAGGTGGGCCTGCAAATGCTGTAAATGTAAATTGCCCACTGCGGCCGTACCCTTGAGCTAAAGGTACTTAACCTGAGAAAAGCTTCTATCTGGCTGGAATCACTGTAAAAATATCCAAATTGGGAGAAAAAAAGCAGTTGGAATAATTAAAAGCCACCAAATTGGGAGAAAAATTATTTTAAAAGTACAGTAATTACATAAAGAACGTATGGAACATATGAAATAAGAATTTGTTCTTAATGGCTTGCCTGGTTAAATAAAGGTTAAATACAAATAAATAAAAACCGTTCCTCCGGAAGAGACAGGAACAATCGACCAGGAATGTGTGTCTCGCTCCCGGAGGACGGGCGATGGACTCGTGGGGGTGGGGAGTTGAAATAAATAGAGGGTTTAATTGGCAACCAAATTGGGAGAAAAATGGGAAAAAATCTGAAATAATGGCCATGTTTGTGGTTTGAGTAACGGCTCAACAAGATGGCTGCTCAGACAAAAAACTGTGCAATACCAAGAAGATCATTTTTAAAACGTTTTATTGGAAGCAGAAACACAGCGATGCTGCACCCCCCCCTCCACCCCCAATAAGAACAACCATAATAAAAAAAATTATAAACATCTTCGGTATAAAAAAATCTCCATGCGAGTACTTTGTACCACTACACATCAGTAATACATATTTATATATTCACAAGCCTTTCAAAAATAGAAAATAAATAAAGTTACTCAAATATTAAAATAAAAAAATAAATGAGAAAAAAAAAAAAAGACAACGATTGGCAAGTAACATCGAAAAAGACGCGTGCTGGCACAAGAAAGGTGTTTCCCATCATGCACTTCTTCCTATTTACAATGTGGGCTTCACTGTTTGCATCTGCATGGTAGTGTTTTGTTGGTTGTAATGTGCTTTTTATTGTGCTTCTCTGTGTGTTTGCATGACTCCATGCCAGTGTGTGTGTGTGTGTGTGTGTGTGTGTGTGTGTGTGTGTCCTATAGCCTCAACACCCACAATAACTAAAGGCCGAGCAGGGAGGGGGTTTTTGTGGGGGGGTGTCATTGAAAAAACATCGTTGTCGACAGTGTTAACACATAGTGCCATACCTGCAATAGGTGCTTCCAACAATCGTCTTTGAGGCGACGACAGAGCGTTACACCGCTCTCCCGTTCAGCGCATCGCAAGAAGTCAAAGGTCAACTTCTCAGCCCTGTCACATGACCGCTGACCTCACGCGAGCGGTGAATCAGAGTTCGTCGAGCTGTTTCCTTGACACTCAGGTGGCCCCAAAACGTAACGAAACGTCCAAAAGCCCACACAGTCAGGGAATTGTTTAGATCGTGGCACCAACGGTGAGATAGATCGGTTGGTGAAGCTGTGTCCTTCTCTGCGCTGAAACGAAAGCGTTCCCTCCCGACGCAGTACTCTGTCACCACCTGTAGCAGCAGCTACAGCGCTCAGGAACGCTCGGCCCATTCCCAAAAACCAGAAACCAGACGCCACACACGTTTTTTTTTTTTTTTTTGTGCTGATATCAATAATTCACATTGTAAACATTTCAGGACTGTTCAAAACAGACTGGTGTATTTAGCCTAAGTTTCATAGAATAATAAATGCATAGAATTAAGGTTGCAGAATAATTCAAGGGGTGGGCCGGGGGAAGAGTGGGGAGGGGGACATGGTTCCAGATTTCACCGTGAAGTGCTTTTTTTGGGGGGGATGGATTGATTGTTGCACCTCCAGTTCTCAGAGATGGAATCTGGACGTCAAATTACCCCAAAAGACCGAAAACAGACGACCATAGTGAGACACTGGGATGGCCTGCGCTCCAGTCTGTGTTGACTTGTCCAGTTCAGCTTGGTTTCTCTACTCAGTGGACTCATTCTGTAATCGGCCCAAAACCTCGGGAGGATTGGGTCGACCGAAGGAGCGAGACACGGACAAGGAGATGGAGATGGAGACGAGAGATCAGAGGTCTTAATATAAGCCAGTCGTGTTAACAGGGCCGGTGTTTCGGCTGGCAGCCTGGGCTCACAGCAAAACAGCCCTTCGTACCCCTGACAACGAGATCTGCAGCTGCTTACTGGTGTGTTGCGCCCCCTAGTGTCACCCGGAGGGGCAGGCAGGCCTTGGTGTTAATATCACACCGGTGGTGTGGGGGGGAGGAGAGTCTGTGACGGGGTGCGTAGGTCTCAGCGCTGAAGTCACGCGCGCGTCGCGAGCGTTCGCACAAGAGGCCCTGAGCTTGTGAAACGACAGGATGCATAGTGCACACCAGCCCGGAACTCTGCTCAAACAGCGCCGTCGAACAAAAGGGACGAACGGGTCAGAAACAAAACGCAAAACGACAGCAGTCCAGCTGCAGGCCTGCAGCAAACGCGAGCGCTAGCCACCGGCACGTCAACGCTCCCGATGCGAAGCGAGCCGAGCGGTCCTCTCTCTCGTTCGGCGTCCGTCGATGGCGGCATCTCAGGCCAGAGAAGGTCACCGGAGCCCTTTTCCACGTTTTGAGGCGTTTTCGTGCTCCCGTTCCTCCTGTGGTTTTGGGGTCTCAGGTCACAGCCGGGACGGGACAGGCAGGGTGATAGCTCCCCCTCCTGGCCGGAGAGGCCCACTTTGTGCTTTCCCAGGACGAGAGGAAGAGGACGAGGAAGTGCGGTCCTGAAGCTGAGGTTCCCATGGCGACTTCTTTTTAAACCGCGTGTGATGGAGCGGGGGTCTCTGTGCAGGCCAGGGCTCCCAGTGGAATGTGTTCGTTCAAACAAGCAAACAGAGTTCACGTACAAAGTCCACCAAGTTAAAGACACTTAGGCAATTCTCATAATAACAAAATAAATAAAGACTAATCCTTCTACTATTGTGTGTATTCCCCTCCAACCTTAGTGGCTCTGGTCAGTTATACATATATGTATAATAAACTGTGATATACATATGTGCATATGGTCCATAAGGGCACATGAAATGAGTCACAGTGCTAGGGGGCTTGATTCTGTCATGCGGAGCAAACTACAGACATGATGACCAGGGGACTATGTACATCTATTGGGGGGCGGGGGGAGTGAATTCCTGAACACACACAGAGACAGATGAGACAGATGGGGGGGGGGGGGGAGGCTCACTCTTACAAACCTCTCATATCTACAAATAGAAATAAAAATAAAGAAATCTCAAGTGCAACGTCTTCGTGCTTCTTTCAACATGTGCACCACAAAAAAACCGGAATGTGCTAATTAAACCTTGTCTCTCTCCAGAGGAAGGGTGGCTGTTCGATTTGATTTTAAACAGAGGCCTGTAGCAGCCTGTACTCAGACAGACGTCAGGCCTCTGCGTTTACGATTGTAAAGGGTGGGAGGGGGGGGGGCTCGTTGATATGGTTAGGGAGGGAGAGGAGAGGAGAGGGGGTGCGTATAACCCTCATGAACACAGATCTACAATCCTCATCGGGCTCCGGAAAATCACTTCTCACAATTAGATTTTTTGCGATACACGCACAGCTGAGCCCCGAGGGTCTGTTATTCTTCAAACGTAGATGAGATAGAGAGGGAGAGGGAGAGAGAGGTAAGAGAGAAAGAGGGAATGCTGGAAAGAGAGAGAGAGAGAGAGGTTCTTTCTGGGAATCGCATGCTGCCATTCTGCCTCTCATATACTGTAGGTTTACACGTATGATTTTTTTTGCTTTTGATTGTTGTTTTTCCAAGAAAAGGTTTCATATTTGAAAATAAAGTCACATGTAAATATAAAGTGTAGTAAATATAAGTTTTGACTCTGCAGGTTGGTCTGTGTTTCCACGGCTTGGTGGAGCGCGGTTTCCTGTAAGTGTGATTATCTCCGTCTCTTCTGTTTGAGAAGGCGAGGACACAGCATTACTGCTGGAGTGGTGGACTGAGTCTATCCGTCATAGAGCCAGTTAGACAGGGCAGTTCTGTGTGTGTGTGTGTGTGTGTGTGTGTCTGTGTGTGTGTGTGTGTGTGTCTGTTTCAGACAGGGAGGGAGATTAGTGCATGACAAACTGCTTTGTGTGTGTGCTGTGGCATGCCCTCTGTAATTTGTCTGTATGTATCTGGACAACATGACTCATGCATGTGTGCGTGTCTGTGCATGTGTGTGTGTGTGTGTACTAGTCAGTGCACAGGAGAGAAAACTCTAGGGGAGAGAGAGAGAGAGAGAGAGAGAGAGAGAGAGGGCAGTGTGCAGTGGGTAGCTGGGCTCGATCTCTGAGAGAGGTGGGCGGAGTCTCGCTCGGTGGGCAGGGGCCTAGCTGCCCCGGCCCTCCTCGGCCGAGCGCTGGTCGGACTTGAGCTTGACGAACTCCTTGGCGACGTCGTCGTTGTTGCGCTGGGACAGGATGCGCAGCACGGTGAGGCCCGTCTCGTCCATGTTGATCCTCTTGCCCAGCGGCAGCCAGCAGGCCACGCTGCCGCGCGCCACCATGTCCTTCAGCTGCAGCACCGCCATGCCCACCGTGCGGTCCTCACGCGCGAAGCAGTAGTCCTTCACACACACCTGCAGCTCGTAGCACTCTGGCCCCACCTCGCTGCTCAGCGTGCTGGAGGGGGAGGAGGGGGAGGGAGGGAGGGAGGGAGGGAGGGGGGGGAGGAGGGAGGGGGGGGAGAGGGGAGGGGGAGAGGGGGAGAGAGGGAGGGAGGAGGGGGAGAGGGGGGAGAGGGAGGAGGAGAGGGGAGAGGAGGAGGGGGAGAGAGACGGAGGAGGGGGAGAGAGACGGAGGAGGGGAGAGAGGGAGGAGAGGGAGAGGAGGAGGGGGGGGAGGAGCACCAACACGGAGCCTCGTTATCTGTGCTTATCCTCAAACTCAAAACGCTCACTCCACTAAATAAACCTTCAAGCCTTTCTTTAAATGTTTTGTGGTTTTTTTTTTCAGTTTTTTCCAGTTTTTCTCCCAATTTAGAATTTTTTTATTTCGATTTTTTTCCTGTTTTCCTCCCAATTTAGTGGCCAATTACACCCTCTATTTATTTCGATTTACCCTCCCCTACACGGGTCCGCTGCTCATCTCTATGAGGCAAGCTAATTCTCTGAGGGCAGCGAACTCCGCTTCCCCGGAGATGGAATTTGCCCACCCACGTTCTGGAGACTCCCTTACATGCTTCACGGTGGAATGGCTTTGTATTTATTGTTGTTTATTTTGCCCTCTAATTGGTTGAGTGGACCTAAACCATGCCAGGAAAACAGTTCTGACGGCACCCCACACCATAACAGAGCCGTCAGAACCCTTCATTCAAGTGTTTCCTTTATTTTGGCAGTTACTTCTCTAATAATGGAATATTTTGCGTCCAATGCATGTCAGCCTAAATGGCCTATAATTCTCTGAAATCTGATCTGATCTGATTACATAGACAGGGACGCGGTATTATTTGATACATAACAGACTGGGGAGAGATGCTGCTCTTGTAGGTCCCCGAGCATGGATAATTTATTACACATATATTAAGACGTCATGAGTACTGGAACACGAAGAGAAGAGAAGCAAACGGCATCATACTCACAACGGGAATGTTTCGTTGTACTTGGGGGCCCAGCTGTTGTTCTTGGACTTGGTGGCAAACTTCCTCTTCTTGTCACTGAGGTGCGGTCCAATGATGAAGACCTCGACGAAGGGCCTGAATATCCCCGATGTCTGCCACCGTAGGTCGTTGGCCGCCACCACTGAGGTTGGGGGAGGGAGGGAGGGAAGGAGGGGTTACTCATGGGCAGTGGTGATTTTAGGGTTTTAAAACAGGGGGTGCAATGGGCAGAAATCATTTTCTTTTAAAAGTTTTTTGACATTGAGTTGAACATTTTTATATTTTCATCCCACCAGTAGGGGGTGCAAATGCACCCGTGGTAAAATACCTGCGGTAAATTCGTCACTGCTCATGGGGTTACTCAAGTTCAGAGCAGAGGGTGAGGTGATCAGCGTAGGACAGACTCACCCTTCACCGTGACCTTGTGCTCTCCAGTATTGGGGTGGGTGAAGATCTCTACATGGATCGACACCTCTCCCACCGCATCATCCACGCCTGAACCTGGGAGGAGGAGGAGGAGGAGGAGGGGAGGAGGGGGAGGGAGGAGGAGGAAGAGGAGGAGGAGGGAGAGGAGGGGAGGAGGAGGAGGAGGAGGGGGAGGAGGAGGAGGAGGAGGAGGAGGGAGGAGGAGAGTAAGGGGGAGGTCAGATGTCATGAGGAGGGGGAGGGAGAGGAGGGGGAGGAGGAGGAGGAGGAGGGGGAGGAGGAGGAGGAGGAGGAGGGAGAGGGAGAGGAGGGGAGGGGAGGAGGAGGAGGAGGAGGAGGGGGAGGAGGAGGAGGAGGGGGCCGGCGGAGGAGGAGAGTAAAGGTCAGATGTCATGCGCCGTGAAAACATTTCATCGCTGCTTCGACAACTCTCAGCCAATCAGGATGCCTCGTTTGAATCACCCTCCATTCGGGAGGGAGAACGGGAAGAGGATTCACGCAGTCCCACTCTAATGCGATGTGATTCCACCAGTGCATGGGGGGAGACGCGTGAATGCACTGCTGGCAGAAACATCGTCTGAGAGTGTTCTGAGAGCATGCAGTACAGTAAATAAGCACAGCGGATCCAAAACAAGGCATCCTGAGCTGGAGTTGACCTTTGAACAAACAGAGGTCACAGCTATGGGTGGGGTGCTTTGGGAACAACTTCCTGGGCTGGTAATAATGGATCTAGCCAAATATTTTTATAGATAAATCGTTTTTTTTACTGGAAAATAAATTGCTTTTGGTACCATGCCGAGTACCAACAATAATGCACAGAATATGGTAGCCCACACTGCCTTCCCAAATATTGGCAAAAATATTTTTGGATAAAAATAGAGTGCAGGCTGCAGTGTCCGGGCAGTGCAGATGTTTCAACTCCCAAGCCATAGCTGACCTTTGACCCCAGGGGTCAGTGGGCCCCTCGCTGGGTGCAGAGCGAGGGGTGGAGGTAAAGGAGAGAGAGAGAGGTGGTATGGTTAATTTGACAAGTGTGCCTGAAAGGGGCTCTCCTTCGCATTCCCCGTGGCTCATGGGAGCAGGCACGTTTGTGAAATTCACATGCTGAGATGACCGAGATGAGATCATCCGGTCACACCGAGTTCTGGGCCCCCTTTGCCCAAGCATGAGGAGCAGTCGGCCCCTGGAACTGGCCTTTCCAGTCCACCCCGAACCTTGCAGAACCTCCGTGTGAAAGTTGTGCCACCAGAGAAAGGGGGAATTGAGAGAGAGACGGAGAGAGAGAGAGAGAGAGAGAGAGAGAGAGAGAGAGATGGAGAGAGAGACAGAGAGAGAGGAGGAGAGAGAGAGAGGGAGAGAGAGAGAGAGAGAGAGAGAGAGAGAGAGAGAGAGAGAGAGAGAGAGAGAGAGAGAGAGAGAGAGAGATGGAGAGAGAGAGAGGAGAGAGAGAGAGAGAGAGAGAGAGAGAGAGAGAGAGAGAGAGAGGAGAGAGACAGAGAGAGAGAGAGAGATGGAGAGAGAGAGAGAGAGAGAGAGAGAGAGATGGAGAGAGAGAGAGAGAGATGGAGAGAGAGAGAGAGAGATGGAGAGAGAGAGAGATGGAGAGAGAGAGATGGAGAGAGAGAGAGATGGAGAGAGAGAGAGAGAGAGAGAGAGAGATGGAGAGAGAGAGAGAGAGAGAGAGAGAGAGAGAGAGAGAGAGAGATGGAGAGAGAGAGAGAGAGAGAGACAGAGAGAGAGAGACGCCAACACACGCAGGCCCCTCAAAGCCCAAGTCCAGCTAGCGCTTAGAATTGTCTCTGTGTGACATCCATCCCTCTGTGTGAGTGCATAACTTTTTGTTATTAAACTACGGGATATATGCATTTGGTGTGTATTTTAAATATCAACAATTCTACAGAGAGAGAGAGAGAGTTGTATTGTATGTGTTGTATGCACTGTATTTTGGTATGCTTTGGCAATATTTACAGATATAATTCCTGCCAATTAAGCATATTGCACTTAAATTTGAATTTGAGAGAGAGTGAATGAAAGAGAGAGAGCCAGAGAGAAGGGTGAGAGAGACAGAATAAGAGACAGAGAGAGAAAGAGAGAGAGAGAGGGTGATAAACTCTGTGAGAGGAGGACAGGATGAATGAGAATGAGAGCACAGAGAAGTGTCTCATCAGCTCTAGGTATCTCTCTTCTGCACTGCCTTCAGTCAGAGTGCGCACACTGGTCTGGTTCTGCACAGGTTCATTTGGGGGTCAGACGGGGGTCAGATGGGGCGAGGCAGGCCAGGGCCCGGCTTCATGCTGCTGGTCCTGGGGGGTTAGAGGGAGGCATGCGGTGCTGCCCAGCAGGGGCTCCATTCAAACAGCGGCTCAGTTTGTCTGGGAGGGGGCCCTGAGGACTGTGGGGGCTGCTGTGCTGTGTGGGGCCCGGAGTCAGTTCGCCTAATCGATCAATCAATCAATCAATCACTTCAATCCAGCCACCATCAGTCTGTGGTCTGCTTAATATAATAACATATGTGCCCATTTAACAGATGCTTTTATCCAAAGCGACTTACAGTAGTGAATGCATACATTTTTCAGTATATGTGGGCCCAGTGGGAATTGAACCCACAACCTAAGGGTTGTCAATGCTGTGCTCTACCTACTGAGTCACACAGAACCACACTCTACCTACTGAGTCACACAGAACCAGTTCAGCTTCAGCTCCCTCTCAGCTCTGAATGCCTTTAAAAGATGCCCTTGTCGTGAGGCCGCCGTCTCAGTCAGCGGAAGATCGTTGCGAAGCGCCGCGCTACTTATTTATTTATGTTTATTTAATGAAACGAGCGCTGGTTTACGGTGTTCTCCACGGCAACAGGGACCGAGGGTTTGACGTGGTAATAAAGCCTGGCTGGGGGGGGATTCTCTGGGGCCGTGTGGCAGGTGGAGCCTGGCTGTGTGTGTGTGTGTCACCAGCAGGAAGGGACCAGAATACAAAGTGTGCCTGTCTTGAGGCGTCATTTATTTTTTATTTTTTTATTCTTCTTTTATTTTTTTAAATAATTTATTTCAGATTTTCTCCCATTTTCTCCCAATTTAGTAGCCAACTACACCCTCTATTTTTCATGTCAACCCCCCCGTAATGTGAGCTTGCTGCTGTAGCCCTGTGACCGGCAGTGACAAAGGCGAAGTATCGTCTCCTCCAAGCCAGCACTCACCAAGCCGTCGACCGTAACTCCGGTACTCCAGAGCCACTCCTGTACGCAGCGAACTCATGTCGGCTTCCCTCCCCCCAACCTGGGGCGGACAGCCAATCGCCGCCCCCTAGTGGCCCTCCTGGCCAGAGCCGACTCTGGCATGGCCGGTGGAGTCGAACCCTGGTCGTAGTGGCCAGCGCCAAACATCGTAACCGCTAGACCACCCAGGAGGCCCCCCGGGCGTAATTTCTGTGGGAGGTGTATGTGGGGGCCCTCGCCTCATCTTCCAATCAAAACCCCTTTTTCAGAGGAAACCAGTGAACGGCCGCACTGAGCCAGTAACTAAAGCCGCGTCTCACAAGAGGAACCTCACACCAGGTTATAATATACAGCCCACAAAATAAAACACAGGTCGATAAATGTCTGGTTTTTTTGGAGGCCGGCCCATTCTCTATAATGAATTCAGCAAGGCTCGTTTCAGGAGACATAGGACCCTTTGCCTGTCCAGGGAAATTACTGCTACACAAATAATTAATGGTCATTCCAATTAATGGGTTGCTTATATCTGACAACCTATGAGAAGCTGTAATATATATCATCGAATAGCTTCGATAAAACAGACTGGATGACTGCTTGAGGCCTGCTCTCACCATGTTTCGCTAAACAGCCGATCACTTCAGGTGGGGGTATGAATTAATGGACCTTAGGGCTGAGTGCATCCGTTTAGCAGCTGGACCTGTGAGGTTCATAGAGGCTGGCCAATCAGAGAACGGAGAATGACGGAGAGGACAGCACGTGACCCCGGGGCTACAGCTGATTGGACAATTCTCCCTCCTGTTGAAGGTCACCAATCCTCTCCTGCTGTACAGAGGGCCAGCGCTGAGGAGATATTAGAGAGTGCTGTGTACTGTGTGTGTGTGTGTGTGTGTGTGTGTGTGTGTGGGGGAGGAGGGGGGGGGGGGGCAGTCCAGGACAGGCAGCCCCTCCAGACAAACTGCACCAGCCAAAATTATAATCACTCCAACATTCAGAGAATCCAGGCAAAAATAAATCTCTGCTTCCAAGACCTTGCAAGAAACAGACCCTGGGATCCTGTGCCCTGAAGATATTACTCACTCACTCACACACTCACTCACCCTCTCACTCACTCACCCACTCTCTCTCTCTCTCTCACTCACCCACCCACCCACCCACCCACCAACTCACTCACTCACATTAATTTGTTCACTCACTCACTCACATTCCTTTGTTCACTCACTCACTCTCTCACACACACACACACACACACACACACACACACACACACAGATCCCTCTTTCCTGACACATGTATAGAGTCATATCGCTGCATGTGTCTCCGCACCACTGTGTGTAGTGCAGCAGGCAGTTTTAAAGGTGCGTGTTCTGTGTGTGTAACACACACGTGTGTGTGTGTGTGTGTGTGTGTGTGTGTATAACATGCGTGTGTGCAGGGCAGTGTTGTGTGTTCTGTGTGTGTATAACACGCGTGTGTGCAGGGCAGTGTTGCGTGTTCTGTGTGTGTGTATAAGCAGGGCAGTGTTGCGTGTTCTGTGTGTGTGTATAACACGCGTGTGTGCAGGGCAGTGTTGCGTGTTCTGTGTGTGTGTATAACACACGTGTGTGCAGGGCAGTGCTGGGACACTTGTGGCGTGTTCTGTGTGTGTGTATAACACACGTGTGTGGGGCAGGTTGCGTGTTCTGTTCTTGTGCAGGGCAGTGTTGCGTGTTCTGTGTGTGTGTATAACACGCGTGTGCAGGGCAGTGCTGGGACACTTGTGGCGTGTTGGGGGGGGGAGGATGGTCTGTTCTTGGAAGCCTGGTTTTTCAGGACCTGGGCCCTGTGCACACGTACCCTTCTCTGGGTACACATCCTCGCTAAGCGTGTACCTGACCCCCTTCCCTCCGTGAACTATCGGGAGAGACAGGGGAGGCGGAGGAAGGAGGCAGGAAGGAGGAGAGGAGAGGAGAGAGAAGAAGAAATAGACACACAAAGAGAAATGAGAGCAGGAATAGAGGAGGCGAGACCCGCCTCAGGACTCGGGCCCCTGGCTCAACGCTACGTCTCTGTTACTGGGGCAACGGCTTGAGTGACACGCCGCCTCATCGCGGCCCTCGAAGTCTCACGTTCAACTCGCCCCACACTGGC
>JAINUG010000290.1:582500-652500 GCA_029706075.1 Aldrovandia affinis | reverse complement strand
ACCCGGCTCTTAAAGAACGGCAGGTCCTTGCAGTATTCGTTGTACAGCCACTTCACCTTGAAGTGCAGGTTCATGTAATCAGCACTCTTACACAGACGGTTCTTCTCATGCTCTGAACAGAGAGAGAGAGAGAGAGGGAGGGAGAGAGAGAGGGAGACAGTGAGCTTAATTAACCTTCATCCTGGCGCTGTCCACCACACACACACAGACACACACACACACACACACAGCCAGACCCACACACACACACACACACACACACACACACACACACACACACACACACACACACACACACAATGCACACATTTTTCAGTATATGAGAGAGAAAGGGCTGATATCTAATATATAATATAATATAATATATGCCATGTAGAAGATGCTTTTATCCAAAGCGACTTACAGAATTGCATACATTTTTCTACTGAGCCACACAGAACCACGCTCTAACCTACTGAGCCACACAGAACCATGCTCTACCTACTGAGCCACACAGAACCACGCTCTACCTACTGAGCCACACAGAACCATGCTCTACCTACTGAGCCACACAGAACCACACTCTACCTACTGAGACACACAGAACCACGCTCTACCTACTGAGACACACAGAACCATCTAACCAGAAGCACTTCCAGAGAAAGGCCCATGGGGTCTGGAGCCTGTGAACTTTGACCTTGGCGTGACTGTGGACTGAAACGGCGATGCTCACCCTCCATGGCGTACTTCATGTCCTGAGCAAACAGGTTCCACATCACCTCCGCACTGATCTTCCCCACGTTCAGCTCCTGGGGAAACCTGCAGGGGCAGTGCAGAGCTGGGCTTCAAACAAGGACTGTGCCATCATTACATCTTTACATTTACATTTTAAGCATTTAGCAGACGCTCTTATTCAGAGCAACTTACAAGATGTGCATAAATACATGGTAGGAACAATCATAGTTTGCACAAGAGATCAGTGCAGTAATACAGCGATAGACATCATTGTAGGCAGCTGCGTACCATACTTGTAACACTGGGAAGGAAAAGGTTAGTAAAAAAATATTATTATTATTATTTTAATTTTTTTAATGGAGTAAGCAGGGATACATAGTGTTGCGCAAGTAGGCAGTGGTGATGACAATGGGGGAGGGGGGGTACAGTCCTCATACGGGGAGAGGCTAGTGCTACTTCACAACCATTGGGGGGAGAGGGAAGTATATATACATATATGTATGTATGTACTGTATATGTATGCCATTTAGCAGACTTACAGTAGTGAATGCATACATTTTTGTGTATTAGTGTATGTAGTCCTAGTGGGAATCGAACCCACAACCTAAGCTTTGTCAACGCAGAACCTCTGTATAACCATAGGGGAAGAGGGAAGTACCGCTGTACCACCATATGGGGGGTGTACTCACTGGTTTAGGCAAGGTGTATACGAGTTCTTGTCCTCTTCTATAATGGATACAATGAGGGTGATGAGTTTGGACCAGAAGTCCAGGTTCCTGATGCTGGGGCCCTGTTCTTCTGGAGGCACCTCCCCTTTCTTAGCCTGGGGGCGAGAGGGAGGGCCGTGAGCGTCCGACAACATCGACAACATCGGGCACACCATCCCACCTGGTCATTCACCCCCGTCATCTCATTTCATAAACCCAGACCACCAGATTCAGAGACACTTTCTACTCCACAGCCATCGGGCTCCTAAACTGTCCTGATCCTGATCTCCCCTCTCCCCCATAGTCATGCAGACTGCACGGATTAGAGACACGTGCCTACACTTGAAGCTTCATTGCACTACGTCACTTTTGCACTTTAAAAGCACCCCCCTCTTTTTAAAAAATATTTTTTGATGATTTATTATTGTGCTTTCTCTTTAATCATTGTACTGTTTTTATTATTCTACTTTTACTACTTTTTATTGACATTGGGCTGGAGGACAGCAAGTAAGAATTTCATTGTACTCTGTACTTGCACCTGTACATATGACAAATAAAACTTGAAGTTGAACATAAATAGACCAAGGAACCACACACGTGGAGTATCTGCCTCCTTTAAAACTGACACAGAAAAATGTAAAGAAAAAAATTGTCCAACAACAGACAGAAACAGATGCATTGAGGGGGGAAAGGTAACGTCTGCAGAAATCCCCACACGCTCTTCTCAAACGTAATCAGGCTGAGAGGATCAAGGCTGCTCTTCAAGTGACCATCGCCTTTCAAAGTTTATAGAGGACACTCTTATTGCACTGGTGAATGGTAAAGAAACACTGAAATCCTGAAGTCTGCTACGGATGGAGCGGACACACACACACACACACACACACACACACACACACACACAGACACAGACACAGACACAGACACAGACACAGACACACACACACACACAGACACAGACACAGACACACACACACACACACACACACACACAGACACACACACACACACACACACACACACACACACAGACACAGACACAGACACAGACACACACACACACAGACACACACACACACAGACAGACACACACACAGACACACACACACAGACAGACAGACAGACACAGACACACACACAGACAGACACACACACACACACACACACAGACACACACACACAGACACACAGTCCTGGCAGCTCCACTCACTGGGTCAGACTGGTACTCCCGACTGTACAGCTCGTGACAGTTGTTGAAGATGTACTCGTAGGTGGAGTTGAGACACGCTTTGACACAGTCCTTCACCACCTGACTGGCTCTCGGGGACTCTGCAGCTCCTGGACCTGAGGGGGAGGGAGGGATGGAGAGAGGGAAGAGAGAGAGAGTCAGGAGGAGGTGGAGAGAGAGAGAGAGAGAGAGAGAGAGACAGGGGGAGAGAGGGGGAGGAGGGAAGTAGAGAAGGATGGGAGCAAGAGGAAGAGGGAAGAGGAGGGGGGCAAAGAGAGAGAAGGGGGAGGAGGAAGGGGGAGGAGGAAGGGAGAGAGGGAGTAAGGGGGATGAGGGAGGGAGGAGATGCATCAGCGTCCACAGAGCTGTGGAGCTTTGGAGGATTCCTGCACATCAGACTCATTGAAGTAAAGATGAAGAGAGAAGGAGAATTTGATCATTACAGAAACAAAATGGGGGAGAGAAAGAGAGAGAGAGGGAGAAAGAAAGAGAGATAGAGGGCAAGAGGGAGAGAGAAAAAGAGAGAGAGAGAGAGGGAAAATAGACAGAGAAAGGGAGAGAGAGAGAGGGGGAGAGAGACAGAGAAAGAGAGAGAGAGAGAGGGAAAGAGGGAGGGAGAGAGGAGAGAGAGAGGGAGAGAGAGAGAGAGAGAGAAGAGAGAGTACCTTCATTCTGAAGAAAGTGATACTGGTGAGCAGGTCCACAGTGGACTTCAGATCCTGCAACCTCTCGGGACTGCTGGCCGGGAAGTTATTCTGTGGAACAAGTGCACATGGACAGACAGACAGACAGACAGACAGACAGACAGACAGACAGACAGACAGATGGACAAAAGTCAGCTGTGCATTTCCCTTCTGTCAGCCTCATGTCCTCAATAATCAATTTCTCACCCAAATGATTGTACTCCTGTCCACCCAGCGGACCCCTGAGAGTGTGAGGTCACCCTCGGTCCTCAAATCAGACAGTGTGGGGAGAGAGCCCCCAGACCTGAGGCCCTCCCACAACCAGCTGTGTGCCAGTTAACAGAGAGGGGGCCCTGACTCCAGCACAGACAGGAGAGGGGCCCCTGACTCCAGCACAGACAGGAGAGGGGCCCCAGTTCTTCAGCACAGACAGGAGAGGGGCCTGACTTCAGTACAGACAGGAGAGGGGCCCCAGTTCTTCAGCACAGACAGGAGAGGGGCCTGACTTCAGTACAAAGGGGCCCCAGTCTTCAGTACAGACAGGAGGAGAGGGGACAGACAGGGGGAGAGGGGACAGACAGGGGGAGAGGGGACAGACAGGGGAGAGGGGACAGACAGGAGGAGAGGGGACAGACAGGGGGAGAGGGACAGACAGGAGGGGAGGGGAGGCTCAGTACCCGGTACATGGACAGGTCGATCCTCAGGGAGTTGTGTAGCTGGTCCAGAAGCTTCACAAAGCGCTCCTTCTGCAGACACACACAAATAGAAATGCTTCACCACAGGATGGAGGTGATCGCTCAGAATGGAATCATCGATGTATGTGTGCGTGTGTGTGTGTCCATGTGCATGTGTGTGTGACTGTTCTGGATCATTCCTATGTGTGTGTGTGTGTGTTTGTTTGTGTATGTGTGAGTGTGAGTGTGCTGGATCATTCCTACGTGTGGGATAGCAGATATCCTCCATTTTCATCTGCATTTTTAACAGACAAACTCTCAAAGGACTGCATCATGTGATCACTCTGATGAAGGTGTTCTGTAATCTATTTCAGAGGCCGGAGCTGAGCTGCATGTGGAATATGTGACCAGACTGCCTCAACTGGGGAAGTGTGTGTGAGTGTGTGTGTGTGTGTGTGTGTGTGTGTGTGTGAGTGTGTGAGTGTGTGTGTATGTGTGTATGTGGTGTGTGTGTGTGTGCGTGTGAGTGGGTGTGTGTTTGTGTGTGTGTGTGAGTGTGTGTGTGGGGCAGTAATGATCATTTGTGTGAGGGCGCTCAGAGAGCCTCTCACCCCGAAGTTGGAGGCGGCGAAGCGGTCGGAGGCGGACACGTTGTTGGTGGCCTGGGTGGTGTGGGCGTAGTAGGCGTTGATGTTGGCCAGCAGGGTGCTCATCACCGCCGGCACGCCGGGACACATGTACTTAGACGACAGACAGGCGAAGTGGCTGAGCGGAGAAAACACAAGACACACACAGCTGCTCTTACGCCCTGCCGAGTCCCGCTGGCAAAACCGCTCACACCGCTACATGCGTCCAACTTCATTTCACACACTGTAAAGCTCTCTTCTGGTAAAGCTCTCTTCTGGTGCGTACGGCCATTTTGTGCCCTGGAGTGCACACAGCACTCGGTCCATATTATAAGAGCCTGGCCTCTATATCAATATCACTGTTTTCTCTGTACATGCTGGTGACAGACAACGTCACCGTTGGTTTATTCATGTCGTGTGCCCTTGTGTACGGTGCATCGGGGGTTTAAGGTCTGAGCGTGTTATCATCAAAGTATTGACGCTCTGTGCGGACGGCTAGAGTTTTGCTTCTGATGTGTTCAGGTCGCTGTCGGTTACGGGGAGAAGGCAGCATGCGAGTCACGACTGCACAACGGATCAGACTGCGAGTCGGCGTGAGGAGTCCTCGCTGTCTGAGGGAGTCATGGCAGGGAGGGCAGGGAGGGCGGGGTGTCTGAGGGAGGGCAGGGAGGCGGGGAGGGCAGGGAGGCGGGGAGGGCAGGGAGGGCAGGGTGTCTGAGGGAGGGCGGGTGTCTGAGGGAGGGCAGGGAGGGCGGGGAGGGCAGGGAGGCAGGGAGGGCGGGGTGGGCAGGGAGTCATGGCAGGGAGGGCAGGGAGGGCGGGAGGGCAGGGAGGGCGGGGTGTCTGAGGGAGAGCGTGATGCCGCGTGCGTTCTCACGTCATGGCCTGGTAGATGGACTCCACGCCGTAGCGCATGGCGAACTCGTCGACGATCTCCTGCGCCGTCTCCTCGAAGTACACCTTCCACGCGTCATCGCCCTTGGCGTCGGGGATCTTCACCACCCCGGTGCTCTGCACGTCCGTCACGTAGTGGAACAGGTTCTGCAGAGAGAGAGAGAGAGAGAGAGAGAGAGAGAGAGAGAGAGAGAGAGAGAGAGAGAGAGAGAGAGAGAGGGAGGAGAGAGAGAGAGAGAGAGAGAGAGAGAGAGAGAGAGAGAGAGAGAGGAGAGAGAGAGGGAGAGAGGAGAGAGAGAGAGAGAGAGAGAGAGAGAGAGAGAGAGAGAGAGAGAGAGAGAGAGGAGAGAGAGAGAGAGGAGAGAGAGAGAGAGAGAGAGAGAGAGAGAGAGAGAGAGAGAGAGAGAGAGAGAGAGAGAGAGAGAGAGAGAGAGAGAGAGGGAGAGAGAGAGAGAGAGAGGAGAGAGAGAGGAGAGGGAGGGAGAGAGAGAGAGAGAGAGAGAGAGAGAGAGAGGGAGAGAGAGAGAGAGAGAGAGAGAGAGAGGAGAGAGAGAGAGAGAGAGAGAGAGAGAGAGAGAGGGAGAGAGAGAGGAGGAGAGAGAGAGAGAGAGAGAGAGAGAGAGAGAGAGAGAGAGAGAGAGAGAGAGAGAGAGAGGAGAGAGAGAGAGAGAGAGAGAGAGAGAGAGAGGGAGGTGTTAGCGACTATCCGTCACCTAGTGGAACAGGTTCTAGAGAGAGAAAGAGAGAGGCGTTAGCGACTGTCTGTCACACGTAGTGGAACAGGTTCTGCAGAGAGAGAGGGGCCGGGGAGGAAGGGGCGTCACCGACCTGTCCGTCACGGCCAGCGCCGTCACAGAGATAATAACACACGCTCTCCTGTGTGGAACGGGGGAGGTCTGAACCGTATTATTATTACAGAGTCTGACGCTTCCACACAGAGGAGCACGTGTAAGTGCTTAGAGGAGCTTATTTACCGAATCGTTCATCCAGTGTTGCGGCTAAGATAGTTCCAACGGAGTCGTCTATTATTCATTACATCGATTTCACACAGGTGTTAGGTTCTGTATTATAAATGAGCCAGTCGGTTAAAATTGCTGGTGTGAGGCGCCAAAATTCACCGAAAGGTCTCGGAGAAAAAACAACCCATGACCCATTCATACATTCATTATCTAACCCGGGTCGCCAATCCATCGCAGGGCACATACACCGTTCATCACACACTCATACCTACGGGCAATTTAGACTCTCCAATTAGCCTAACGTGCATGATTATATCACTGGTGCTATAACCGCCATGTCTAACCATTACCGGTGTTATATTACCGGTCTAGCGATATTAGCGTTCACATTTTCAGTGAGATCACAGGTACAAGCCGTACGGGGGAACGAACGGTGACTCAATATTTCGGCTCCTCTCTTCCGTTCAGTCAGTTCAGCTGCTCGTGCAGTAAGTAGTTTTACTGAAAAAGAGAAATTCACCTCTCGCCTCGGCAACGCAAATTCCGTGACAGCTTACGAGGCGTTATCTGAAATGGTCCTGAAATAAAACACGAGGACCTGAATCGAGTTAGAGAGCCCACATGAGTCACCTCAGAAAGGAGCGACACACACATACACTCACACACACACACACACACACACACACACACACTCACACACACTACACACTCACACACACACACACACACTCACACACACACACACACACACACACACACACACACACACACACACACACACACACTCACACACACACTCACTCACACACACACACACACACACACACACACACACACACACACACACACTCACACACACACACACACTCACACACACACACACACACACACACACACACACACACACACACACACACTCACACACACACACACTCACACACACACACACACACACACACACACACACACACACACACACACACACACACACACACACACTCACACACACACACACACACACACACTCACACACTCACACACTCACACACACACACACACTCACACACACTCACACACACACACACACACACACACACTCACACACACACACACACACACACACACACACACACACACTCACACACTCACACACTCACACACTCACACACACTCACACACTCACACACACTCACACACTCACACACTCACACACTCACACACTCACACACACACACACACTCACACACTCACACACACTCACACACACACACTCACACACACACACACACACACATACACACACTCACACACTCACACACGCACACACTCACTCACTCACACACACACACACACACACACACACACACACACACTCACACACACACTCACACACACTCACACACACACACACACGCACACACACACTCACTCACACACACACACACACTCACACACACACACACACACTCACACACTCACACACTCACACACTCACACACACACACACACACACACACACACACTCACACACTCACACACACACACACTCAACCTCATATTTGATACGATTCCAGAGAGCAGAAGCGGTGCTATGATAAACAGTGGATGTGTTTCTTTGGCTTTATTACATAAAATAAGTTTAGCAAAAGACTAAAGCTGCAATTTCACCTTATTGCTGTGTGATACTGAGTGGATGGGAGCCCGAGGGAGGAATGTAATGAGTAAAGAAATACAATAAACTAATAATAGAAGAAAATGCACTTCTCTTCTGCAACAGTGATAATTATAGCCCTGAGGTATCCTATCCGTTTCCATTGATTAAACTCGATCAGTACGGGGCAGTGGAAGGAAGAAGTGAGGCACAGAGACATCTGACACTCAGTGCTGAGCAACAACAGCTTGACACTACTGACCTTTTGCTGTAGCGTGACAGCACTGACCAGGTGCTGTGAAAATGATGCAACAGACAGTACTGACCTTGTAGTGTGAGAGTAATGTAGATGGTGTGCCTGTTTCATGTAGTAATGCATTCATGTGTCTGTGTGACTAACTGCACTGCAGCAACACCAAGAAACATTCCTGCATGCTTAAGTGTGAACGACAATAAAGACACTTCTGATTCTGATTCTTTTTAAAAAAAGAATTTGTTTCTGATTTTATCCCATTTCTTAGTAGCCAATAAAATCCCTCTCTTTTTTTTTTCATGTCAATTCCCCCCTCCTTTTGTGAGTTCGCTGCCGTAGCCCTGAGACCGGCAGTGACAAAGGCGAAGTACCGCCTCCTCCGAGACGGCACTCGCCAAGTTGTCAACTGTAACTCCGGTACTCCAGAGCCACTCCTGTACGCAGCGAACTCATATCGGCTTCCCTCCCCTCTCCCTGGGGCGGACAGCCAATTGCCGCCCCCTAGTGGCACTCCTGGGCAGAGCTGACTCTGGCGCGGCCGGTGGAAACTTCTGATTCTGATTCTGATGTGACAGGCAGTACTGACCTGGTGCTGTGAGAGTGTGCTGTGATTGGCTAGTACTGACCTGGTGCTGTGAGAGTGTGCTGTGATTGGCTAGTACTGACTGTCTGCTGTAAGAGTGTGCTGTGATTGGCTAGTACTGAGCGTGTGCTGTGAGAGTGTGCTGTGATTGGCTAGTACTGACCTGGTGCTGTGGGAGTGTGCTGTGATTGGCTAGTACTGACCTGGTGCTGTGAGAGTGTGCTGTGATTGGCTAGTACTGACCGTGTGCTGTGAGAGTGTGCTGTGATTGGCTAGTACTGACCTGGCGCTGTGAGAGTGTGCTGTGATTGGCTAGTACTGACCGTATGCTGTGAGAGTGTGCTGTGATTAGCTAGTACTGACCATGTGCTGTGAGAGTGTGCTGTGATTGGCTAGTACTGACCGTGTGCTGTGAGAGTGTGCTGTGATTGGCTAGTACTGACCGTGTGCTGTGAGAGTGTGCTGTGATTGGCTAGTACTGACCGTGTGCTGTGAGAGTGATGTGCTGTGATTGCTCAGACACTGACCTCGTGCAGGCTTGTGTACTGGACGTGATAAAGCCACTGTCTCCTCTCCCTCTGATCTCTGTCGTTGATGTGCATCCGGATGGCTCCAGACACCGCTGATTTGTCCGTCTCGCTTGTCTCTCTCAGAGCGACAAAAAAGAGAGCTTCTTACCCCTTTGGTAGAGACAGGTCTGGTAGAGACAGGTTTTGAACTGCGTGAATGATAATTGTTAGGTAAAGAAAGAGATACAGTTTCACAGAAATGTTTTCCACACATTACACAGTATCAGTGTCTAAAACCCTTGGTAATGGACCCAATGTTGTAATGTAGTTCCCTAACCAGTGTAGTATAATGGTTACGGAACTGTGCTTATAACTCAGAGGTTGCAGGTTCGATTCCCAGGTGGGGGCACTGCTGTTGTACCCTTGAGCTAAAGGTACTTAACCTGAATTGCTTCAGTAAAATATCCAGTTGTGTAAATAGATGGCATGTGAAAACATACGTCACGTTGAATCCGGGTGTCTGCTAAATGCTAAATGCCTAAAATGTAAACCTTAAACGTTGTGTTTAAGGTTGTGCTGAATGTTTTTAGTGGCCTGGGCAGAGATCTCACAATTCTCAATTTCTGCTCCTTTCAGCTGGTTTTATACTACCTTTTTATTGTTCTTATTTATATTTTTATCGCTCATTTTCTGTACTTTATTCTCTTGCTTTTATCTTGCTTGTTTTATGTCTTGTTTTATGTTTTACTGTTTATCCTTCTCTGCCCCTCATAGTATTTCATATTGCTGCTGCTCTTTTACCGTGTAAAGCACTTTGTCACTTTGTTTAGAAAGGTGCTATACAAATAAAGATTGATTGATTGATTGATTATCTTGTAATATATAATATATAATATATA
Source organism: Aldrovandia affinis (assembly GCA_029706075.1). Taxonomy (NCBI): domain Eukaryota; kingdom Metazoa; phylum Chordata; class Actinopteri; order Notacanthiformes; family Halosauridae; genus Aldrovandia; species Aldrovandia affinis. Next base: position 642,120 of record JAINUG010000290.1, on the reverse strand, counting down.
ATAATATAATATATGCCATTTAGCAGATGCTTTTATCCAAAGTGACTCACAGTAATGAATGCATACATTTTTCAGTATATGTGGTCCCAGTGGCAGTTGAACCCACAACCTAATGAACCCATTGCCAACACCATGCTCTACCTACTGAGCCACACAGAACCACCATCTTGTCTAACGGACTCAGGGCCCTCCTCGTTGCCCCTCCCCCGGCCCTCGCGGTACTGACCCAGGTTGTACCAGACGTCCATCTCCCCGCTGAGCGTGCGGACCTCGATGATGGTCTGGCCCAGGAAGTCGTCCGACTCCCTCTTGAACTTCTGCTTCACGCGGGACTTGATGTCATCGTCCTCGTCCCACACTCGCACCTTGATCCGGTCCGACGAGTTGTGGCACTCGCTGGACACACACAAAACAGGACAGAGAGGCTGAGTTTGGTCGGAGGGGAGAAGGGCCTCGTTGTTATAAGCGTTTATAACACTAATCGTCTATTCATCTGCGGTTCTTGTTCCCCGTTCTGATTAGAAGAGCACTGCCAAACACTCAAAATGAAGGCAACACAGGGCCTCCCGCATTGTCTAGCAGTAAGAGTGTTATAACACAAATTATTCTATTCATCTTTCGGCTCTGGCTCCCGTTCTGATTGGAGGAGATCTGGTGACCCAGGGAGGGATAAAAGCAGAAGGAAAGACTCGACCATATGAGTGGTCGTGGTCGTTGACAGGCTTTGGCCTAGGCGGGCACTGGCTGTTTGGCAGAACAGTCTCATTACCCGGGCGGGCGGTTCTCAGACTCGGGAGGGGATAAATAACACGAACAAAGAGAGAGGGAATTGAATACTAAAAGGTGGGGGAAAAATGGGGGAAATCTGCAAAAATACATGAAAAATGTATAAATAAATTAAAAAAGAGGTCTGGTCAGGATCACACTGAGAGCTGACAAGTTGACACACCACACACACACACACCCACACCCACACACCCACACACACACACCCACACACACACCCACACACACACACACACACCCGCACACACACCCACACACACACACACACTCACACACACACAAGAAAGAGGGGGAAGAAAATAAGCTGGCCCTGCAGTATTCACACGGCACTGTGCCACACTCACAAATGGAAGTTCTCCTCCCACACGGGGTTCAGGTTGCCGTAGATGGTCTTGGTCCTCTTCTTGGTCTTGCCCACCTGCACGGTGACGTAGGGGTCACTGGAGCCCGTCTTGTCCTTGGCCTGGAGCCCCTGGGCACACAGCACTGTGGACGGAGAATGAGTCACGGCTGTGCCACAAAGTCTACACGGTGTCAAACCTGCAGTCTCTTCCTGCCTTTACCTGTCAGAAACACGTCTTCCTGTCCACCCTTTATTTTACCACTTCTATTAACTCTGTAACTTCTATTAACTAAATCTAACTCTATATAGCTTCTTCTTAATGATCTAATAAGTGTGTATTCACAACAGCACAGGAACTACAGGTGGGAATTCTTCATCAAAGTCAAAAATGAATTCAACAGCTTTTAATTTTTTTAAAAAACAAGGATGTTTAAGTCAAGGGTGTCCCTGGTCAAAACAAAATTAAAAGCTGTTGAATTAACAAAATTAAATGAATGAAAAATAAATTTTTGAGTGCAAACCACTTTTTAAATTATTACCTGGGCAAACATACCAAATCAAATCATTTCAGCAACTTAAAAGTTGGTAGAGCCCAGTGATCAACCTCTCATCAAAGTTAAAAAAAAAAAAAATAAAAATAAAATAAAAATAAAACCAATCTAACAGACATTCAAAATGTCTGGGAGGGGGATCATTGCTGGCCTCGGGGTATTGCCTTGTCCCGTAGAGACGGGAAATACATTTTAAGAAATAGAGGGTAGGTACAATTGGCCACCAAATTGGGAGAGAGACAAAAACAAACACAAAACAAACATGGTGGCGCAGACAGAGGGGAGGTGTAAAGTGATGACTGGCAGTGTAGTTCAATGGTTAGGGAGCTGGGCTGTTACAAGAACTGAGGGGTTGCTGGTTCAATTCCCAGGTGGGGCACTGCTGTTGTACCCTTGAGCTAAAGGTACTTAACCTGAATTGCTTCAGTAAAAATATCCAGCTGTATAAATGGATTATATGTAAAGAAATGTAAACTGTGTAAGTCGCTCTGGATAAGAAATATAATATAATAATATATGCCATTTAGCAGACGCTTTTATCCAAAGCCACTTACAGTAGTGAATGCATAAATTTTTCAGCATATGTGGTCCCAGAGGGAACTGAACCCACAACCTAAGTGTTGCCAATGCCATGCTCTACCTACTGAGCCACACAGAACCACAGCGTCTGCTAAATGCCTATAATGTAATGTAATGTAAATGTAAATGTAAATGGCGGCGCAGACGGAGGTAAAAGCAGAGCCCCTCCCCCACCCGTGATGCTGATCTTGGCGGACCACTTGGACGTGCCGTCGAGCACGCTCTGCTTGATCTGCTTCATCTGCGTGACGTGCGTCGCCTTGACGACGGTGAACACCTCCTGGATCAGCTCGAAGATCTCGGGCTTGTTCCGCTCACGGATCTTCATGCGGTCCTTCAGAACCATGATGATGTTCTGGGTCCGGTCCTCAGCCCCGTGCTTAGAGCTCTTCTCCGCCGCCCCTGAGAGAGAGAGAGAGAGGGAGGGAGGGAGGGAGAGAGGGAGGAGGGAGAGAGGGAGGGGGAGAGAGAGAGAGGGAGAGAGAGGGAGAGAGGGAGGGAGAGAGGGAGGGAGAGAGAGAGGAGAGGGGGAGGGAGGGAGGGAGAGAGAGAGAGAGGGAGAGGGAGGGGGAGAGAGGGAGGGAGAGGGAGGGAGAGGGAGAGAGAGGGAGGGAGAGAGAGAGAGAGAGAGAGAGGGGGAAAGAGGGAGAGAGAGAGAGAGGGAGAGAGGGAGGGAGAGAGGGAGGGAGAGAGAGAGGGAGAGGGGAGAGGGAGGGAGGGAGAGAGAGAGAGAGGGAGAGGGAGGGGAGAGAGGGAGGGAGAGGGAGGGAGAGGGAGAGAGAGGGAGGGAGAGAGAGAGAGAGAGAGAGAGGGGGAAAGAGGGACAGAGAGGGAGAAAGAAAGAGAGAGAGGGGGAGAGAGAGAGGGAGAGAGGGAGAGAGACAGGAAGAGTTACGGGGGGTTAAGTGGGGGGGGCAGGGTTACGGAGTTTCATCCAACGTAGCTCGTGCCAAATCTCCCTTTCAAAAGGAGTGTTGCGTTTGTGCATCTGTCTTCATCCTGCGTCGTGCTCAGTGTGCGTACTGTGCGATCGATGCACCAGCGCCCGGGCGAACGCTCAATGCCAAGAAAGCTCTCTCTCTCCGTCTGCATTAGCCAGAGAGGCCAGGGAGGCCAGGAGGGGAGGCGTGCATTAAAAGGGCGCGGGCGAAAACGACAGAGGAGGACAAACGGCTCTTAATAGCCACAGAATGAGAGGCCTGGATGTTAAAGATGTACGAGTAAAACAGAAAACAGAGAGGGGCGGCAGTGTAGTGTACTGGTTAGGGGACTGGGTTTTCAGTCCAGACTGGTTCGATTCCCAGGTGGAGCACTGCCGTTGTACCCTTGAGCTAAAGGTACTTAACCTGAATGGCTTCAGTAAAATATCCAGCTGTATAAATGGATTGTATGTAAAGAAATGTAAACTGTGTAAGTCGCTCTGGATAAGAGCGTCTGCTAAATGCCTAAAATGTAAATGTAATGGGGCCTCCCAGGTGGTCTAGCGGTTACAACGTTCGATGCTGGCCACTGTGCCCGGGGTTCGATTCCACCGGCCACACCAGAGTCGGCTCTGGCAGGGAGTGCCACCGGGGATGGTGATTGGCTGTCCGACCCAGGGAGGGGGGGAGGGAAGCCGACATGAAGTTTGTTGCGTACAGGAGTGACTCTGGAGTACCGGAGTTACGGTTGACAGCCTGGCGAGTGCCGTCTCGGAGGAGACAATACTTTGCCTTTGTCACTGCCAGTCACAGGGCTATGACAAATGAGCTCACAATACGAGGGGGGATTGACATGAAAATATAACGGGTGTAATTGGCTACTAAATTGGGAGAAAATGGGAGAAAATCTGAAACTAATTCTTAAAGAAAGATTTAATGTAAAACAGAGGATGAAGGCATGGGGGTGGTAGAGAGAGAGGAGGGACAGAGAGAATGGAGAAGAGGTTGTGTGAGAGAGAGAAAGAGAGAGAGAGAGAGACGGGGGGCTCACTCTGCAGGCAGTCGGCGTTGAGCAGGTCCTGGCACTTCTCGTGACACTTGACCCCGCACTCCGTGCAGCGCATGCCCTGGCGCGCGATGCCCCACAGCAGCCCCTCGCACTCGTAGCAGTACGTGGGCGTGGTCGCCGTCCACACCTCGAAGTTGTGCGGCGTGGTGCAGGAGATGGGGTAGATCAGCGCCTGCAGGGTCTTGCGGTAGACGTGGGTCTTCTGCGGACGGAGGGGGAGGGGGGGGTGTCAGACAGAGGGACGGACGTGGACGTGGACGTGGACGCACTCGATATGGTCAGACCCTGACTCTGGGCCTCGCTCGCTGGACTCAGCACTCGCGCACTCACACTCACATTCACACTCACCAGCTCCTCGTTGTTCAGTGTGCTAGAGGCCAGAGCGGAGGTGATCCCGGCCTTACGAGAGTTCTGGACCAGAGACTGCAGGGAGAGCAGGCATCACAAATATAAAGATAAACATACGCACACACACACGCACACGCACGCACGCACGCGCGCACGCACGCACACACACACACACACACACACACACACACACACACACACACACACACACATATATATATATATAGAGAGAGAGAGAGAAACATAAATTGTATAGGTATATTGTATACTGTTCGTTATCATTACTATTTTATATATTATGTACCATGCTTTGGAAATACAATTATTGTTTTTGTCATGCCCATAAAGCAAACTTGAATTGAATTGTGTATTTTGAGTACGAATACTAACACCTGGATCTGAGGCTCATTGTTTCATGTGTTAAAAGTTATTGTAAATGTCACAGGTGGCGATTTGTGTTGCGTGGCAGTAATGATATTTCCTCGTGAGCGCACACATCACACACGCTTTCAGGACATCTAAAGTCTGTCAACAGTACAAGCAGCTTTCACACAAGCTAAGCAATCAACACCCTGGCAAAAATGATCTAGTTCCTGCTAACGGCACTGGTACATATAATTGTTCATTTGTCATTTCAAAATGGCTGACTCCGAAGAAGCACAAGTGATCCTGCTCCATCACTTCCTTCACATAGCTCATGTGATTGGCTGGCAGGCCTGATCTAGCCAAGTAACCTGGTCTGGGATTGGAGAGCTTGCGCTCACTGCAGACCACAGGGGACTTGGCCACAGATCGTGGAGTCGTTGGCCAGAGGAGCTAAACTCACACAGAGCCTCCACAAGTGGACGTCCTGACGCCAAATTCATAATCTGCTCTCGCGTAAATGAACAAAAAAATGCTCGGTCCTTACGGGAGGAGGTTTGAGCACTCTGTTTGTACCACAGGCAGATGTTTCAGTTTACAAAATACTCCACCTATCTATCTATTCTCTCTCTTACATTTTAGAAAAATTTTCTGCTGGCTCTCAGGGGTTTAAGGTGGAAAAGCTTTTTGGAATGAACCTGCCACTCTTACGCAGGTTTTTGGACTCCCGTGAAAGTCTCTGAAACGCGAGTGACACTGCTCTACACTGATTGCACTTTATCACCGAGGGGGGGGGGTGCAGTTGACTTACCATCGCCTGGGTGACCAGTTGCGCCCAGGAAGGAAGGAGGGAAATAAACACAAAAGTCAGATATCACAGTACATTTTAAGCATTTAGCAGATGCTCTTATCCAGAGCGACTTACAAGATGTGCATTGATACATGGTAAGATTAAACATGGTTGGCGCAAGAGATCAGTGCAGTAATACAACAATAGACATCATTGTTGGCAGCTGCACACCATACCTGTAACATCCTGGTACATTTCTACTGTGTACAGAATACTACCCACAAGCCCCTGGACAGTGAGAGAGAAAGAGAGAAAGAGAGAAAGAGAGCGATGGCGAGGGGAGGAGAAAACAATGCGCCAGACTCATTGAACACAAGCTTTACCGTAAAGTAAAGGGGAGAGATCAGAGGTGACGAGGGTGAATCAATGAATGTTTCATATTGACGGGAGAGACCAAAAATCCATGGAGCGTCATGGGCATTTTCCCCCGCTCTGCCCTAATTCTGCTCAGGCATTAACAAAGACAGCCACAATGTGTGGCATTTTTCCTCCCTAGTCTGTAATCAGAACCGTAATGTAATGGAACAAAGTACCGTGATAAACCACTGGACACCGCAGTCCCGTATTGCGTATGCCTTGTCTCTGTCCGTGGGCTAAGCCCCGAATGTCTTCAGCCCCCCAGCACCGCCCCTGGTCAGCACACTGCCTCGGTGGCTCCAGGCTTGGGAAGTCGGTGAGTACGACAGCAGAACGGATGATTATGGACAAACTGTCAAGCTCTCTGGCGCGTTATGCTAATTCTTCGTCCCACTGCAATTTGTGACATCACATCTGTACACTCATCAGTTTTGCCGCAAGTCTTACAACTGGTCCTGTGCGGCTCAGTAGGTAGAGCATGGCGCTGGCAATGCGGCTCAGTTGGTAGAGCACGGCGTTAGCAACGCTTAGGTTGTGGGTTCAATCCCCACTGGGGCCACATATACTGAAAAATGTATGCATTCACTACTGTAAGTCGCTTTGGATAAAAGCGTCTGCTAAATGGCATATATTATTATTATTATTATTATATTATTAATGCTTAGGTTGTGGGTTCAATTCCCACTGGGGCCACATATACTGAAAAATGTATGCATTCATTACTGCAAGTTGCTTTGGATAAAAGCGTCTGATAAATGGCATATATTAGAACAGGAGGCTCTCAAGGTGAGATTAGAGGGCCTGATTGGTTGAAAAATGAATGTCATCACAGTCCCCTAGAGTGCACAGCCACGCCCATCCGTTGGAGCGCACCTACGTTGTTTTAATTTCCTCATTAGGCCGTGTGACACTGGGAGAGGTGGAGGGAGGAGTGGAGAGGGCTGCACCTCCCTTTCAGCTGCTGTCAGGTGCTCCTGTTCCCTCCCACAGCCTGGAGAGGACTACAGGGCCTTGGACAGCAGCGGACCTCACCTCGCCTACAGGCAGGCTCACCTGAGGCTAATGAGCAATCAACTCAGGTGTGAGACGTTGCCTTCGTTAGGCCTTTATAAAAGCACAGCCTGCTGTGCCTGAAGGGAAGAACTGGTGCTGGCTTTTTATCATTTATTTTTGTTCCACTTGATCAAAACCTTTAGTTTGATTTAGTTTTTCTTGTTTTGTTTCATTCCATTTTTTGGGACCCTAAAAATGATAAATAAACCAACCACTTGGCCGACTGGGACACTGCCTTCGTTAGTTTTTCTGCCCACTCACCCCCTGACAGTGGTCACCCCTGCCACCCCATCAGCCCTGCCGCCCCACTACAAGCCTACAACAAAAGAACCCAAACGAGTGTGCAGCTTCAAAGGGAAGTCCAACTCATTCACACCAGGCTTTGAAATGAGAGAATACGATACAAAGGTCTAGTAACACTGTTCTGGTGTACGTCTGCATCCTCCTACCTTGTGCTCTATCAGTCTCTCAATATTGGACTCTAGTCTCTGATTAATGTCAGTGCACCACCGTGTGAATGAGTCAGAGACGGCCGCTACGGGACTTGACTCACCCCCGCAAGCTGTCAGCCTCTAAACAGGTGTGATGTGGTACAGGCGCTAACATATTAAGTCGTGCCGCCATGCCATTTGACTTGGTATTGGCACACAACGAAGAGAAAACTTGGCAGGTCAGAGCAGATAAAAAAGTGATGTTGGCTTCCATTTAGTTCTGAGATTATTATTATTATATTTTTTTTTTTTTTTTTTTTTTTATTTTGTTTCTGATTTTATCCCATTTTCTTCCAATTTAGTAACCAATTACACCCTCTATTTTTCATGTCAATCCCCCTCATATTGTGAGTTTGCTGCCGTAGCCTTGAGACCGGCAGTGACGCGGGCAAAGTATCGTCTCCTCCGAGACAGCACTCACCAAACTGTCGACCGTAACTCCGGTACTCCAGAGCCACTTCTATATGCAGCGATCTCGTATCGGCTTCCCTCCCCCCTCCCTGGGGCGGACAGCCAATTGCCGCCCCCTAGTGGCACTCCCGGCCAGAGCCGACTCTGACGCGGTCGGTAAAATTGAACCCTGGTCACAGTGGCCAGCATCGAACATTATAACCGCTAGACCACCTTAGGCCTCGGGAGCTTTGAAGACTTTGATCCATATTCGGGAACGCCGTCAGATCCCCTGGATCGATTTTATACGCAGACCTGAATTGCCCAGTCACTTTTAAAATACTCACTTTTTTTCTATGTGTGTGTGTGTGTGTGTGTGTGTGTGTTCATTGTGAAATTATTATTATTTTTTTTCATTTTCCAGAGGTTAAACGCAATCACCTGTTAATTCTTCCACACATTAACTTAATTTTTTTTTAATGTTCTGTTTTGTCTTCTGGAAATGTTCCACTTTTAGCCTCTTGTTGGCCTCTTTTAGCCAATTGAAACTGCGCTGATTGACTAAAAGACACACCCATTATGGCCGTTTCCTTGTAACACTGTCCATTCAACACCTAGTGGCAGAGATCTGAAGGCAGGATAGTTCATAGTTTTCTTCATCCCATTTTTAAACCTGAGTTTCCCTATCAATGAAAAAGAACCATCTTTGAAGAATGGTAGAACGGTATTTACAAAGGTATACACGTGTTCATGAACATTTCCCTGTTGATTTGAGGCGTACGTGTTAATAACTGTCCCGTGAGACAATTGGTCAATTTACTGTATGATTCAACTATTCCCCAGAACATTTTTCCAAGGGAAGAATTCAATTATAGGAAGATAATCCACTGAACAGCAGCCAAGTGCCAAACATATCCCGTGTCACCAAACCGACAGCAATGAATGTCAAAGATGTGAAAGAGAGAGAGTGGAGAGGAGAGAGAGAGAGAGAGAGAGAGAGAGAGAGAGAGAGAGTGCCCTTCAGAGGGAGGGCAGCCTGCCCTCCACCATCTGCCTCTCTACTTATCTTCTGCCTGGCTCCACAGGGTCACAGAGAAGAGCTCTCTCTCTCTATCTCTCTCTCCCTCTCTCTGTCTCTGTCTCTTTATCTGTCTCCCTCTCTCTTCCTCTCTCTCTCTCTCTCTCTCTCTCTCTCTCTCTCTCCCTCTCTCTCTCTCTCTCTCTCTCTCTCTCTCTCTCTCTCTCTCCCTCTGCCTTTCTCTCCCTCTTTATCTGTCTCCCTCTCTCTGCCTGTCCCTCTTTCTCTGTCTCTCTCTCCCTCTCACTCTCTCTATCTATCTCCCTCTCTCTCCCTCTGTCTCTATCTGTGTCTCTCTCTCTCTCTCTCTCTCCCTCTGCCTTTCTCTCCCTCTTTATCTGTCTCCCTCTCTCTGCCTGTCCCTCTTTCTCTGTCTCTCTCTCCCTCTCACTCTCTCTATCTATCTCCCTCTCTCGCTCCCTCTCCCTCTCTCTCGCTCTCTCTCCCTCTCTCCCTCTCCCTCTCCCTCTCTCCCTCTCCCTCTCCCTCTCCCTCTCCCTCTCCCTCTCCCTCTCCCTCTCCCTCTCCCTCTCTCCCTCTCCCTCTCCCTCTCTCCCTCTCCCTCTCCCCCTCTCCCTCTCTCCCTCTCCCTCTCCCTCTCCCTCTCCCTCTCCCTCTCCCTCTCCCTCTCCCTCTCCCTCTCCCTCTCCCTCTCCCTCTCCCTCCCTCTCCCTCTCCCTCTCCCTCTCCCTCTCCCTCTCTCTCTCTCTCTCTCTCTCTCTCTCTCTCTCTCTTCAGGCAATGTTGCCACAATGACAGCAGGGCATCCTGCCCTCTGAATCACGCAGCTTACATCAGCAACACGGGAAAACCAAGGAGGAGAGCGAGAGAGAGAGAGAGAGCGCAAAATGGAGCTCGTGTTCCAGAGGCAAGGGCGTCGTTTCATTTCAACATTTTTTTTGGGGGGGCGGGGGGGGCACTGTTGCTGCCCCCTATTTTCAAAGCTGAGTTATACATCAGGCATGGATACAGCAGTTTGAATCTAGTCAGCTAGACAGTTACCCAGTTAGGTTGCAGGGTAGCTTGTTAAATATCTGGCCAAGCTCATATTTCTGTTTCTCTATATCCCAGAATCCTGTTGGCCTTCTTCTGACCTTCGCCCTTTAAAGTGTGAACCAAAGTGCCTGACCTTTTAGGGGTGGGCAGAAATGAGTGAGGGGGACAATTTAACGCTGTCTCAGCATTGAGGGGGGGTAAGAGCCCCCCGAAACCCGAAGTGGTCATTCTGGCCATTCCATGGCACTTAGGATATTGATCGGACTGTATGGTATTGATCATTGATCCACAGGAAAAGAGCGATGAAATAATGAACATTTTACTTGGGAGTGCATCAGAGTACTCATTTGTCAGTGTGGCTGCTGGGAGCCAGTATAATTACCTGTTTTTAATATGTACTCAGAGGTGTTCAAAACGCAACCAGCCCATTATGGCTATGGCTCACCACAAGTGTGTTTATTTCTGGGATGGAACCTGATGGACCCCTAATGCTGGGACACTGGGACGCACACATTTTCAGACTGGCCACCAAATCAAAGGAGGTCAAAGTGCGAAGGGGTCGATTTCTCATGTCGTGTGTCCCAGGCTGCAGATGGGATCAGCAGCCATGTGGGGCTGTGAGTCCTGGCAATGCACATGCAGGTCCCAGGACGTCCCAGCAGGGTTTATCCCAGGATTTATACCCCCATGGGGGCGGTTCCCCTCACACGCATGCTGCTCCACACCAGCGAATGTGCTGTGAACACGCGCCACACACACACCAACACCAGGGCGATATTTTGCACAAGGAAGGGTGCAATGCGTTGAGGTCAGAATATTGTCCCTAGGGGCCTCCTGCATGGCCTAGTGTTTTCAACGTCCGACGCTGGCCACGGCAACCAGGGTTCGATTCCCCCATATATTTAAAAAATAATATTGTCCCTGTAGTTCTAAGTAGTCTTTGTCTTACAATTTTGTTATTTGGCTGTGTTATTTTGAGAGTTTTTTATCCGAAGAGGACTTTACAAGAGTGCATTTACCTGGCTGGAGATCATCGACAGAGCTTCCGAAGCTACAGTCTAACCATGGTCGTTGCCGAAGTTCATGCCACAAAGCCTGTATTATTATACACCTCATTATAAAGATATGAGAGGCTGAAGGATAATGAACACAGCGCTGAGATACCCAGAGCAGGGAGCCACAGAGGCAATCACAATAAAACATCATTTAGGTTCATCGAGTCGTTCAGGGATCTGGGGACACCGTCCAGCCAATCAGAGTTCGTCAGAAAAGCTTGTGAGCAAATCGAGATGGACAGACGGCTGCTAATTGGTCCTAATTGGTCCTGAGGGGGTAAAAGCTCCGCCCACAGTATCGCTCAGTTCTCTGAATGGCAGCGTGAGCCGTTCACAGGAACCTCAGGCGTCAATGATGCTATTAAAAACGTAAAACACAGGGGCCTCCCGGGTGGTCTAGCGGTTACAACGCTCGAAGCTGGCTACTGCGACCAGGGTTCGATCCCACCGGATTGGCTGTCCGCCCCAGGAAGGGGGAGAGGAAAGCCGATGCGAGCTCACTGCGTATAGGAGTGGCCCTGTACGCATACCGGAGTTACGGTGATGTCTTGGCGGGTTCCGGCTCAAAGGAGGCGGGGCCCAGCTGCATGTCACTGCCGGTATCAGGACTATGGCAGCGAACTCATAAGATATATGAGGGGGAGGGATAATTGACATGAAAAGCAGAGGGTGTAATTGGATACTAAAAATGGGGAGAAAAACTGAAAAAATCAGCAGAAAGAAAAACAAACAGTGTAAAAGGGTCCCTCCAGAATGGCCGATACAAACAGGAAATGGAGAGGATGAAGGATGAACGACAGATAGAAGTGACAGAAGGGTATTTGAGAGAGAAAGAGTCTGGCATATTGCAGATGGCCCAGAGCAGCAGTTAACACGGTCTTGGGAAATTAAACGAAAGGTCGATGTCACAGGGTAAGAGGAAGGCGAGGCCTGGGGGCGTGGGCGTTCGGTTGCGGCGCTCACCAAATCTCGAACCAGGGGCATGGCTTTCCTCTTCCGGAGGTCTGGCATGCTGTCAATGCTGTACAGCGCCCCCCCTGGCCTGTGGGAGAACAGCAGCGGAAAAACACAGTGACGAGAACGATCCCGATATCGTGCAGAGAGCTGACAGAGGGGAACACACGCATACAGGTGACCTGGAGTGTGGAGTATAGAGTGGAGCAGTGGAGTTCCTCAATAAAAACACACCTGCTTATTGCCAAAGCAAGCAGGAAGCTGGCAGGTTTGAGGTAGATGGCATGTTTTGTCAGGAGAGACCGGCTAGTTCAGGGTACAAAAAATATTGCTAGCCAAAGCTCTACCGAATAAGTTGATATTTCTATGAGCAAGGGGGTCTGTTGTAACAAGTCTCAACTGGGAAACGATTTGACACCATCTCACCTCCACAGGCACATCAAGGAAGTGTTGCCTGGAGCTCAGAAACACCTTCCATCCCTCCCTCTGTCTCTTTCATGCACACACACACATGCACCCACACACACACACATACATACACACACGCAGAAACACCCTCCATCCCTCCCTCTGCCTCTCTCATGCACACACACACACACACACACAGTCACACTTCTAAAAATAAAATAAACCTCCACTGTTTTTCTGTACTTCGACCTCTCCCTCTCACGATATCAAGTGAAGCTACGCTCTCCCACACACTCTCAGTTCCTGTCATTTCTCTGTGCATAGAGCTTTCGCCTCAGGGCCTCCACACACACACACAAATACATACACACACGCACATGCACCCACACACACACACGCCCTCATACACACACAAATACATACACACACCCTCATACACACACACATGTACCCACACACGCACATGCCCCCACATACACACACACGCCTTAAAATGTAATGTAAAAATGCCCTCATACACACACAAATACATTCACACACGGACATGCACCCACATACATACACACACACAAATGTGCACACATGCTTCCCCACACACACACACACACACATGCACATGCCCTCATACACACACACACACACACACACACACACACACACACACACACACACACACACACGTGTGGTGCCCTCCAAGGACAGAATATCTTTAATGTCTATAATCTTTGTATTCTTTATATAATCTTTATATTCCCTTGCATACAGTCCCTCCATACTTTTTAAAATTTGACATTTGTACTGTAAAATACAGCGATGCCTTTACACGTTCCACACACACGTTTCCAGTCAACACTGGTGCTCTACTGGCCTGTTTTTCCAGCCTGTTTGATAGCTTGTTGTCCTTGCTTTTGAGACCCACGGCTTTACCTGGGTCTTCAGGGACAGACATTTGAACTTACCCCCCTTGAAACCACAGCGACTGGGCGCCAGCCGTCTCCCCGCGGGCCTGTGGGGGGAGAGGGGGGGGGGGAGTTGTGTTAGCTCACGACTGAGTTTAGCCCCATTCCTCATCCCACACTCCCATCAGCACATCACATACCCCCTCCCCTGTGTCTTACACCACATCCCTGCTCCCAGTCAACAAGCAGCAGTGATCTTCAGTTCAAATCCGATCGAGTCGACTGGAAGATGATCAGGTCAGGGTTGACCTTCCCTTACAGAGGAGCCACATGAAATTCACATGTGAACAAAACGGATGTGTACTGTATATTAGATCATATATGAATGCCTGTGGAGTAAATGTGACAACAAGTGATCATGTGGTATACACATGCGTTACAATATGTGGTGTATATGAGGAAATGCCTGGTATCCAAAACGTGGGCAGAATTCATGTGATTTTTCCCTAAGGGCTGCACTGTGGGAGCTGTTTTCACTGAGATAACACTCTGAACCTGAGATTTTGTGATGAATGAACTTTGGATTCTGAACTGGTCTTTGGCTGACCTGAGTTTTGACGGCTCAAAATTCGGTCACCTCTGATCGACGGGAACAATCAACACACCCACCTGTCAGTCTGCTCCGGCCGTGGCCAATCAGAGATGACAACATGCAAATCGCTACGGAAATGACAACAAACTGAAAAGAAACAGAATGAGGTGGGACACAAACAATAAACGAATTTCAAAAGGCAAAAATTATACACACACACACACACACACACACACACAAACATGGCGCGCCAATAAAATAATAAGGAATAAACAACGAGACAGAATACATCTGAAGGAATAACAGAAAAGGCAACAGCAATGACAGACTGCTAACAACAAAAAAACAACAGAATGAAAAAGATAAGGTGAACATGTGTGGGAACAGAAATGAAGCAACAGAAATGGAAAAGGCAGTGAAGGGGTGGCGAAATAGAGGGGGGATGGGGGTGGGACCAGTACCAGTGCTGGGCTCAGGGGGCGGGGGTCAGGAGAAGGGGTCGGGGGGGTTTTGGACCTACCTCATCCAGCTGGAGACGCACTTTGTTGAATAGTCGCAGCCAGTTGGCCTTGGCCCGGGCCATGGGGTCCAGAGTCTCGTCGGGCCCTGGGTAGCTGAGGAGGGGGGAGACACGGGCGGGGCCGGCTTCGGTCAGAGCGATTCACACTGCGCTCAAACTCAACTTCAGCACAGCACACTGTACGGTAACATGAGTATTTCATCTCATGCACCTTTCATCCAGGATAGTAAAACGGATAGATCCGACTGAGCATTGTGATTGGCCAAGAGATGTTGGAAGCTGTGTTATATTCTCCAATGTAGTAACACCTATGACGTGTTTTCACCTGTTCACCTGACTATTTTTTTTTTTTTATATCCCTCCATTAAACTTGTGGCACTAGTTACAATGTTAGCACAACAGCAACACAATACAGACAACAAAACGCAAAATGGCGGCGATGGGATAGGTGCTTGCTCGCTGGGTACGTCCCCTGACAACGTCGAAATGTAACAGTTACTTTAGAAACCGCACAGTTAAACTTTACCAGTTTAACTTACCAGTGATGGACTGATCAAACTTAAAGTCGAGTGTGTTTCAAAGGTTTGTCATCTTGCTTGGTACATTACAGGCATTTGGCAGACGCTCTTATCCAGAGCGACATACAACAAAGTGTTAACCAGTTTCGCAAGAACAGTTCCTAGGTGCTAGGAGCAACCACATAGTTAAACTAGGACCCTGTAGGTAAAACTGTAGCCACAATTCAAAGGTAGCAATAAAGCAATCAATGCAGAAAATAATGCCTAAGCCTAATACAATACATAAACAAGCAGACATGTGTAATACTGAGCAACTATGTCCCTAAGTTAACAAAAAAAACGTTTTTGAGGACGCGAATGCATACTGGTGTGCACCTCTGATTATATCATATTATATTATATCCCATGCTGTAGCGGTGCTGGTGGTGGTGTCGGGACGGGGTACCGTTACCTGTCGGGCGTCGGGAGGCGTTGCCGCGTTCGACCTTCTCCGGGGGGGGTCTAGGCTACCAAATTGGGAAAAATGCTCTGCTGTCGATGGAGAGTTGGCTGGTCAGAGGGGACTGCTCCGTGGGGGGCGGGGGCTTGATGGTGGGCGCGGCAGGCTGGACCATGGGGGTGCAGGGCAGAACGGCAGGATGGGAGACAGGCGACGGGGGCTTGGCCTGGGCTTGGGAGGGCGGGGCCAGGCCAGCAGGGGGCGGGGCCTGTCCGGCAGAGGGCGTGGCCTGAGGAGGCTGCTGCTGCTGCTGGTGCAGGGAGGCCTGCTTCTCCAGGGGGGGTCGGGCGGAGCCGCCCTCCGGGGGGGCCAGGGTGGGGGGCGGCGCCCGGTCGGGGTGGGCGTGTACGGGACGTCCTGCTCCTTGCTCAGGGCTCCGTCCGGGGGGTACAGGTCCTCCTCGTCCCCGTAGGGCACTTCTTCAGCCTCCTCCTCCTCCTCCTCCCCCTCCTCCTCGTCGTAGGTGTACTCTCCCGCCTCGCGCTCGTAGAGCTCGCCGTCGCCCTCGTCGTACAGCGCCTCCTCCTCGCCGCCGTCCTTCACGTACCCCCCCTCGTCGCTGTAGACGCCCGGCCCGCCCTCCTCCCCCCCCCTCCCCCCCTCCTCCCCCAAATCCTCCTCCTCCTCCTCCTCGGGGTCCCAGCCCGCCGAGTCGTGGCCGCAGCTGACGGACGAGTGGCAGGAGTGGTACGAGTCGTTCTCGTCGTAGGGTTCCGAGCCCCGCCCGCTCCCGCCGTCGCTCAGCGAGCTCCCGCGGCTCAGCTCCCCCGAGGAGGCGTAGCGACTGCTGCCCGTGGGGCTGCGGGAGGAGAGAGAGAGAGAGAGAGAGAGGAGAGAGAGTGAGGGAGGAGGGAGGAGGGAGAGCGAGAGGCTAGGCGGAGGGGGGAGGAAAAAGGGGGCGATGAGGAAACGACTGCAGAGGAGGAGAAGCAGGCCGAGAGTGAGTGAGTGAGTGAGTGAGTGAGAGAGTGGAGAGAGAGTGAGAGCCGGGTGAGATCTGGGGGAAAAGGAGAGGAGGAAAAGAGTGAAAACAACGATGATACAGAGAGGAGTGTAGGGGCTCCGTTAATGCATGGGCCAGCAGGAAGGACAGAGAGAGAGCAGAGTACGGAAACTCATCCTAACTGGGAGAGAAAGTGTGGTGCATACTCTCTCAGGGCGCTATATACACACACACACACACACACACACACACACACACACACACACACACACACACACACACACACACTCACACTCACACTCACACACACACTCACACTCACACACACACACACACACACACACACACACACACACACACACACACACACACTCACACACAGACACAGACACAGACACAGACACATATACACACATACACACACACACACACACACACACACACACATACACACACACACACACACACACACACACACACACTCACACACACACACACACACACACACACACACACACACACACACACACACACACACACATACACACACATATACAGGGGTGCACATACACACTGACACACTACACACAGTACACAGGGGTGCAGATGCACAGACAACAAACTTTTGAAACATACGCAACTTTAAGCTTCCTCAGTCCGTCACTGGTAAGTTAATTAACTTAGTTAGTTAGTTAGTGACTGAGTTAATTAACTTACCAGTGATGGACTGATCAAACATAAAGTCACGTATGTTTCAAAAGTTTGTCGTCTTGCTTGGTACACAATTATCATTTGAGGACGCAAATGCATACTGGCGTACCACTTATGCACACCCCTGTATGTATATATATATATTCATATACACACACACACACATATATATATGTCTATATATACAGAAACGTACTCCACAGCAGTGACACACAAACACTCCAAACGATGAACAAGGGAGCAAAACAGGCTTCAGTGAAAAGAAATCCATCCTGGTGCAGAGAGAGGGGGATGGGGGAGGAGTCAGAGAGGAAAATCAAAGAGAGTGGAGAGGTGGAGATCTTCCACTGAGTTGACAGGCAAAGAAAGCAGTGTCTTATTAGGAGACAAACAAAAGAGGGATATTTATCCTCTGTGATGAATGAGGCTATTAGGAAAAAGGAGAGAAGGAGAGCGTGAAATAGACAGTAAGCTAGAAACAGACGGAGCTGGAGAGAGAACGCACGCACGCACACACACACAGACACACACACACACACACACACACACACACACACACACACACACACACACAATCACACTATTGATTAGAAGACTGGGGCCGTGTGAAACGGAGGAGTGTATTCTCTCTGGCAGGCAGTGACCCAGAGCCAGAGTACAGGCTGCAGACAGGAGGGAAGCAGAGCAGCAGAGGAGAGCAGCACACACACACACAAACACACACACACACACACACACACACACACACACACACACACACACAGACAGACACAGACACAGACACACACACACAGACACACACGCACACACACGCGCACGCACACGCACACGCACGCACATGCACACTCGCACGCACGCACACTCACACTCGCACTCGCACACGCACACGCACACTCACACTCACACTCACACTCACACTCACACTCACCCACGCACAGAGACACGCACACTGAGACACACACACACTCACACTCACACACTCACACTCACACTCACACTCACACTCACTCACACTCACACGCACACGCACACGCACGCACTCACACTCACACTCACACACACAAACACCCACGCACACACGCACACACACACCTGCTTCCTCACTGTCTCTTTCCTTCCCTGCCCTGTACAAACCTACAGTCACCATACCAACAGGGGGGGGGGGGACTTCACCAAGATGAGTTGACCTGAGGCAAAGAGGATGTACTACAGGAAGAAACGCGCCCGCTAGGTTCTCTTTTACTGGAACGATGCAATTATTCCAAATGGGCACGTCCAAATGGGCACTCGCACTGTCATTTCTGTGCCAGGAGTTCCGCTACAGCAGGAGCTGCCCAATGACAGCCGGGGTGGCGAGAACACAGGGTTCGAGAGCGGTGAGCAGAGGGCCTGTGCCAAGCCACACATTACAACAGGCCGGGCGGATAACACAAGAGACCTATCTAATAAAGGAGAGGGAGGTGTGAGGCCAAGATTAAATTAATTCCTCCGCTCACCCCAGTTCATTTTGAATATCGCTTCTGAGATAAAAATGACAACACAGATAGATTATTCACAGAATTGACAGAAGTGGGGATCTTTAGAGAGAGGATGTAAGGATGGGGGTATAGTTAAAGAGGGTAAAAAATAGAGAGGTGGTGGTGGGCGGGGGAGGGTGGGCGGGGAGGGTGGGTGGATGGGTGGGCGGTCGAGCGCATGCACGCAAGCACATCGAGGAACGACGGCACAAGTCCACCAATGACACCACAGCAGGACGGAGTCACAGGCTGGAGCAGAAGAGAGGAGGAGGGGCAGAGAGGAGGAGGAGGAGGAGGAGGAGGAGGGGTTGCGGTGCGGTAACCCACCTATCGGAGAGGGAGTGCCTACTGTCTAGAGAGTACTGGCGGCTGGTCAGCCGGCTCGAACCTGAGGCCGAATCGAGATCGCTGCGGCCGTTGGTGGCGGAGTCTAAACTATCATAGCGTCTGGCAGAAGGGGGGGAAGGCAGGAGAGGAGGAACGTCAGTTACCTCAGGCCCCGGGGGATTTCAAAGACAAGCCCACAAGAACAAACGTGTGCCACGCACTGCCGGCAAGGAACTACTGCATAAAGACCACTCCACTCCGCTCCGCACCGCCCTGAAGCAGGACAGACACTGGATGCGCCAGGACGGCCCACGGACCGATCCCCTCAACACGGCTCTCTCCGGGTGACCAGAGAGCACCGGGAAATGTTCTTTAACCGTAAAAAAACCCACAAGAACAGTTGGCGGAGGTGCCCTGTGTCTTTATGCAATAACGTGTCACGCCAGACAATGCAGGAGTTTGTGTGCTTTCTTGCGCCTTTGAACAAGACAGACAAACACGTAAAACACACTTCGTTCTGGATCTCGAAGGGTGTGTGGGGGTCACATGGCCGTATCTCGGGCACACACACACACACACACACATCACGCTCACTCTGGTGAGGCCAGGGGATGGGGAGGGGGGTGTGTGGGGCCCCCTGAGACGATCCTCACACACAGGTTTGTATACAACGGCCGGCCGCTCCTCCAGGCTTGTATACAGAGGCCACAGAACGTTCTGGGGGAAGTCCACAAGAGTTTAGAGACCGCGCCGCCAGCTAGACATCAGGTCACACATCGGCGTGAGCAGCAAGGTGAAATAAACAAAGCAAAAACAAACAAGGGTGCCGTTTCTCCATCTCTCGGGTCCCCCTTGTACGTGCGACAGCTTTGAATCAGAGAGCCAGATAACTCGCGAGTGCAGCTGAAGCTAGTTTTAAAAAAAAAAAAAAAAAAAAAAAAGGAGGTTACTATTGCGGCTGAGGGTGGGGGATGGTGGGTGGGGGGAGGGGGGAACCGGGCAGGAAGGGGAGGAGTTACCTCATGGCCCTCTGGGGATCGTAGTCCGGATCGCTGCCTTGCCCGTCGCTGCAGTTGTCGCGGGAGCCGTGGTGCTGGTGCCTCATGGGGTACTGGTGCATGGAGGCGTTGGGCTGGGAGGTGGTGTAGAAGGGCGGCGGCATGCTGGCGCTCGTCTCACTGCGGTAGTCGCTGTCTCGGTCGTCCACCGCGCTGTCCGGGTCCTCGTCTGTCCGGGGAGGAGGGAGGGGGAGGGGGGGGGGGCGCAGGGTCAGGGAGAACAGGCAGCCCTGGCCTCCATGCTGAGTGAGCGCTATGCTGAGTGTTAGGATGCAGATTGGGGGTGTCTCTCTGGACAGTGGTGGGGCCAGGGACAGACTGAAGCTATCCACAGTATTCCTGGCCTTTTGCCTCACCTTTATCCACACACTTAATGCAGTTTTTTCAATTGATATACAGTTAGGTCTGTTTGGAGTAACAACATACAGGTAACTGCCAAAATAAAGGTAACATTTGAGTAAATCATTGAAACGGGTGCAGTACCATGAGTGTCCATTGGGGGGTGGAGGGGTGCCACGGCAGGTACTGCCAGGTAGGAGGTAGGCCCGGCCCATTTTACATTTACATTTTAGGCATTTAGCAGACGCTCTTATCCAGAGCAACTTACACAGTTTACAATCCATTTATACAGCTTTTTACTGAAGCAATTCAGGTTAAGTACCTTTAGCTCAAGGGTACAACGGCAGTGCCCCACCTGGGAATTGAACCTGTAACCTCTTGTGAGTTACAAGCCCAGCCCAGCTCCCTAACCATTACACTACACTGCCGTCCTGTGGCCACACTGTTTCCACCCCCTGCCCCCCCAGCTGGGTTTCTCCTATCCCAGGCCAGGGCCATTTGTGCCCCCCAAGGGTTACCAAAGTGTTGCCTTTATTTTGGTAGTTACCTGTACATATTAAACACTACGAGGGCCTACAACATTCATCACTAGCTAAGTTAACCAGCTAACAAGCAAGCTACTGTTCGTTTCGTCTTTCCGCATATTCAGATTTAGGAAACTAGCTTTTTATGGTTCCCTGGAGACCTAGCAGCGGAGGGTGTAGCTAGGCTAGCCGTGTCCGCCTAACCCAGAAGGAAATGCGTGCCACGTCAAGTTATGAAAAATAAATAAATACAATCTTTTTTTTTTTAAGAATGGCTGCGGCCAGGAATATTGTGGATAGATATTGTAGAAGTGCAAGGGGGTATACGTTGTGGATGGTTCATTCGCTTTATAGAAATTATGTATTTTTTGGTTTTGTTTTTTCTCAGAGAGACTACTTCTAAACAAATAGCCTGTAGGATTAAGAGGGCATCCCATGTCATCCCCAGAAACAAAATCACCGGTTGTGGAAATTATAAATCAAAAAACATATTTGCCATAAAAGACACACGTGTGTAAAGGATGGAAAAATGTAAATTAATTAACTATTTTCTCTACCATATATAATGGATAGAAAAATCCAAATGAAGCAGAGTGTACACATATTTACACACATATATTGAACACCAGTACATTGTAAACCACAATATTTAATATTATTTTACCAAATAAATGAAAAAACATATCCAAACCAAAGGTTTCTGTGCATATGCTACCATTAACAGATAGAACAGGACACGGTTGCATGCTGTTCCACTCAGCTGTAAAACCCAGTCTGTGGCCGATCTACCTTCTTTACCATTAAAACAGGCTTGGGTGGGCAGAGACACACTTCTGTCTGCTCTTTAATCGTCAGTACTCAGGCTTATTCAGCCCACCAACCATCACAGTGATTAATTATACTGTACGGACATTTCTGGGAGGTAAGAAGTGTGTCTTTTACAACAGCAAAGACGCTTATTATTACGGTCACGTCTTTTGTTTCTGAGGACTGGGGATGCACTACAAAAACATTAATTAATTTGTTTTCAAAACATCAAATAACCAAAATGAAAGATATGTCAGGACCGTTGAGCGAATGGAAGAAGAACAGAATTGGGGAACTCACTTTGCTGGTCTCCCCAAAGACTCCAATTACCTGCAAGAAAGGAGAGCTCTCACAGTTTGAGACTGACCAGATTTCGGGGACATAATATATATTTATTTAAATAATAATAAAAATAAAAAAAAACTGCATTTCTGTGGAAATGCGCTGGCGCCACACCATGCGGCATGCGGCCCGCGTTTCCCTACGCATGCCTCTGTGTGAGCCATCGCCGCGGCGACGGCGGATATGTAAAACCAGGACGACCTTGCGGGGCGGAGGCCCGTGGGGACTAGCGCAGTACAGACCACGCTACAGCAATAAAAACTGTCATCCCGTCACGCTGGCAGTTACCCAGTGACTCACTGCGTCCGGGCAGCCTGCCCCCCCCCCCCCCCCTCCCTCCCTCCCTCCACATCAGCGCGGGACCCAGACGCATCCGGAGGGCGAGACGCGTGCCAGCGCACATCTATCTCACATCTCACGTCGATAAATCTCTCCCAGCCCGCGCTGGGGCGGACGCTGTCTGCCTCTCCTCTGTGTCATCGTTACCCTCCTCCTCCTCCTTCTCCTCCTCCTCTGCCCTTCCTCCCGAGGAGGGGAAGCTGAAGGTAGCCGAGAGGAGGCGGGGGTTGGGGGGTTGGGGGGGGAACAGGTTTTTAAGGGGCACTGGGGTGGGCGGGGCCAGAGGGTGAGGTAAGGGGGGAGGGCGGAGTCTGTCCCTGTACTCACAGCACTGCGAAGCCGGGACGGCCAGAGGTCTCTCCTGCTCCTCCTGGTACGTGTACTGCAAGAGAGAAGCCACAGAAGGGAACTTCAGACACGCACCCTCCCCGATCAAACGTGATCTCAAACTGGGGCCGCGAGCTCCGATTCCACCCGGTCCACACACACACACACACACACACACACACACACACACACACCGTCGCTCGGTCGATGTCTTCGAAATCTCAAGCTACCGACCGGAATGAGGAACGAGGAAAATCTGCCGTTTCTCTTTTTTTAGCTGTGGACATTCATTAGTGCACAGCATGTTTTTTTAACGTGCAAAGTTACTGCTGTCAAAACAGCACATTTAAAAAGTAAACACACAAGGCCGCGCCGAACGGGGAAAGATGGCTTACGTCCTGGTCCCGCATGGCGTTGAGCTGCTCCAGTTTTTTGGCCCAGTACCGGGCCTCGTCCTCGGGGATATCTGCAGCAGTAAACCAACACAAGGTCCGTTCAGCGGTCAGCGTACAACTCCTGGCCCGGCTCCAAGCACAGCGCTCAGCACCGGCAAGAACTCCTAACCCAGCTACAACAGGCTTCACATTCTCCCTCCCAATACAGTACACCCGCTCGCTTGGAGAGCAGATTTAGCCCAGGGGCGCGTTAGCCTGCAGGGACGGGCTTGGAGTGGCCGAGTTCACCTCAAGGGTAGGCTGAGAAGAGAGCTACGAGTTTTCGTTAAGCGAAGGCTTGGTCAAATATGTGAATCTCTGGTGCTATACTTATGAATGGATCAGAAACATGAGCAGCACCCATGGGGTCTCGTTTAAAATGTCCAGCCATTCACCATACGCCCTTATCTAGAGCAACACAGTTTTCACTTATTTACATACAACCCGTTTATACAGCTGGATATTTTACTGAAGCAATTCAGGTTAAGTACCTTTAGCTCAAGGGTACAATGGCAGTGCCCCCCACCTGGGAATCGAACCAGCAACCTCTGAGTTACAAGCCCAGTTCTCTAACCATTACACTACGCCTCACCCAGGGGCAGCTCGAAGCGCGTGTCCAGCAGAACGCGGTGGAAGGTGGGATCTTTGGTGCCGCAGATTTCATTTTCCGCCATGATCACCTGGGAGTCCAGGGTCAGCCACTGCCCCGGCCCTTCCTATTGGACAGGAGAGAGATGCACACTGCTCTTTGATTGGCTCAGAGGGTATACGCAGAGATGAGACATTCCAGCTTTTCACTCCGGGAGAGGAAAGCACACTGCAGGAGAATGAATTAGTCAGCGTTTGCGGCAACAAATGCAGAACGAATCGGATAAAGTATTATTTTTTTGGCTGTTATCTCTGTAAATAGGACACACTTTCAGAAATCTTAAATTGAGCTTTTGTATTTTTTTGGGGGTTCAGGCAATATGAATAATACATAATTTATCATGTTCTATACTTCATTCCGGTTGATTTGTTGAGTGATTGGGGAAATTCAGACGGCTTGTCCCCCAGTGGACAGACCAGCCAGTAGGGGTCTCAAAAAAACAACACTTACATTACATTAGATTACATTAGAGGCATTTAGCAGACGCTCTTATCCAGAGCGACTTACAGTTTACATTTCTTTACAATCCATTTATACAGCTGGATATTAACTGAAGCAATTCAGGTTAAGTACCTTTAGCTCAAGGGTACAACGGCAGTGTCCCACCTTAACGTTATAAGCCCAGTTCCCTAACCATTATACCACACAATTTTGATGACTTGAGACTTGATTAGACTTGCATGTCTATGACTTGGGACTAGACTTGGACTTGAACTGGATGACTCGAGAGAATTTACAAATTGTGTTAAATATTGGTATAAAACACACTACCGTTGAGACTTGAGGACTTGAACACCTGAACACTGTGACTTGGGACTTTACTTTAACACTGGAAGGTTAAGACTTGAGACTTACTCATGACTTGGGACTTTACTTTAACACTGGAAGGTTAAGACTTGAGACTTACTCATGACTTGGGACTTTACTTTAACACTGGAAGGTTAAGACTTGAGACTTGCTCATGACTTGGGACTTTACTTTAACACTGGAAGGTTAAGACTTGAGACTTACTCATGACTTGGGACTTTACTTTAACACTGGAAGGTTAAGACTTGAGACTTGCTCATGACTTGGGACTTTACTTTAACACTGGAAGGTTAAGACTTGAGACTTACTCATGACTTGGGACTTTACTTTAACACTTGAAGGTTAAGACTTGAGACTTGCTCATGACTTGGCGTAACAGTGACTTGGCCACAGCTCTGAGTGTGCGCATCGCGCCCGTACCTCGTTGGACTGGCGGATGCTGTGCAGGGGGATCCAGACCGTGCCCACCATGGTGTCCCAGATCAGCCCTTTGTTCCACACCTCCACAGTCAGGCCCAGGTCCAGCCTGTTAATCTCACTACACAGACAGGAGAGGAGATGAGAGGAGAGGAGAGGGACACAGTCACGGGGGAGAGGGGAGGGAGGTGGCACAGAGCACGACAGCGTTGACGTGGGACATCTTGCCCCTGACGTGGTACGGGACCTCTCCGGGGACCTTAATCTCATGATCACAGTGGAGAGTGAGTCTGGCTTCGGGGGGAAAATGAGTCACGGAAGCCAGAGAGAGAGAGAGAGAGAGAGAGAGAGAGAGAGAGAGAGAGAGAGAGTCATCGTCGTCTGAAGGGGACAGGTGAGGTCGTCCGCAGTCTGGGCTGGAAGGGAGACGACGTGTCCAAGGGAAATAAATAAATAAAAAGCAGGAAGACGTTGAGAGAGGAAGCAGACTGAACTGGAGCCCAGGGACTGGGTCACTTTGAGCAGCTCTAATAACACTCAGAGCAACAGGCCCTGCTGGCAGCCCTCTCACACAGTCAACCCAGCCCTAATAATAGAGCCTCTGCTTTGATAGGAAAACACATCTCTCTCTCTCTTCTTCTCCTTCTCCTTCTCCCTCTCTCTCTCTCTCTCTCCCTCTCTCTTCTTCTCCTTCTCCCTCTCTCCCTCTCTCCCTCTCTCTCTCTCTCTCTTCTCCCTCTCTCTCTCCTTCTCCTTATCCTTCTCCCTCTCTCTCTCCTCTCTCTGTCTCTCACTCTGTCTCTCTCTCTTTCTGTCCTTCTCCCTCTCTCTGTGTCTCTCTGTATCTCTCTCTTTCTCTATCTCTCGCTTTCTCTCTCTAATATAATATAATATATGCCATTTATCAGACGCTTTTATCCAAAGCGACTTACAGTAGTGAATGCATAAATTCAGTATATGTGGTCCCAGTGGGAATTGAACCCACAACCTAAGCGTTGTCAGCACCGTGCTCTACCTACTGAGCCACACAGGACCACACTCTCTCTCCAGAGATCAGTTTCCCTGTCTCTGTCTCTCTGTCTCTCTCTCTCTCTCTGACGGGACAATGGGGCTCCTTTACTTCTGGCATTTGTTCCACTTTATGGATCTGAAGACGGGAAGTCAGAGGACAAGGCAAAATCCAATAGAGGGGTGGAAGCAAGATACCTCGTCTTAAGAGCAGGACGGGAAGGGTAATCTTTCAAAAAGGTGTCCTTTCAAACAAGCAGGCACAAATTAAAGAAGAACTAAGGAACCTCTGTCATTTCAGATGCTGCATTATTGCCTATAAATTATGCATTATGTATCAGATACTAAAATATAAGTATTTGATAATGCTAATACTAAAATAAGCTTTCCACTAAAGGTGCCAAAACTAAATCTTCACCAAAAATTCACATTTAATGAGTATTTTTTCAATTTTTAATTTCCCCCCCATTTTTCTCCCGTTTTGGTGGCCAATTGTATCCTCTATTTCTTCACTTCACCCTCCCCACGAGCCCGCCACCCACAACTGCGGGACGAGCCACTACCCCGGGGGCCGGCGATGAACCGCTTCCTTCCAGACGGAACTCATTTATTTGTTTTGCCCACAGGGAAGCTTTCTGTGCTCACGGCGAGCTCATAATGGCTTTCCCTGCCCCCTCCCCCTAGGGCGAACAGCCAGTCACCACCCCCGAGTGGGACTCCCGGCCAGAGCTGGACTAGCACAGCCGGGGATCGAACCCTGGGGCCGCAGTGAGCAACCTGCACTCCAACTGACTGCCTTTACCGGTTGCGCTATCCGGGAAGAGCATTTTGAATAATAGGGATGGGATGTTGACTAAGAAAATGCTAAAGGGAGGCCTCCCGCATGGTCTAGCGGTAAGAGCGTTCGACGCTAGCCACGGCGACCGGGGTTCCATTCCACCGGCCACACCAGTTTAGGCTCTGGCTAGGAGTGCCACTAGGGGGCGGCAATTGGCTGTCCGTCCCAGGGAGGGGGGGGATAAAAGCAGAAGGAAAGACTCGCTGCATATATGAGTGGTCGTGCATCGGTGACAGGCTTCGGCCTAGGCGGGCACTGACTCGGAGGAGGCAGTGCAGCGCTCACTACTGGCCAGAGAACATCGAGTTCTCATACGAGGGAGGGGATAATTGGCACGAAAAAAGAGAGAGGGAATTGGATACTAAAAATGTGGGGGAAAAACAGCAAAAATAATAAATAAATTAAAAAATAAAATAAAATGCTGAAGGGACATCTTCCTACTTTCATAATATGGTGGAATATAGTTCAGATAGATCACACTATGCAGAAGAACCCCATCTTAACCATGGAATAAACATCTGTGGTGAAACAATATGCAAAAGCATATGATCAAAGATCTTATTTTCGTCAAAGATTAAAGATCTAATTCAAGTAAAACTTCACTGAGACACCAGCAGTGAATCGAGGAGTCCCTCCACTCCAGACGGCATGACACCAACGCTACGTGATTATGGTCTGTATTTATCAACCCTGCGCAGTCCTGGGGGGGCATCGACATGGAAGACGTGCTTCACACTTCTGCTGGCGCGCGTAAACCTCCAGACCTGATTGGGGCTCTCGGGCCGTGAGTGAGTGAGTGAGTGAGTGACTCAAAGCGGAACATCTGGCTGTCGATTGGCCCACTGGGCGGGGTGGGAGAGGAGGAGGAGAGTCTGGCAGCGGGGGCTGGGGGAGAGAGAAAGGAGGACGACTCACAACATGAAGTCCTGCTCCCAGCAGGGCTGGCAGCCACGCACCGCGATGGTGGTGCTCTTGACATTCTGCACCTTCAGCGTCACGTAGGTGTTGAACTTTTCTGTTGGGCGAGCGAGACACCGTTAACGTGAGTCCCCCCCCTCCCGCCCGACAACAACGCAACACAACGTAACACAACGCAAACGTGCACGCAATCAGGCATCCCAGAGGCTTCCCGGAGGCTTTCACACTCACCTTGGAGCCCATCGAGCTTGGCTTTTTTCACTGCAAAAAGAGAAAGAAAGAGAAAGAAAGGAGATAGAGAGGAGAGAGAGAGAGAGAGTAGAGAGAAAGAGAGAGTAGAGAGAAAGAAAGAGTAGAGAGAGAGGAGAGAGAGAGGAGAGAGAGAGAGAAGAGGGAGAGAGAGAGAGAGAAAGAGAGGAGAGAGAGAGAGAGAGAGCAGAGATAGAGAGGAGAGAGAGAGAGAGTAGAGAGAAAGAGAGAGTTGAGAGAAAGAGAGAGTAGAGAGAGAGAGAGAGAGAGAGAGAGAGAGGAGAGAGAGAGAAAGAGAGAGAGAGAGAGAGCAGAAAGAGAGAGTGGAGAGGAGAGAGAGAATATTGTGAGTATTAATATTAATTGAAAAGAACAGGAAACATGATGTGCCAGAGCCGCTGGGGATCACAGTGTGTGTAAGGACACCTGAATCTGAGCCTGGATGTTAGAACCTGGCTGTTAGGAGTCATTATATTGGCACAGTACTGCATCATCCCACAGACCCAGTTCTCTAATGACCAGAGGAACTGTTGAAGAAAGGGGCCACAAATATCTTTCATCTTTCACATTTTTAATACCTAGCCTATTAAAAATACATTTTTAATGTATTATATATAATGTAAAAATACATTTTTAATACCTTAATAACAACCCCCGCAGCCTAAACAGCTGCCAGATCCTGTGGCCCATGCGCTAATTGACCACCTTATTACACCTCCAAACCCCTTACCCAACAAGCACTGAGCACCAGGGAGCAATAATCACGCCACTTCCTGGACCAATCACAGCAGAGAGGCCCCGGCCTCTGTATTCGTCAATATTCCATCTGTTGTTTTAGACTGCGCTTGACCTCTGAACCACACATGGCATACCAGCATTCAGCCCATAGGTCTAACTACTCTGAACAAGAACAAGCACAACCAGAGAGTGCCTGTGCCTAAGCTTTGTGTGTGTGTGTGTGTGTGTGTGTGTGTGTGTGTGTGTGTGTGTGTGTGTGTGTGTGTGTGTGTCTGTGGGTGTGTGTGTGTGTGTGTGTGTGTGTGTGTGTGTGTGTGTGAGTGTGAGTGTGTGCATGTGCGTTGTGTGTTTGTGTGTGTGTGTGTGAGTGTGTCTGTGGGTATGTGTGTGTGTGTGTGTGTGTGTGTGTGTGTGTGTGAGTGTGTGCGTTGTGTGTTTGTGTGTGTTGTGTGCATGTGCGTTGTGTGTTTGTGTGTGCGTGTGTGAGTGTGTCTGTGGGTATGTGTGTGTGTGTGTGTGTGTGTGTGTGTGTGTGTGTGTGTGTGTGTGTTTGTGTGTTGTGTGTTTGTGTGTGTGTGTGTGTGTGTGTGTGCCTGTGGGTATGTGTGTGTGTGTGTGTGTGTGTGTATGTGTGTGTGTGTGTGAGTGTGTCTGTGGGTATGTGGGTATGTGTGAGTGTGTCTGTGGGTGTGTGTGTGTGCGTGTGTGTGTGTGTGTGTGTCTGTGGGTATGTGTGAGTGTGTCTGTGGGTATGTGTGTGTGTGTGTGTGTGTGTGTGTGAGTGTGCGCGTTGTGTGTTTGTGTGTGTGTGTGTGTGTGTGTCTGTGGGTATGTGTGTGTGTGTGTGTGTGTGTGTGAGAGAGTATGTATGTGTAATGCATAAGCTGGATTGTGATTCTACGTTTTACGGTGTGACCAAACCCACACAAGAACAAGCCTGAGGCAACAGTAGGAAGATAAAACTCCGTTGGTAAAACAAATGAGAAGAATCCTTTTTGAAACCTGGACGAACCAGACTCAAGAGAGGGAGTTCATCCTCCCTCAGCCATCTCAGCGTGCAGTTGAGCCAAACATGGTCCATTTTCGAACCGCTCGATTGTTCAAAGTGTGATGGCGGCTAGATGGTGGTGAGCAATGAAGTGGGCGCGGGACTGGCTTCTAAACGTTCTGTGACTGAACACCTGTGTTCTGGTATCAAAGCTGACATCCGCCTAACGACACCAGGCTCTGAGCGGCCTCCTGAGGTCAGAGCGGTTCAGGAGAAGAGGCCTGGTCTACGACGGTGTCCAGGAGCTGCGCGGCTCAGCACGTGAGATGAAGGGGAGGAGTCAGACACAAACGGCGGTGGGGCAGAGAGAAGACCTCAGACTCACTCACACACAAGAGACTGACAGACTCACTCACACCAAACAGACTGACAGACTCACTCACACAAAAGACAGACTGACAGACTCACTCACACAAAACAGACAGACTGACCCATTCACACAAAACAGACTGACAGACTGGCTCACACGAATGAGACCTCACCCATTCACACAAAAGGCTGTTTTTAACGCAGCAGGGATCTCTCAAAGAACAGCCTCCAACCGCCACCTTTTTTTATTTTTTTTTATCCCGCCTTGCGTCAATCGCCCATTCATAATTAATCCCAAACCCTGTCGATGGCGGAACACATTTAAAATCCCTGACTCTGCTGAACGCACCTTCGGAGAGGGCATTAATATTCAAACTCCCCCCCTCTCTCTCCACCGCTGCTGGTACAAAAGGGAAACGGAACACATTTAAAATCCCTGATTCTGCTGAACGCACCTCAAATCCCCTCTCTCACGGAGGAGAAGAGGTGCAAGAGACACCACTGGGCTGTTCCCTCTCAAGAGGGGCTGCTCCCTCACACACACCCTGGGCTCTCACACACACACCCACTGGACTGCTCCCTCTCACACACACCCGACTGGGCTGCTCTCCACACACACACATCCACTGGGCATTGAGTGACCAACTGGCTGCTGATTGGGCCTTAGGACCAAGCGGAGCGCTCCCGATTATTATATAAAAATTATCAAATTATGAAAATGAAACCTTTAAAATCACCTTTAATAGGAGTTTGATAGACATCGTTGCAATATTGTGGTTAAAAAAATTGATATTGCATTTTTCATGCATCAGGAAGTACTTCAGGGCATTGACACACTTACACTGACTGAATGTGTCAGACCCACCTGGGCGACGCGTGGCGGCCATTTTGTGCCGGAATGCTCACCCGCACAGCAGATGGGTGGAGAGGACAACCGTGTTTAGACGGCCAGATTGAGTAAGATTACGTGAACATTGTTTTTTTTCCGCTGATTTTCACGCTGGGGAACCCCAATAATATTTACCTACATTTCACTGTATCTCTAATGGCCACATTGAGTCAAGACCTTTGTCTAGACAGTTTTCCTTGATGATCCTTAATGCTATGCTTTCATTATTTAAAAAAGAAAAAAACATGAACACTTGTATGACTCCATCCATAGAGTATATTTTTTAAATATAAAAATATATGTATTAGGGGGCAGCGGATAGCGTAGCGGTCTAACGCACCATATTTTGGCTGGTCGGATACGGTGTGCCCTGCCTGTCAGGGACGCGGTTCGAAACCTATCTCCACCAGACTGGCCCTGGTCGTCAGCCCCGATCGGGGGCAGCAGTTGGCTGTCCGCCCCAAGGGGAGGGGGAGGGGGGAGGGTGAGCTGGCACGAGTTTGTCAAGGAGCAGGAAGGGCGTCCGTGGTCGGGTTCCGTCTCGGAGGAGGTGGATCTACCGGCCAGGAATAATTGGCTCGTTACCCAGAGGACGAGCAGCGGACTCGTGGGGGAGGGAGAATTGAGGTGAATAGAGGGGATATTTGGCAACCAAATTGGGAGAAAAATGTGGAAAAATTAGAAACTATAAATTAAAAAATATAAATGTATATATGTATTTATATCTGAATGTAATTCTATGACTCCATCTCTATAGTGAATCACAGGTCAGAGCCAGCCAAGGGTCAGAGCCAGGGCACACTACAGAAGGATGGTTTGGCTTTGAAACCTGACACCATGTTTTCACATCAACAGACGCAGCTAGACAAGGTTTTGCTTCAGCCGTGGGTAATTATAGATTTTTAGGTTGTGAGGGGGGAGACAGTGCCAGAGCAGGTGATTGTCTTTACCCCACTGCTGTGCCCACTCACGACACCACCATTCAATCCAGCGCAGCCAATCTCATTCCCTGGGGGGGTAATCCGACGGAGAGCTACAAATACGAGCGACAAAAGAGACATTGATCTCTATTACCGTCTGCTTAGCTGAGCAGAGGCTGACAAGAGGCAACTGCTTCACCTGCCAATTCCTCAACAACTCCCTAACTTTTGCTTTTTTGATTCTCCTGTGCTCTCCTTTATCCCCTCCCTCCCTCCCCCTCCCTTCCTCCCTCGCTCCCTCCATCCTTGCCTGGATCTCCTCTCTCTCTCCCTCCCTCCCTCCCTCTCTCCCTCTCTCCCTCCCTGCCTGGATCACCTCTCTCTCTCACTCACTCCCTCCCTCCCTCCATCCCTGCCTGGATCTCCTCTCTCTCTCCCTCCCTCCATCCCTGCCTGGATCTCCTCTCCCTCTCCCTCCCTCCCTCCCTGCCTGGATCTCCTCTCTCTCCCTCCCTCCCTTCCTCCCTCCCTCCATCCCTGCCTGGATCTCCTCTCCCTCACTCCCTCCCTTCCTGGCTGGATCTCCTCTCCCTCTCACTCCCTCCCTCCCTCCCTCCCTCCCTCCCTCCCTCCCCTTCCCTGGATCTCCTCTCCCTCTCCTCTCTCTCTCCCACACTCTCATCCGGCCATGTGGCCCGTGTGCACGTGCGCCCCCTCCCTCTCTCGCCCTCTCCTCTCGCGCTCCATTAATCTCTCTGTGCAGCCGAGTGAAGGCAGAGCGCCGCTCCGTTCCCGCCACTAAAAATAACCGCCGCTGCGTGACAGCAGGGGGGGGGGGGGGGGGGTGCCAAGGGGAAACTCGCACCACTCCGGGACAACATTCAGACGGCACTGCAGGACCAGCTTTTGATTTAAAACTGGCAAACGGGCGGAGAGGGGGTGGGGGGGACGTAGTGCCAACCTTGGGGAGGAAGCCGTGTGTGCTTGTGCCGATTATTTACTCCTCCAATATGCGCCCAGGCCTGTTTCTGGCCTGATGAACAAGCTCCAAGGCTCTCACATTGTCAAGCCTGACATCCATGCTCACGATGTTCTCCAGACCCTCGGGGGACTTAATCAGCATTGTTAGTTTGCTAAGAAGAAGAAAAAAACGGACACAAAAAACAGCCTTGTTCGGTTCGAAAACCCAGCTGCACCAGCCTGGCTCTGGCTGGGAGCCCCGATCGAGGGCGGTGATTGGCTGTCCGCCACAGGGGAAGGGGGGAGGGAGAGCCGGCACGAGCTCGCCGAGGAGCGCGAAGGGCGTCCCTGTAAAGTAGGGGGGCGAGTTCTGTCTCGGAGGAGGCAGATCATTGGTTGGCCTCAGGGTATAAGCTTGTCATGTAGTGATGGGCGGCGGGCTTGTGTGGGAGGGCGAATCGAAAGAAATAGAGGGTGCCAAATTGGGAGAATAATGAAAATAAATAATGGGGAAAAAATCTGAAACAAATTAAAAACATAAAAAATATTTTAAAAACAGCCTTTTCTTTAATACTCTGCTGTGACAGCTCAAGTTCAAACCTATGATGTATATACATTTAGAAGGCTAAACTCTGATTCTGCAGCCATCCAAGTGGAAATGATAGGATCTAAAGGAATTTCAAAATGAAAACATCTTATGTTGCCCAACATTAAACGTGTATTCTGTCCATATTTGACCTTTTCCCCCCTTTTGAAATAGTGAAATTAAATATCCTAGTGTTTCCCTGGTGTTGTCTATTGATTAAAACAGGAGATGGATGAGTGATTAAATATTTATCAATTGATTATGCTCAGTAGCCTAAGTTAACGTCCTTTACAATAATAACTCTTCTTTAAAAGGTTTAGGATGCGAGAAGAGATTTAAAAATACAGAGAACCATAAAATGTGAGCATGTGGTAGGTATATTAACGACACACTCTATATGGAACTGTCTGGTCTGAACTCCCCGTCCATACGTTTTGAGAATATATGATTCAGCTTTATTAATAAATCCAGGAAACTACTTTAGTAAAGTTGTTGTTTTTGATTTTGTGTGGAAAGACAATTTTTTTTACATTTTATCCCATTTTCTCCCAATTTAATAGCCAATTACACCCTCTATTTTTCATGTCAATCCTCCCCTCATATTGTGACCGGCAGTGACAAAGACAAAGTATTGTCTCCTTCAAGACGGTACTTGCCAAGCCATCGACTGTAACTCCGGTGCTCCAGAGCCACCCCTATACGCAGCGAACTCATGCCAGCTTCCCTCCCCCCTCCCTGGGGCGGACAGCCAATTGCCGCCCCCTAGTGGCACTTCTGGCCAGAGCTGACTCTGGCACGACCGGTGTAATCGAACCCCAGTCGCAGTGGCCAGCGTCGAACGCTGTAACTACACTTTTATAAAAGCCAAATACACAGGTAACTGCCAAAATAAAAGAGTAAAACACTTGAGTAAAAAAGGGGTACAAAGTATATTGAAAGCAGGTGCTTACACACATGTTTACGATCATGTATAAAAATGCTGGGCAGGCCCAGTTGCCCATTATTTTGGATAAGATGACTAGAAGAAGAAATCTCAGTTACTTTGAAAGAGGGGTGAGTGTTGGGGCACGTTTGGCAGGAGCTTCAGTGATGAAGACTGCTCAACTTGCTGATGTTTCACAAGGAACAGTGACTAAGGTGATGTTGGCATGGGAGTCTGAGGAAAAGACATCATCAACTAGGGGAAACTGTGATCGAAAGCTCACAACCGTCAACCATAATGTCCGTGCATTGGTGCCAGATGCAAGGCAAAACAGACGAGCAGCTCTGAATCAGCTGACTGAAAATATTAGTCAATGGCGTGAGCAGGCAGCTTCATTGAGAACAGTCCGTCGAGAGCTTCACAGAGATGGACACTATGTTCGGGCTGCAGAGCATAAACCCCTTATTACACCTAAAAATGTATGTTTGCGAGTAAAGTGGTGCAAAGAACACAGGCAGCACAGTGACCGGGGTTAAATTCCCCGTCGCGCCAGAGTCGGCTCTGGCCGGGAGTGCCACCAGGGGCGACAATTGGCTGTCCACCCCAGGGAGGGGGGGAGGGAAGCCGACACAGTTCGCTGCGCAAAGGAGTGGTTCTGGGGTGCCGGAATTACAGTCGACAGCTCGGGGAGTGTTGTCTCAGAGGAGGCGGTGCTTCGCCATTGTCACTGCCGGTCACAGGACTACAGCAGCAAACTATGAGGGAGGGGATTGAACTAAGCACAGCGGGAGTAATTGGCTACCAAATTGGGAGAAAAAATCAGAAAAAACACAGGCAGTCTACTGAGCAGTGTGAAAAGTCATATGGTCAAATCCTTCGCTCTATTCTCAACAAGCGGAAGTTTGAATGTGTGGCACACATCAAAAGAAACCTACAGACCCTAGTGCTTGTTTCACACAGTGAAGGGTTCTAGAGGCTCTGTTAGGGTGTGGGGGGCATTATCCTGGCGTGGTTTAGGTCCACTCAACCCCTTAGAGGACAAGGTAAATGCCATGGCTGTCTCAGTCAACAGATCTCCACTCGGTTGAACACTTTTGGGAGATTTTGGAGTGGCGCCTGAGACCACCATCAACAAAACACCAATTTATGGAATTTCCTGTGGAAGAATGGTGTTTCCAGACACTTGTAGAATCTATGCCAAGGCGCATTTAAGCTGTTCTGGCGGCTCATGGTGGCCCAACGCCAAAATTAAGACACTTTATGTCAGTGTTTCCTTTATTTTGGCAGTTACTTGCACATCTGGATCGAGCTAAACTTGACATATCTATATAGCAGCACATTTCCTGGAGTAATTCAGGTGAACTGTCTAACAAATACAAAAGTAAGAAGTGACTCAGAAAACTTACACAACACTGAATGGTGACACATTGCAGCTGAACCTGTGACCTTCTGCTTTGAGTTCCAGTTCCTCCACCAGTACACTGGGTCGTTTCCCAGGCACCAGGCTCCAGCCCAACACACTACACTAAATTCAGCAATCTTAAAATAAACACAATTCCAGATGAAAGACCCAAAAAGATGAAAGTACAGCTCGTGGGTCAGATCGTATTTCACGGTGCTCTGGAGCAACTTTTTGTACAACAGTACTGATTTGAAACAATATCAATCCACTGGGGGGTCATAACTAGTAATGGGAGAACGAGGTGGGTGGAGCTACAATTACCTGCCAATCACTGGCTTGTTTGAATCAATTAAAAAGAACAATCGATTCAACAATAGATTTCACAACAAATCACAATGACTGGTTCAAATAAATTAGTTACTGGTAGCATCTGGCACCTCCACCCATTGTTGCTGCCAAGATAATCCATTCTCCTGTCACTTGCTTCCGTCTCTTTCATTGTGAGTGCCAAGTGCGGTGGGTGCAATGTCAAAATCTTGTCTAGAACCTGATGGTTCACAAGTCAGAACCTGGACTCAAATTTCAGCCTGGCACACCGCCCATGACATCACTAAATCAGTAGACCTCAAAATGAATAGAAAAGAACCACACATCTACAGAGGCCGGATAACAAAAGCCACAAAATAAAACTATAAAACCACAGGCATAATATAACCTAAGTGACCAAGTTCATGTATAGAGACACATTAAAATGGCACCATTCAAAAAGAATCATTTAAAAAAAGGAATCCGTTCTCATATCAAAGTAGCCTTAGGATATTAGCACTCAAAACACCGTCGAAGCGATGACATCTGCGCGGCCATTTAGTTGAACATCTCTTACTGCCAAAGAAGCATCCAGCCCTGACACACACCCACGCACCCACTGTTGAATCAGGGCGTGCGTGGTGGCACCTTCCCCGGTCTCGTTCACTGCTACGCAGTGATTGGCAGGCTGTGGGTGAAGGTGAGAGTCGCCCGTGTGGATGAATATGATTTTAGGGGACACCACGCTGCAAATTAACAGCTGTACTTCAGCAATGAAACAGAGCAACTTCACTTTCATCCACAGTATCCAAACAGCAGCGTGTATAAACTGCAGCCCGACACACTGAGCCATACTACTAGAGACACACTACGAGACGCACAGACTCACACTGCAGTAAAGAACAACTTGCGATCACTGAAGCTATAGTGCAAAGGCTTAAACCACACCCGAATGTTACAAAAGGGAACTGGGGCCACCTATACTGGAAAATGTATGCATTCACTACTGTGAGTCACTTTGGATAAAAGAGTCTGCTAAATGGCGTATGTTATATTATTATATTATATTATGTGGACTCAGCAACCTCACACAGGTACATACACGCACAGGTGTGACAGGTGTACACGTATGCAGACGCACAGGCGTGATTATAGCAACAAAGAAATGCAGTGTTTATCTTGGTTATTGACCTCCTTTGATTTATTGGTGGGAAACATGACTGCCAAAGGGTTTGGTTTTTACAGGAGTGGTTGAATCTCAGAGGTATTGCTGTAACAATACAATATAGGCTACATGTATTCAGTACACAAGCAACTACATTGAGCTCACCAATGATGAAAATGCACATTCAGCCTAAAGCACAATAAACAAACACGTCTTTATATATTATAGCAATGTGGTTATTTCTTTGGCAACTCTTAAGGTGACTCCTAATTTCTTTCTTATTTATTTTTAAGTCATCACAGTAGTTCTCCAGGCAGAGGCAGTCTATAAAGACAGGACCCGTCACGATCTGGAAGCTTGAATGAATCCAATAGGAAATAGGATTTTAATTGAATACGCGCGTGTGTGTGTGTGTGTGTGTGTTGGAAAAGAAAAGACGCAAGACATTTTTAATCGATCGCAGCCTTTTCGAGGTTTGACGTAACGTTTCAATCGAGTTCGATAACCGCTCATTTTGGCAATTGAGATTTAAAAAAACGACTTGAAGATACATTTAAAAAAAGCAATATCTGAATAGTCATTACTATAATAATTAGGCTATAACATATGGTAATGAACTCGACAACACGCCTAGACCCAAACCCAGGATTCCCAAAGGAGAGAGGTCTACTCTGCGCGAGCAGGACGGAGGCTCTTTTACACGACTACACACACAGAGGGAGAAAAAAGGTCGATTCGACTGTCACGAATTATGTCAGAACCTCTGTTCTGATGGAGGAATTGATGCCAGTTTCCTTCAGT
Organism: Aldrovandia affinis; assembly: GCA_029706075.1. Lineage (NCBI taxonomy): Eukaryota > Metazoa > Chordata > Actinopteri > Notacanthiformes > Halosauridae > Aldrovandia > Aldrovandia affinis. Next base: position 603,901 of record JAINUG010000290.1, on the reverse strand, counting down.
AAAAGCGGGGGTGTGCCACGAAGCCTTCTACCCAGGATCCTTAAAGCTATGTAGCCTATCTTCTAGAGAAGAAAAATAGCAAACAGCTATTGGTTGACAGCTATAATAATGATAATAATAATAATCATCGGTCTTTAGAAATAACCCAACAACCGTAAATATCAATATGTATTAGCCCAATTCAAATCTTTCCGAGCGCTTTCCTTGACCAACTTAAGCACAGATAATTGTGAATTTACATTTCAAGAGGCATTAGCTATAAAAAGCCAAATGTTCCAGTCTTAACACAGCACATGTATGAACACTGGTAGCGTTTAGTGCTTTGCCTCCAACTTCCCATTATTGCATTATACCCAGACCAAAACAAAACATATTTTTGCATCACATTTCACTCGTATATTCCAACCAATGTCGACAACAGCCTATATGAGAGTTGCAAGACTGACGACATATTCAGAATCTCATACATGAATGAGAACACTTTCGAAAACGTCTGAATGGTGAACGATCTGCCCATTGTTGTAAAAACAGGTAAACCGTTAAATGATGAACCCCTCCATCCATACCACCCCGGTACTTGCATTCACTTACCTCCGACACAGAGCAGTGACATCTCTTATATTGTGGCTATGAGTGCTGCCAGCTGTCTCCTCCCGGCTCTCCCGCTTTCAATCGAGAGTAGAGATGTGTAGTGATTTGTTGGAAGGCGTTATAGTGATATTGCCACTACTTCGATTCTCATGAAGCGGCGCACATTTGATTTTTTAAAAAGAATAATCTTAAACGGTCCGAGTTTACACTACAGGCTATCGCCCCTCTCGTGCCTCTCGCAGAACTGTTTCTCGATCCGTTCCGGGCTCTTTTCCCCTCAGCCTCGCCTCAGCTTTCCGCCCGACGCACAGCCATCTTGTTCAGCACCGCTGTTAAGGACAGTTACTGACGTGACGTCACGCCACGCTGATGAGCGGCATTTTAAGCTCGAGACACCTGACCACGCTCACGCATCTCCCCTCCCCTCCCCACATATTGTCTTTTCTTTTTTTGTTAACTCTCTCTTATCCGCTCTTTCACCGCCTCTCTCAGATTTCAGGCTATGCTTGAACATCATCTTCCAGCACACTCACATGGTGTTCTACGTACGTAGCTGCTATGAGGTCACGCATCTGGAAGATGAGGTAAATTATCTCGTTCCGGTCAGAGAAAGGAGACAATTGCGTACTGCGGAGTTCTGAAAATACGTGTAGGATGTTTTTAGATGATTCATCCAAAAACATCTAATTTGGTAGGAACACCTGTGCAGTTTCCGATATGGTACAGGCAGTAGGCTATACACGACTGTGCAGAAGGCTTACGAATTCAAATTAGCCATACAGGAGGTAGAAGAAAAAAAAAAATATATAATGTAATGATGATTCAAACAAGTGAAAACATTTTCTTTGCTGTTTAAATGCAACCGTTTGTGCGTTTTTTCGTGTTCGCCAGAGAGATGAAATGGCTCTTTTCTTGGATAACTGTATAAGGACACACAATTAATATAAAACAGAGAACGTCATCCTTTTAACACAATTAACACTGACGCACGCAGACCCAACCCAGAGACACAAATACAGCATTGCACTGGGTATCGTTGTAAATGCACAAATGCATGCCAGCGGTATAGCCCTACACGAGTACAGAAATCACAGCATGAAGATAGTACTATCTAGTGCGTTTTCCCAGAACTGGTTGTTGTACAGCAGTAGTTCACAAATTTGGGTTTCCCGGAGTCCTGACCGCGCGCGACTTCCGGACTCATTTGCCGGGAAATAAGAGCGCGCGCTGACAGGTGAGAAAAGAAGTGAATGAAGGGCGACGTCACATCAGCAGGAAACAAAAAAAACCTCCAGAATATTTGTCTGCCGTATTAAATAGCAATAGGCCTGAAAATATTGACACGTTTTGACAGCCATCGTGATATAAATACGCTGTCTTTATGTCAACTGAGCTAAAGGATATTTTGTATTCCAACACTATAAAAAAATAAAAATAAAGTTTAAAGCATTACAAACTCCGCCAAAGTGAATTTCACGAAAGCGAAATAACCTGAATATGTCCAACTGAGTAAGCACGTGATCTATACAAGACTTTCATAGTTCTTGTTGCTGTCTTGGAAAGATTAATTGCGTCCTACATATGTGTCCAACCAACACACATAGCTTACATACACAGGGTGCTGGAGATCGAGATTTTGATCTTGTGGTTGCGAATGCCATGACACCAGGCAGTTCACTGCGGGGAACCGACACGCGATCAGTTTTTGCGGACAACATTGGCTTTATAATGTATAATTTAATTGTAATTTCTAGTTTCGGGGGGTGCACACCAGGACGTCGCACTGAAGCGCTGGTGCTGCTTTTGAACAATATCGACCTCTTGTGGAAATTATACACCTTCAAAGCACATTAGGCGACCATTTCAAATCGACAACGCCTACAGTACAATCCAGTGGTGATTTTAGACCCTATTTGCGGGGGGCTTTAGCCCTTGTCTTTCATCTCAGCCCCCTAAAAATGTTTAGTCATTCTTTTCTAAAAAAACATTTTTACTTAATATCTATTTTTAAAAAAATACCACAGATAGAGAGATGTTTCAATTTTGAGAGCGACCACCATTGTGGTGTTTTTGTTTTGGGGAATGTAACGAAAAAATTAAAGATTTAGGCTTGTGCTTTGCATGTGTACATCTCACGTTCTCATTGGGGGCTGAGCCCCCCTAAAAGTAAAATCCTAGAATCATCCCTGGTACAATTGTTAACATTTTGTAGCATTTCAGGACACAACGCATTATGGATTTGAGGATTGCTTTGCGTAAAAATTTTAAAAAAGGGTATGCCTATTAAACAAACATGAAAAAATAATATATTTGACCCATATACATACCGTGATCATAGCTTAGTTATCGCAGACAGAATCTGATTTTAGCATAGAAAACGTTATTCCAATGTGGTTCTGTGTGGCTCAGTAGGTAGAGCATGGTGCTGACGACGATTAGGTTGTGGGTTCAATCCCCACTGGGGCCACATATATTGAAAAATGTATGCATTCACTACTGTAAGTGACTTTGGATAAAAGCGTCTGTTAGATGGCACATATATTATATTACAATCACTACAGCTCTGTAATATTGCCTAAAGCTACGGCTTGATATCCGGCTGCCACGTGTCATTATAAGTAAGCATTACTGAGCACATGCACATTCTTTTCCATTTATGACCATAGGAGAATAATAGGTCAATGGCTTTACTGTTATCTTTCAATATTTTTATTTCATATTTTCACATTTCAATGCATGCATTTTTTAAACAGAAACAACACTCCCTTAACCCAGTCCAAAAACCCACCCCACAAATAATCATTAATCCCATAAAGGCACCGCACAACTTTAGTGCATCCTTTTAAAAAAATCATATCATCCCATCTGCGCTAATTTCCTTCACTCAGCTATTTCAGCGTGACACTGGGGAGGAAGAGGAGTACAGGTCATACATAAGACTAGAGCAAGAGTAAGATTTATTTAGAAATATCCCAGAAACCCACACGGCAGTTGTTTCACAGCGTTATAACGTATTCACCATGTCATATTCCACCACAACACCAGTCACAACACTAGCCATTTCTGTATGATCTCATGCCCTCCTGCCATTCATAATCTGAAAGTTAACACCAAGATTTTGGGATACTGAGATGATCGTCAATGAAACTGTGTGTGTGTGTGTGTGTGTCTATGAGGAATGCACTGTGCTGTGAGTGTGTGTGTGCATATGTGTGTCTATGAGGAATGCACTGTGCTGTGAGTGTATGTGTTTATGAGGAATGAGGTGTGCTTTGCGTGTGTGTGTGTGTGTGTGTGTGTGTGTCTATGAGGAATGAATTGTGCTTTGCGTGTGTGTCTCTCTAATTGTGTGTGTGTGTGTGTGTGTGTCTCTCTAATTGTGTGTGTGTGTGTGTGTATGCCTTTCAATCTGCTTTTGGCCCAAAGGTTCCTCATCATCTCTTTTATCCACACACACACACACACACACACACACACACACACACAGACACACAATGAGACACACACACATGCACAATGAGAGAGACACACACACACACACACACACACACACACACAATGAGAGAGACAGACACACACACACACACACAATTAGAGAGACACACACACACAATGAGAGACAGACACACACACACACAATGAGAGAGACAGACACACACACACACAGACACACACACACACACACATGAGAGACAGACACACACACACAGACACACAATGAGACACACACACATGCACAATGAGAGAGAGAGAGACACACACACACACACACACACACACACACACACACACACACACAAGCATACACACGATAGGTTAAATACCATTCCCATCCTCCTGTTCAACAGATTGCCAAATGTGTGCTGCACTGATAGATTGAGCCCCAGGTGAAGTACAGGGGTGTAGGGATGAGGTCCTCTCTCCCTCTGTGTGCTGGATATGTCTCCAGTCCAGTCCAGTCCAGTCCAGTCCAGTCCAGTCCAGTCCAGTCTAGTCTAGTCTAGTCCAGTCCAGTCCGCCCCGCCGTGCTCCAGCTCACAGCTTCTCACTGAGGACACACAGGAAGTAACAAAAGAGAAGGACATCAGCCACTCGACAAGCAGGGACAGCACCTGTTCATTTCTCACCTGTGGGGCCCTGGTGTCTGTGAATGTGGGGCCCCTCGGGGGTGTGTGTGTGTGGGGGCCCCTGGCATCTGTGTGTGAGCCCCTAGGTCTGTGTGTGGGCCCCTGGGTCTGTGACTGTGTGGGTCAGGTGTGACTGTACGTCCATCACAAGGCAGAGGTCCCCAGCTGGTCCTGGAGAGCCGCAGGGTGTGCTGGGTTTTGATGTCACTCAGCACTTCATCGATAAACGAAGGCCGTTGATTACAGTCGACTCACCTCCCCTGGTCTCTTGGGTGTAAAGAGGTTACGGATTTAAAGGTGAAAGCAAAAAGCAAAAAACTCGGGGTCTCCCGGGTGGTCTAGTGGTTACAAAGTTTGATGCTGGCCACTGTGACCGGGGTTCCATTCCACTGGCTACGCCAGAGTCGGCTCTGGCCAGGAGTGCCACTAGGGGGCGGAAACTGCCTGTCTGCCCCAGGGAGGGGGGAGGGAAGCCTAGAGTCCGCTGCCTACAGGAGTGGCTCTGGAGTCCCAGAATTACGGTCGACGGCTTGGCGAGTGCCATCTCGGAGGAGACGATACTTCGCCTCTGTCTCTGGGCTACGGCAGCGAACTCACAATACGGGGGGGGGGAATTGACGTGAAAAATAGAGGGTGTAATTGGCTACTAAATTGGGAGAAAAAGGGAGAAAATCAGAAACAAATTTTTAGAAAAACGCAGAAGACTCTGTGGCTCTCCGGGCCCCGGGGAGTAGGTTGTCTCCACGCCAGGTGCCGGATGTGCAGGTTCCCTGGTCCTGAAGGGGGCGGAGCGCTTACCTGTCCAGGTGTGCCAGGACATCCTGCAGCTGCGCCACGAGGGCGCGGTGCTCGTGGGGGCTGCTCTCCAGCATGCTGCTCATCCGGCCCAGGTATGCGTCCAGCGTCCCCAGGGAGGGGGTTTCACCTGTGCCTGGGGGCGGAGAGACAGGCCCGCGGGGACAGGTGAGCACGCTGGGAGAGTCACGCTGCCGTTTCCTCACCAGCAGCCTCCCAAATGGAGCTTCTGGGTAACGGAACCATTTATTTCTAACGAGACACAAACTTTCCTTCATCGAACTGAAGAAACTAATGACTAAAACGTTTAAAAAACAACTGGGGGTTGTTCCTGAACAATTTACTGACGAGCGCCACCCGTTTATTAAGGAATCAGGCGATCAATGTCAAAAGTACCAAATTAAACTACAATTGCAGGCACCACCAGTCCATATGAAACATTGTGCTCTCATGGGAGTTGTAGTTCAATATTAATGTAGGCATGTCACTTTTATGGTGATCATCCATTTCCTTAAAGGGTTGGCTTATGGGTAATGTGACAGGGCTGGCCTGGCGGTGATGTCACTAGACTAAAGAAAGATGTTCCTCACCAGGATGTTCCGGAAACAAAATGGAAAGTAACAAAAATAACAAAACATGCTGAAAATGGCTTTTCAATTACAGCCTTTCAACTCTAGCCACCCGCTCCAACATCCAACAACAACCCTGAATCACTGACACGGAGTCCTCCTGTTATATTATTTGGACGTGGAACAAACCATTCCCCTCATTATCCCCAATTAAATATACAATTTGGTCAAATGCTACACAAACTCCTCATACTCATAAAGCACAACACATTATAAATGATAAAACACATAGGACATAGTAACAGTAGTGTTTTATACATTTCAGCTTTAAAATATAAAACCTCCCCCGCGCACTAGCGGCAATGTTCAGATAAATACGCCAGGAAAACTGGCGACGCTGCCTTTGTCCACGAAAACTGCGTGACCCAGAAGCAACAAGCTTCTCCCTTACAAATAAACGAATATGAACATAATAATAATACATTCTTCAAACGGGCCTGGAAGACAGCGGGGAAGGGGACAGATCCTGGTCAGACAGGAACAGGAGAGGGAGGTGAGGTGCATTACGGGAGGGGGGGGGGCAGACCTGGCAGGGCCACGGTGGCGAGGTTGCTGACGAGCGTGTGTTTGATGGCCTGCAGGTGCCGGTGCAGGGACTGCGTCCGCCGCTCGTCCTGGCCCAGCTCCGCCTCCAGACGCTCCTTGGCGCCGTACATGTCGGCGATGTGCTTCTGCAGCACGGCGTTCTGCTCCTCGAACTCCACGTTGGCCTTGCGCAGCCGACGCAGCTCCGCCTCCCGGGCTGCGGACGGACAAGACACGGGGAGGCCATGAACAGGGGCTGGGCTTGTAACTCAGTGTTTGTGTAATGGTTAGGGAACTGGGCTTGTAACTCAGAGGTTGCAGGTTTGAATCCCAGGTGGGGAATTGATCACTTTGGTTGCTGATGCCCTTGAGCAAGGTACTTATTATTAACCTGGCTGGACTGTAGGGTAGTGGCAGTGTAGGGTAGCTGGGCTTGGGCTTGTAACTCAGAGGTTGCTGGTTCAATTCCCAGGTGGGGACACTGCTGTTGTACCCTTGAGCAAAGGTACTTAACCTGAATTGCTTCAGTAAAATATCCAGCTGTATAAATGGATTATATGTAAACTGTGTAAGTCACTCTGGATAAGAGCATCTGCTAAATGCCTAAAATGTCAATGTAAATGTAAATGTAAGGGATCACCTTTGTTCTGGTCCAGAAACTCCTCGGTGAAAATGGGCACGTCGAATCGGTTGGAGAGGTCGGAGCCCTAAGGGAGGCATGGAGAGAGCAGTGTGTGTGTGTGTGTGTCTCATCAGATCTGACATCCCGAGCTCACAATCTCATCTCCTCACATTATGGGAACACCACAGGCTTGTATTACCAATTTATCACTGCGGATATCGGTGAATCACTTTATATAATAATAATAATAATAATAACAATAAATTTACCTTATACCCAGCTGGTCCAATACTAGTGGCGTTGATAATCACAGATGTAAGCTCTTCTGCAAAAATAGATGAACAAAACCATTATTCTGTGAGTCATCTTTTATTTAATCAATATGTATTTTCAGAAAGACGTATTTACTTAATCTGGTTAACTGAGCCGTTAGTCACAGCAGGATGACAGTTATTAATGGAGTTTGCTGTGTGGTTTGCATGAAGGTACTCCACAAAACCAAAAGGACACAGGCCAGTTCGGCTCTGGCCCGGGAGCGCCACTAGGGGGCGGCGATTGGCTATCCGCCCCAATCTGGATCGAGTGGCTCTGGAGTACCAGAGTTATGGTCAACGGCTTGGTGAGTTCCGGCTCGGAGGAGGCAGTACATCGCCTTTGTCACTGCCGGTCTCAGGACTACGGCAGCAAGCTCACAGTACATGGGGGTGAGGGGGTAGTTGGCATGAGGGCGGCAGTGTTAGCGTAATGGTTAAGGAACTGGGCTTGTAACTCAGAGCTTGCAGGTTCAGTTCCCAGGTGGAGCACTGCCGTTGTACCCTTGAGCAAAGTAGTTAACCTGAATTGCTTCAGTAAAATATCCAGCTGTATAAATAGATTGTATGTAAAGGAATGTAAACTGTGTCATTCTGGATAAGAGCGTCTGCTAAATGCTTAAAATGTAAATGTAAATGTAAAATGTACATGAAAAGAGGGTATAGTTAGCGACATTGGGAAAATGTCTGAAACTAAATGTTTAGAAAACCAAAAGGACAACAATGCTATGGACACGATAACTTCCCGAGAGGCACAAATTAGGGACACTACGATGAATGACCCCAGCATAGCATACAGTGGGCCACAATGAAACAGCTGCGATATTGCTGAAAATTGAACGGGACAGTCAGTCTACACACCAGTCTATACACCCACGAGTGGCAAAACAACTGACATGCATACCCAAGAGACGTAATGGATCGACAGCGCTAATGTCAATCTGGAAAAGAGAAGAGAAAGAGGACAAGGGGCAAAGAGAGGAGAGGAAAAGAAAGAGAAGAAAAAGCCGGCACCCGTTGGGCTGTGGATCTCTCACCTCTCTTGACCTTCTTGTCCTGGATCTTGGCGCTGGTGATCTGGAACGCCTCGCTCTGCTGGTACTCCCTCAGCTCGCGGGCGTACTGCTGCTTCTCCCGCTCCGCCTCGTCCAGGTACCGCTGCGCGCACACACCCCGCCCCCAGTGCACAACACACCACAGGGCAGGCGTTAACAGAGCCGCCCGCGCTCGCTCAGGACCGCGGAGTCACTGGCCATCTTCCGCAAGAGACTCAAAACCCCCACCTCTTCTAGACTCCACTACCACTGACTCTGTACATTCATTAACTGCCATCACCACTGTTTACATGTTTAAAGATGTAATACTACTGTAACTACTAACTTTTCAATCCCTGTGTTACAGGTATGGTACGCAGCTGCCTACAACGATGTCTATCGCTGTATTACTGCACTGATCTCTTGCGCGTACAATGATTGCTCCTACCATGTATTAATGTAAGTCGCTAGGGATAAGAGTGCCTGCTAAATGCCTAAAATGTCAAAGTAAACAGAGCTGCAAAGAAGCATCCTTCCTGCTAACGGTCCGGTCCCAAGCGAACACAAGCAGAGATACTGTAGATCAGCTGCACAAATTGACCTACGGGGAGTTCGGCACAACACAGTGATGCAGATTATAAGCTTGCCTCTCTGCTCCCTGTTACTCCATTTCCCTGTTAAGGCCTCTACATGCTCGAAGGACAACAACGCGACAGCAACACGACCAGGGCTCTGCAACATCAACGCAACCTTTGCGACCTACGCAGAGGGGGTTTCAGAAGGTGTCGCGTTCCTAGCACAAAAATCTAACTCGCGACCGCAGCGCAACCGTTCACGTAGATGTTGCGCATCACTGATTGGTTGGTTAGCGAATGGAGGCGGAGCTGTCATCGTCATAGTTCATAGGTCACAGTTCATCGAGCTAGTAGCTAACGATATAGATAGCTAGCATCACTTGTTCGACACAGCATAAAATGAACCAGCTTCAGGAAAGATTGGCTGAAGAAGTTCGAAGGTACAGGAGTCTCCCTGCTTTCATGAAAGCTTTACAGACCTTGTTCAATACATTGACGCCTACCAGTGTACAGAAGTGTAAGGACACCATGTTGAGTAGCCTTGGCAGACGTATACATTGCAGAGTGCTTGCGACATTGTTGCATTGCGCGAACCGCGAAGAAGTCGCACAAGTTTACGCAGAAGCACGCAGAGGCCTTAACTCCGTTTCCCCGTTCGAGGCCCTGCCTCTGCGCGTGCGTCTCGTTTCGGCAGGGTAACGCGGCGTGTACCTGCTTGTCGTGGGGCACCAGGCGGCTCCACTCGGCGCCCAGCCTCTTGGTGATTTCGGGGAAGGGCAGGTCGGGGTGCAGGGCGCGGATCTGCTCGCGACGCTCGTTCAGGAAGCGCACGTATCCCGTCACCGGCGCCTTGGGGCCGTTGGGCAACACCTTCTTCCTCTTCTTGCCCTTGGGCCAGCCGCGCTTCTTCACCGGCTGCACGACGACAGCGCTGGCATTCTGCTTGTGTTCAAGAGACAAAGGAGAAGAAAGAGAGAACTAGTTTAGCGCTGAATGAGTGCAGTGTAGTGTAGTGTACTGGTTAGGGAGCCCCAGTAATGAACTCGCTTCTTCACCGGCTGCACAGCCAGAGAGCTGGCGTTCTGCTCGTGTTCAAGAGACAAAGGAGAAGAAAAAACTAGAGAACTAGTTTAATAATAATATAATAATATACGTAATTTAGCAGATGTCTTTTATCCAAAGCGACAAAGTAGTGAATGCATACATTTTCAGTATGTGGCCCCAGTGGGTCTTGAACCCCCAACCTGAGTGTGTGAGTGAATGCTGTGCTCTACCAACTGCCCCCATTGAACCAAGAACTTGTTCTTAATGAGTGCAGTGTAGTTAAATAAAGGGATGTAAAATAAATAAATTATCCAAGAAGGGCCAGTGTGGGTGCAGGCTTCTGTTGTAGCCCAGCACTAACACACCTGATTCGACTAATGAAGGTCTCGATTGAAGACCACGATTGGTGGATTAGCTGAATCAGGCTTTTTAGTTCTGGGCTAGAACAAAACCCTGCACCCACATCGGCCCTTCTCAGATAAGATTGGACACCCCTGGTGTAATGGTTGGGGAGCTGGGCTTGTAACTCAGAGGTTGCTGGTTCAATTCCCAGGTGGGGGGCACTGCCGTTGTACCCTTGAGCTAAAGGTACTTAACCTGAATTGCTTCAGTAAAAATATCCAGCTGTATAAATGGATTGTATGTAAAGAAATGTAAACTGTGTAAGTCACTCTGGATAAGAGCGTCTGCTAAATGCCTAAAATGTAAAATGTCTAAATGTAATGTAAATGTAAATGTAAATGTAATGCACCCAGGTCTATATGAGTCTTTTTACACAGTTGTGGAAAGTGTACTAAATGATGAAAGCATGTATAAATGGACAAACGCCCCAGTAATGAACTCGCTTCTTCACCGGCTGCACGACGAGAGCGCTGGCGTTGTTTGTGTTCAAGATACAAAGAAGAAAAAAAAAGAGAACTAGTTTAACGCTGAATGAGTGCACCCAGGTATATATATGACTCATTTTAAGCAGTTGTGGGAAGTGCACTAAAATGATGAATAAGCGTATAGGACTGGACAAATGCCTAGTAATTACGCTAATGTTTTATGTCTGGGAAAGCCTAAACAGACACACTTCTGCACCACCGCATACACACAGCCAGGGGTGGGCCTCAAGTCCGATCAAGTTCAGTCAACTCAGGACATGAACTGAAAAATTGCGAAAGTTGTGGAAAAGTGCACTACATGATGAATAAGCATATATGACTGGACAAATACGCCCAGGTATACACACGATACTTTTTTAGTATCTAATTCCCCCTCTTTTTTCGTGCCAATTATCCCTCCCTAGTATGAGAACTCGCTGTGGTAGTCCGGCCAGTAGCCAGCTTATACGAGTCATTGTAAACAGTTGTGGAAAGTGCACTAAATGATGAATACGCATATACAACTGGACAAATGGCCCAGTAATTACGGCTGATGTTTTATGCCTGGGAAGCGCTTTGCGCGTGTACAGGTACCGCCTTGTTGCCCCATCGTACCTCCGTGGAGTCCAGGTGGTGGGCCGAGCGGTGTAAGGGGGCATCGCCCTGTTCCTGCTTCACGCCCCCCATCACGAACATCCCTCCATTCACAGCAGGGCTACGAGGAGGTCTGGCGGAGAAACGGGGTTTCGGAGGGGGTCGGAGGCGTCAGAGAGACACAACCCGAACGCCAGAATCACTCACAAAGCACGTGGCTAGCGTGTTACCCGTATGTAATGTCCAGATAATCTATAAAATATGCAGTTAGGCGCCCCTGTCCTTCCATACTCACTCGGTTTGCTGGTGTTTAGTGTTGTGAGACATGCCCAGGCCACCCTGCCTGAAAAACAGTTACACTTCGCTTTCTTACTTCTGTCAATCATACAGAAAAAAGGCAAGACATTAACGATTGACTAACTTACTTCTAGTTAGCGAACTAGTTTAACTTTCAGTTGTACTAGCGGGCAATAGCTGACATACTGACGTTTTGCTTACGTTGCTTGATGTTCCACGTTTATTAAATAAAATACAGTCAATGCTTAATTTGATCAATGCCTTTTCAAGCCATCCTGCTTTAGACTATGTAACGGTGCATGTATCATTTTAGCACGGAAGCGATTCTTGTTATTCTGCCATATTTGTTAGCTAGCTAGCAAGCTATAGCTTGGTGTCTTTTGTAGCTAGTTAGCTTTCTTGAGTCAGCTAGCCAACATTAGCTAGTTAAATCGCTGATTATGAAACAAATCAAGAATCGTTAATGCCATCATCATTCACGAAGCCAGCAGTGTGGTTTATGCCAGTGTCTTCACTCAGAACATCGTATTTAGCTGACAGGTTGGCTAAAAGCTAGCTAACTGTAATTTACGCTAGCTCAGGTTTGTGGGGGGAAGCATCTTGGTAGCTAGCAGCAGCTAACGTTAAACTAGCAACCAGGCGCTAACTAGTACGCGCATAGCTAGCTGGCTAACGTTACACTAGAACAAAGACGAATTTAGCTACATACTTCCACACGATTAGATAAATGAACTCGTGTGCTTATAGAAATCGTATCAGTAAGTTATCGAATACTTTGCGGAAGTACGCCATTTTATCTTAATTGTTGAATTTGTAGATCTTTACAGAATAATAACTAAACAAAATGTTCTACTTACCGCGATAACTCACCCAAACGCCTCTGCCAAACTCCGGGAAAGCAGATATTTCCCCACCCCTCGCTGGTGATTGGCTCCACAAAATACTTTCAACAATGATTGGCTCATATAATTTGCATAAAATTACAGTTCTAAACTGTGTTTGTTTTTAGAAGATGTACAATTATTATTTAAATGCATCTAGATGTCATATAATTTGTTGACGCATTATTGTCTTTAATTGAATGTACACTGTAAACCAGGATAACAAATCAGTATATTTTAATCCTTAGTTACGTATAACATTCTTTACTACCAAACGTCTGAAAAATTACTTATGAACACAAACCACTATGGAGACTAATTTTAATAGCATTTTATTTACATCATTCTGAAAGAAAATTTTGAACAACTTTTGAATCTTTTTTGTTATACTTAATTATTTCAATATCATATGCTTGCATATGAAATGAAGTGACCTTACAGTTAAAGCCTTTTCTGTGTACCATTTAAGGAACATTTAGGGCGATGAATCAATGGAATGTGGATGCACATGTGTACCTGGGTTTCAAAATCAAATCCTTTTTTTTCCAGAAAACGTTTCAATTCAGTTAGGTCCAGTTAGGTACAGTATAGACAATCTATATCTTATTTTTCTTATTTTTAGATTTTTTACAAATATTTTCTATATATTATCATTCTAAAATAGATTGAATATGTTTCAAAATAGTGTCATTTAAATACCACATATACTGTATAACATAGTATTTGTAAAACATGTATTAACAGTGCGTTCTGCACCCTGCCTCTGGAACTCTCTGCCACCAAGCATTCGAAATATTGACACTCTCTCCACTTACAAATCCAGTCTCAAAACACACCTCTTCACTTTGGCATATTTGGTTTGACCTGTTATATATTGTTGTTTATCTGTTACATCTGATTTTGCCTTAAATAAAATGTATTATTATTATTATTAGTGGTACAGAAGGTGTGAAATTGACATGATACATAACATAAGATTACATAATGATGTTCGTTCGGCCCATCTAGGCTTGGCATTTACCTTTATTTCTTTATTTTATTTACTAACCAGGCAAGCTAATTGAGAAAAATGTAAAAAATGTAACAAATTCTTATTTATAATAACGGCCTGGCCCAGAGGCCAAACACAGCAAAAACATAATAAAATTGGACAAACAAGAATTTAAACTCACACACAGGCATTAAAGATAAACAAGACACAGTACTCATGCAGCAATTGTAGCAGGAGCATGATTCTGCAGAAAATGTCCATGATCAGAGATTTGAAATACGTAAGACCTACCTAATGTCTAGAGAATATGCAACACTGCCACAAGCCTGGACTCGAATATCCAGATTGTCTACGTGACCTGGCAAACTGTTCCAGGCATTGACGACTCTCTGTAAAAATATATTTCCTCATATCAGTGTGGAATTTACCGTTAATTCATTTCCACCTGTTCTGGTAACTGAACTCAAACTGAAAATGTTTTGGTAGTTCACTTTGTTAATCCCTTTACCTCGTTCAAATTTGCCCATAGTCTCCTTTTTCTAATCTTGAATAGATTAAGTGTCTTAAGTCTTTCCTCGTAACAACCACCTTATACCTTATAGTATACCCTTCTTTGTACATTTTCAGGATCTTCTATGTCTTTCTTATAGTGCAGTGCTCATAACTGGACATGATATTCTGTTACTAGTGCATGGGAAAAAAACTATCAAAAAACATATCCACAATACAGTTTGTGGGGTCTTGCTCAAAGCACCCTTCCATTTCTTGCTTCTGGCAAAATGAATGTGTCATGTTGTTAGAGCCGCTCACAGACCAGGGTAGTCTAATTCATTTTAGACATAGTTGGCAAATACAGTACCCAAATATTACTTCTGTCCCATCTGACATTGAACCATTAAACTGTTTCCATTTCACTTTTCAGCTCAAGCCATATTTTTTTCATTAATTGCTGGCATAAATCCACACTGGCTCTGAGACAGCTCCATTGCCTTTTCCCAGGAGGAGGCAATGGTTTGATCCCTTGATAAAATGGCCGCCTCATTGATTCCGTTTCCATTCTGCTGACTGACCTCTGAGTACAAATGCAGCTGTGAGAGGCAAACATCCACATATAACATTGTTGAAAGATATATAGTGTTGTAAATGTTTGTAACTGCTCAGCTTTGTTGAATTGCAAATAGCAATGCGTTAATGAACATGCATTTAGAAAATTGCAAAGAAAGATACAAAGCAAATTTTTGTAACTGATTTTTCATTTCCTTCATAATTTCAGTCTTTGTGGTTTTGTCATCTTGGTCCTCTAGGCCTGGACACAACATGAGAGGCCCAAAGATTGTTCACCCTCAAGGTTCCGTTCAAATGACAGGAAAGGTGACTCCGAATCTGCTGTTTGATTTTTAATGTATTACAAGTAGGAAAAACCTGACCTAATGCCACTGAATATACACTGTTTCATTATGCCATTATGGCTAGTTTGCGCGCCTGTAATTTTTACAGTTGGAAATGTGACCGTAGTTAATTAAATAGTGTAGCCTTGGATAGGCACCTGCTGTAGGCCTATATGTGGTTCTGTGTGGCTCAGTAGGTGGATCATGGTGCTGACAACGCTTAGGTTGTGGGTTTGATTCCCACTGGGACCACATATACTGAAAAATGTATGCATACAGTACTGTAAGTCGCTTTGGGTAAAAGCGTCTGCTAAATGGCATATATTATAATGTATATTAAAGCCACACGTTTCCATTAGGGCATATCAATTACCACTAACAAGCACAGCACACAATACATTTGCATTAATACATTTTTAAAGCCGTCGCACATACTATATTTATGAGAAGTAAGTCCATGGCGGGGCCTGACAGTAGCACCATTGGGAGAGATGGGAGCCTTGTCTACACAGTGACTGTGGAACGAGACGTGTTGATAGTCATTTAAATCACGTGTCTATTGTAGCCTCAAAGGGTTTGGGGCTGAAGCGAGATGTGTGGAGATCGAACCCAAGCTGCCTACATCACCTACAAGTTTGCGACGACACAGGCTAATCAAGTGGGATGTCTACCAAAATAGCTGAAAAAAAGCAAAAACTACAAAAAAATTCTTTTTTTATTTTTATTTTTTATGTTTCAAATACATTATTATATTTAAAAACAAAACCATCAGAACAAACCACTCAGATATCCTAGAATAACAACAACAAAAAAATCAGTCCCCCATTACTGTAGGAGGAAAATAGCATGCATCTTTCCTTGTCCCTATCTTGGAGGCGGTATTCACTCAGTCCGAGTCTCGGGCGATGCGCTGCTGTGTGTGTTTATTTCACCGCACCCTCCAGTGCCCTCAATCCAAGATGGCTGCGGGAGAGGGCGGCGGTAGACCTCCGTGTCTCAGTTTTTCCACTCCCGGGCCGCTAGGCAACGTCCAGCCGAGCAACAGCGCTCATTCGTCGGCTGCCGGCAACGGCGGGTCGGCGGACGCCGCCGGAGGGGCCCAGGGGCCGGCGGGACTCGCTAACCCCCAGCCAGGCCCGGGCGTCAGCTCAGGCGCCGGTGTCGCAGTGGGGATCCAGCCGACCGCGCAGAACTCTGGCCCGCAGGCCGCAGCGGAGAGCGCCACGAACGCAGCGACGGCCGCTGGAGGGATGACAACCTCTGCGACAAACATGACCGCGACAACAACACCAAACGCGAGCCAGGCAGCGGCGGCAGGGGCAGGGGCAGGAGCAGGGACCCCCTCCTCGCTAGCTTCTGCACCAGCCTCGGCCGCAGTCTTAGTGTACCGGGAACCTGTGTACAACTGGCAAGCAACCAAGAGCACCGTGAAGGAGAGATTTGCCTTTCTGTTCAATAACGAGGTGCTGAGCGATGTACATTTCTTAGTGGGGAAGGGCATGGGGGTGCAGCGGACACCCGCACACAGGTGAGGACCCCCCGTCCACGGATTACGAACGTGTGCCGTTAGGGAGCTACATATACGTGTGTGTGCGCATTGTATTCCCGATATAATTTCGTTCGATTCGTTAACAGATGTGTGTTTTCGCCTACGGCGTTCCTTTAGATCGAGGGCACTAGCATGCATGTCATGACTGCATCGCACTGCGGTCCTTTATGTAGGTAACGTTGGAGCTGGCTGGCTGGCTGCTGCGCCCAAGTTCTTCAGCATTCCTGTCAAAATTCGTTATCCATTAAATTATTATTTTTGCTGCGGATGCAGCACGCGTTGTGTTACAAATGGCCCAATAGGAAATCTCAATCCGATATTGCTGTTTAGCTTGCTATTTCAGTATCACGGGATTCTTATATACGTTGTGGGTGTGTGTGTGTTTGTGTGTGTATATATATATATATATATATATAAATGTATGTATGTATGTGTGTGTATAGCTCGGTCCAGTGACCCTTTTATATCTGAATATGGTGAATGATTGAATGCGCTATTGTCCCTTGTCTTGCGTCCTCCCTCTGTAGGTTCGTGCTGGCAGTAGGCAGCGCTGTGTTCGATGCCATGTTCAATGGGGGCATGGCCACCACCTCGACAGAGATTGAGCTGCCCGACGTGGAGCCCGCAGCCTTCCTCGCTCTGCTCAAGTAAGGCCACACGGACAGAGGGCTCGCCGATAGGCAATGGGCTGCTGTATGGTTTAATGCCCTTGGATGTCCTTCAGGTGGTACACCAGAAGAAGGGGGGGGGGGGAATAATTCATTTTGTTGTGTTTAATTGGGGCTAGTCCAAGGTTTTTACGACTGTCCTTAGACGTGTGAGATCTGTGTGGCTACTGAGCGTTGTCGCCTATCGAAAATGTCCTGAAACGTGTTGTGAATGGAGCACCTATCAAAACGGTGGTTCTGTGTGGCTCAGTAGGTAGAGCGTGGCGCTGACAACGCTTCGGTTGCGGGTTCGATTCCCATTGGGGATCGCATATACTGGAAAATGTATGCATTCATTACTGTATGTTGCTTTGGATAAAAGCGTCTGCTAAATGGCATATGTTGTATTATATTATATTATATTAAAATGTCTGAATCATGTTGTGAATGGAACAGCAGTGTCTGAAGCCTGTTGTGAACGGAACAGCCGTGTCTGAAGCGCGTTGTGAACGGAACAGCAGTGTCTGAAGCGTGTTGTGAACGGAACAGCAGTGTCTGAAGCCTGTTGTGAACGGAACAGCAGTGTCTGAAGCGCGTTGTGAACGGAACAGCAGTGTCTGAAGCGTGTTGTGAACGGAACAGCAGTGTCTGAAGCGTGTTGTGAACGGAACAGCAGTGTCTGAAGCGTGTTGTGAACGGAACAGCAGTGTCTGAAGCCTGTTGTGAACGGAACAGCAGTGTCTGAAGTGTGTTGTGAACGGAACAGCAGTGTCTGAAGTGTGTTGTGAACGGAACAGCCGTGTCTGAAGCCTGTTGTGAACAGAACAGCAGTGTCTGAAGCCTGTTGTGAACGGAACAGCAGTGTCTGAAGCGTGTTGTGAACGGAACAGCCGTGTCTGAAGCGTGTTGTGAACGGAAACAGCAGTGTCTGAAGCCTGTGTTGTGAACAGAACAGCAGTGTCTGAAGCCTGTTGTGAACAGAACAGCAGTGTCTGAAGCGTGTTGTGAACGGAACAGCAGTGTCTGAAGCGCGTTGTGAACAGAACAGCAGTGTCTGAAGCGCGTTGTGAACAGAACAGCAGTGTCTGAAGTGTGTTGTGAACGGAACAGCAGTGTCTGAAGCGTGTTGTGAACGGAACAGCAGTGTCTGAAGCGTGTTGTGAACGGAACAGCAGTGTCTGAAGTGTGTTGTGAACGGAACAGCAGTGTCTGAAGCGTGTTGTGAACAGAACAGCAGTGTCTGAAGCCTGTTGTGAACGGAACAGCAGTGTCTGAAGCGTGTTGTGAACGGAACAGCAGTGTCTGAAGCGTGTTGTGAACGGAACAGCAGTGTCTGAAGCGTGTTGTGAACGGAACAGCAGTGTCTGAAGCCTGTTGTGAATGCAGGTTCCTGTATTCAGACGAGGTGCAGATTGGGCCCGAGACCGTGATGACTACGCTGTACACAGCAAAGAAGTACGCAGTGCCGGCACTGGAGGCCCACTGCGTGGAGTTTCTCAAGAAGAACCTGCGCGCAGACAACGCTTTCATGCTGCTCACGCAGGTACGACCCCCCCCCCCCCCCAGGGCCATTTCTGAAGATGGAGTAAGCAGTTGCTGAACTGTTGGCTCTGTGCCATGTACGATTTGAAAGTTACTGAATTAACGCTGTATTGGGATTTTTGGGGTTTATTTGTTATGATAATATGTTATGTGTTGAGAAATAGTATTACAGTGCATCTGTAATTGAGTGGGATTATGGCCTGAGTGTGTACACTGAAATTGTATGAGTGATAAACTATAGATATATATATATACAGTTAACTGCCCAAATAAAGGGAACTCTTGAGTAAATTAGGGATACAATGTATATTGAAAGCAGGTGCTTCCACACAGGTGTGGTTCCTGAGTTAATTAAGCAATTAACATCCCATCATGCTTGAAATCATGAATAAAAATGTTGGGGCGGGGCTAGTTTGGCTACCACCGCTAGAAGAAGAGATCTTTGAAAGAGGGGTGAGTGTTGAAGCATGTTCGGGAGGAGCTTCAGCAATGAAGACTGCTCAACTTGCTGGTGTTTCATTAGGAACAGTGACTAAGGTGATGTTGGCATCAAAGTCTGAGGGAAAGACATCATCCACTAGGGGCAGCTGTGGTCGAAAGCGCACAACCGTCAACTGTGATGTCCGTGCATTGGTTCAAGATGCAAGGCAACACGGAGACCGGGGTTCAATTCCCGTCTCGCCAAGTGTCGGCTTTGGCCGGGAGTGCCACCAGGGGGCGGCGATTGGCTGTCCGCCCCAGGGGGGGAGGAAGCCGGGTGAAGCTGCGTATAAGAGTGGCCCTGTAAGTACCGGGGTTCGGTCGACGGCTGGGCGAGTGACGTCTCGGAAGAGGCGTCACTTCGCTCTCACTCACTACTGGTCGCAGGACTACGGCAGCGAACTCACATTACTAGGGGGGGATTGACGTCAAAATAGCGGGTCTAATTGGCTACCAAATTGGGAGAAAATGGGATAAAATCAGAAACAAATAAAAAATTTAAAAAAAGATGCAAGGCAAAACAAACAAATATAAATCTAAGGCGTGAGCAGGCTGTTTCATCACCAACAGCCCCTGGAGAACTTCAGAGAGGGATACTATGGTCAGGGTGCAGTGTATAAACCCCTTATTACACCTAAAAATGTATGTTACAGTGGTGCAAATGACACAGGCAGTGGTCTGCTGAGCAGTGGGGGAAAACGTTTATATGACTCATCCTTCACCCTATTCTAAATGCAGAAGTGTAGTGTAATGGTTAAGGAACTGGGCTTGTAATGCTGGTTTGATTCCCGGGTGGGGCACTGCCGTTGTACCCTTGAGCAAGGTACTTAACCTGAATTTCTTCAGTAAAATATCCAGCTGTATAAATTGATTGTATGTAAAGAAATGTAAACTGTGTAAGTCGCTCTGGATAAGAGCGTCTGCTAAATGCCTAAAATGTAAAAATGTAAATGTAAGGGTAAAGGTAAAGAAGCGGACGAGTGCATGTGTGGCGCACGTGAAAATAAACCTACAGGCCTGAGCGCTTGTTTTAAGGGTTCTAGAAGCTCTGTTATGGTGTGGGGTGCATTATCCTGGTGTGGTTTAGGTCCACTCAACCCCTTAGAGGACAAGGTAAATGCCAGTAAATACAAAGCCATTCTGAGTGATCATCTTCATCCTGTGGTGAAGCATTTCTATCCTGATGGGAGGGGTCTCTTCCAGGATGACAATGTCCCCATCCACAGGGCACGAGTGGTCACTGAATGGTTTTATGAGCATGAAAATGATGTAAACCATACGCCATGGCCATCTCAGTCACCAGATCTCAACCCATTTGAACACTTACGGGAGATTCTGGAGCGGCACCTGAGACAGCATTTTCCACCACCATCAACAAAACACAAAATGATGGAATTTCTCCTGGAAGAATGGTGTTACATCCCTCCAAGAGTTCCAGACACGTGTAGAATCAATGCCAGGACTCATTGCATTACATTACATTACATTACAGGCATTTAGCAGATGGTACAACGGCAGTGTCCCACCTGGGGATTGAACCTGCAACCTTAACGTTACAAACCCAGTTCCCTAACCATTATACCACACTGCCGCCATTTAAGCTGTTCTGGTGGCTCGTGGTGGCCCGACGGCCCACTAAGACAGTGTGTTGGTATTTCCTTTATTCTGGCAGTCTCCTGTGTATAGTGTACCTGTGTGAGTTGGTGTGGTTGAGTACAGTTGTGTGTGGTTAGCGGTGGTTATGGTGGGTTGAGTATGTGTGGTTATGGTTATGGTGTGGTTGAGTACGGTTGTGTGGTTATGGTGTGGTTGAGTACAGTTGTGTGTGGTTATGGTGTGGTTGAGTACAGTTGTGTGTGGTTATGGTGTGGTTGAGTACGGTTGTGTGGTTATGGTGTGGTTGAGTACGGTTG